>CM055265.1:140310502-140910502 GCA_029237695.1 Conchocele bisecta
TATGACTAAAATCAATTTCAAGTCACTGTTTATGACAAACATGTTATATTTCAAAATGGCTACTGTGTGTATTCAGGAATCACCATCTGCAGTAGAGTCTCCATCTTGTTGGTGTTCCTAAAAGACAGTACTGGCACAATCACACTCAAAATTCGGTCAAAGGAGTTGCTTACATAAAATATATAACCTATGCAAACTTGTATGCATGAATGTGTAGAAGAAGTGTCGAAAAGGCAATATTTGTGTGATTAAATGGTTTTCGGCATTAAAACGCCATGTGCACATGTTCAGCATGTGTAGACGACGTGAGTAAAATGTCAGCTTGATTGCCAAAACACTGTTGGAAAGGTTGAATACACTCTATACATAATACAGTAATCATTGTAAAACACATTTTCGTAAAAAACAAATGGTGAATGTGCAGACCTATTTGGGTATACTGGAATATCTACACACCGGCACGGAATGGTCACCTGCACAATTATTGATGGGACAGCGGCTTATATCCAATTTACTGACCACGAGCATACATATTTCGATTTGTGACAAGATCAGATTCAGTCATCTACAGAAGAAGAAACGATATCATAAAAAAGCATAGTAGCTTTAAAATTAAAAGAGCTAAACATTGGCGATCAAGTTCGACTCCATAAAGACAGCAAACTGTTGAGACCAGTTGCAGTCTGCTAGCGCAATGCCAGTTCTTACAGACTGCAGATGGTGCATCATAACAGACGCTTTCTCATGAAGCAATGGAGAATATGAATATTTACCTTTGCAATGGATGATTTGCCACATTTTCATCTTCTTATTTTAAAGGAAAACACATGTGCTGATCAAGATATCATTTGAAGAAACCATAACTATAAACCACAAAAATACGTGATACGTGATACATGTACATGTAAATACGTAATACAACAATACGTAATAGATGTAAATACTAGACGTGGCAATGTATGTCACACACTTATTTCCAGCGGGCATTTTGAAGATAATGGTGTCTGGTGCCACAGTACTAGTTAGCAATAATCTCAACAGTTTGTGTTCGTTGTATTATATGAGTATAAGCAGAAGAAAAATATAAAATATCACCACTGCAATAAACATGTATAATACATATGAGATTGTCAAGTTTAAATGGTGGCCATTTTAAAACTAAAATGACCGCCATTGTAAAATATACTGAGATAATTATGCCAGTATTTCTTATCCATAATAAATAATAATAAAAAACACCACATATAACGTTGACGTTTAATATAAATTAATTTCAATGGCGGCCATTTTGAAATTCAAAATGGCGGCCATGCGGCTCTTAAAAATGGATCCAACTTCAGATGTGTTATATGTTGTATATAGATATGTTTTCAAGCAGACACACACGTTCCAATGGCAATATCATTTGAAAGAACATAACTACAGCCACAGAACTACTAGAATGAGTAACACATCTTTGATGTGGCGATGTACATAACACACTTAGTTTATGTGGCCATTTTGAAGATAAAGATTAATCGTAGCACAATACCAGATAGCAATAATCTCAGCAGACTGTGTTCAAAGAAATACGAGTATAACCAGAAGGAACATACAAAATCTTACCACGACATTCAAAAATGTAAAATAAATACTGGATTTCAAATTTTGAAATGGCGGCCATTTTGAAAACCAAAATGGCTGGTATCTCAACATGTATTGAACTCGTTCTGACAATATTTCTTGTCCATAATAATGTGTTTTCCGCTGCAAAAACATCACACATAATGACTTTGACCTCGAAATATAAATTTCAATGGTAGCCATTTTTTAATTTCAAGATGGCGGCCATATGGCTTATAGAAAAAATGGGACCAACCCCAGTTTCGTTGTATATGGTCTATAGATAAAAATAAAACCTTGGTTCAAACTAGGTAGCAAAAAAATTCACAAAACCTAAAATAACGCCATAACAGTATACACTATACACAGCACACGGCACAACGTGATATTGCGGCTGCTGCTGTTGCCACAAAATAAATTTCATCAGTTTACGCGCCGCCCGACTGTTGTTGTGGCAACAACTGCAGCCACGATAGCACGTTATAGGGCGTGCTGTGTATCCGTGTACATGTAGTTTAAAGGCTAACGAGTTTCACCACACTGTCATCGAAGTATCATATTCACCGATTAGGTTCTAATACAACTTGTGAGTATCCATGCATAACAAAGTGAGTTCTTTGCAATGTAGTATGTAATTTTCCTCAAATGGAGGTTCATTATTGTTAACTGTTATTTGCAAATGTTATTTTCAATTAATGTTATCCCTAATCAGCAATCACTCTCCTCTCAGCAGTGTGTATTGAATGAGTTCATAGCTAAGCCGAGTTTCTTATGAAATCAGTAAACTCGTTCAATAAATATCATAATGAGTTCACTGATTTCATAAGAAACTCGGCATAGCTATGCCGAGTTTCTTATGAAATCAGTAAACTCGTAAATATCATAAATATTAATTAATCACCCATGTAGTTCCTCAATTTACCATCGAAGAGTGACACAATAATTGTGAAATAATGGCATAACCTACCTGAAATAAGCACGACATGTATGACGACTAACAGCAACCACAACATAGTTCCGTTATGCTTGTACGTGTATATACGCCAGCGATACTTCCCGGCAACTGCCAGACACCGTCTGACCTTGTTATATAATTTATTTATAGAGCAGATTGTAACAGAAATTATATGGATTATACCGATAATGGGTAATTCGCACTTTATTTTGTAGTAGGCTAATCAGAGACATATACATACATTTATACCATAAATCTCAATATTATAATGTGGTTAACCCACTTTCAAAGCACATCTGTACACGTTGTATTTCGTACGTCACGGGCACCTGCTATTTGGATGGCGTGCACTGAATCATATAAGATAAATCCTCCACTTCAGACCATACTTTATTTAATTTTGTCAGCAACTACTGAAGCGATTTGAACTCGATAAAGCACAGATACCCCGGAAAATGTATTGGCAACACCTGCCGATGGCCCTGTAGTCGTAGATTTAGAGTTATTTCGAGAAAACCTACATTTTGTTGGAAATAAGGAAAGCTTGGGTACAGTATGGTTAAATATTCGGTGTTTCCTGACGGATTGGCGAATGTGCAGTATTATTGCATGTCAACACAACTCTACCAGGGCATGTTCGTGTTCGTGTATCTCTTTTCGTGGTTATAAACTGCATTTTATACCGATTTCGGGGCAAATTTCGGACCTGAGTGCGTCAAAATCGCTTCAGTAGTTTCAGAGATATTAAATTAATTTGGACTGAAGTGGGGGATTTTTCTTACCTGATGCAGTACTATGCCAACCGTGCATTTCTGTCTTTGGCTTTTTTTTGCGAAATTATCGGAGTACTAGAGAGTTGCGCATGTCGTACCAGCTCTGCCGAAAACGGTCCTCAGTCAATAATAATCCACAATGAGGCAAGAAATTATTTCGACTTAATCACAACACATTGCGATTTCTTGATGGAATACATGTTATTTACTGTTGTTCGCTGCACTGTGTTATATCGCAAAATAGTATTAAAGGCGTTTGCAGTTGTCTCCAAACTAAACATGTTAATTTCATCCATTTTCGGCAAAGCAAAACCCAATACAGTATTACTAAAAAATGCTACGAACCAAGTCATTATTCAGGGGCCCGTTTCACTAAACTTCGTACAAATAAAATGTTCGTAAGTGCAAACTTATGATAGTCTGTACATTTCACGTTCACAATGATTTCTTGTAAACGATTATTGGATTTACATTTATTGAGTAATAATTCAAGCACACAAATATTTACACAATTCCCTAACATTTGATTGGCCCGTAGCAAGTCTCTGTCCAAAATTTATATCCCAGTAAACTCCCACGCCGAACTACTTTCTGTAACCGTGAGACGCATTTACAATAAAATGCTGGAAGTATAAGGAATGAATGGCCTTTTTGTTGAATTCATCGGGATATAAACTTGGAAAAGTCGCGGGAATACTGGATGAGGCATTCCGGCCTTCGTCCAGTATTGCCGCGACTTTTCCAAGTGTCACAGTATGTCACGGTACGTAACTCACTGTGGGGAGGAAGTGTGTATTCGTGCCCGGCTAGCTCAGTCGGTTAGAGCGATGGTACGGTAAACCAGAGGTCCCGGGTTCGAGCCCCGGGCCGGAGCACATTTTTCTCACCCTGTGACATTTGGCGCCCAACGAGGGACCGTGACTGATATATATACTACCCAAAATGTACCAAATATATGGAATTCAGAGACGAATTAAATATAGAATTCGGGGACGAATTCCAATTTGGTGGGGAAGTATGTCACGGTACGTAACTCACTGTGGGGAGGAAGTGTGTATTCGTGCCCGGCTAGCTCAGTCGGTTAGAGCGATGGTACGGTAAACCAGAGGTCCCGGGTTCGAGCCCCGGGCCGGAGCACATTTTTCTCACCCTGTGACATTATACCTCGATAAATTCCACAAAAAGGCCATTCATTCCTATATAGGCTGCATATGCATATGCTCAATAAATGTAAATCCATCAATTAAAATTCCCAGACGTTCTTAAACTTACGAACATTTTAGTCGTGTGAAGTTTAGTGAAACGGGTCCCTGTAATGCTGGTTTCATGCAAGCGCATTTTAGTAGGTATATTCGACTGCATGACAGCATACTGCGCGCATGCACTAGCTGATCGGGGACTGCGCGAACCGCAAACGTTGTAATGTACACCGCCGGTTGTTTGAATCGTATCTCAGTGCTGGCCGGTATCACACACTGGTGAATAACGCGTGTTAGGAATGGTGAAATGGTTAAATTATTTCCTAATTATGTTTATAAACCATTAGAATATCAGAGAATTGTTGGCACGAAAACAAAACAAAAACGCCTCTAAAGACATAATTAATGATTAGATAATAGTTCACCACCCCTGCCACGTGTTATTCGCCTGTGGTATTACTGACACATAAAACCCGACCCCGAAGTTGCGGGAGAGTCAATAGTAAACCGACCGAATTTCTGGTTAGATAAGTTAATTTGTGGTAACCTTGAAACACACACACATAATACAATATTGTTTTGTGAGAAAAAACACGTTGCACTGGCTTTTTAACCTTTCACCCATAAATAGTTGACATTGACGGGTTTATGCTAATGTTTTGGACTATATTTAATTGGTATTTAAAATATTATTTTTCAAAATAAATCGACAGTAATTAATGGTTATATGATTTGCATGTGGATATTGTTGCGCGGCGGAACGAGTGGCATATAATTATCCACATACAAATGAAATTATCTTTTTTATTATATGCGTACATCATTCGTAATTTATATGCGCCTCGCACAACATAATATATACATGTATATACAAAATATAAATAAAATGAACAAATTAGTTGAGATTTAGAAGGAACTGTTTTGCGATGTGAAGCGTAGTTCCGGCACTGACCAATATGAACTCACGAGACGTCAATATGTAAAAATATTGATGGCTTGCGTTCCATTGTGTTTCAATGGGAAACGACAGTACAAATAATAATGGCAAATACTGATGAGACGGTCATTCTAAAGTTTAGTTTTGAACTTCTTAAGCGTACGACGTTTAGTGAAACGGACCACTTGTGTCCTCACATGTTTTATTCTTTTCCTGCTTGCATACATGTACTACATATATCCATTGTTGTCAATAGTTTCTCGTAAGCCCTCAAGGGCTGGCAATATGTATTTATATTGGTGACACTTTAATAAATAAACCATTCATTCATTCATTCCATATACGTACCAGGCTACATGTGTGTGACCGAAGAACACGATCAGTAGGTATACTGATCAGAAACGTAAAACAACATTTTTTCTTCTCGTGACTGGTCTCATAATTTTTATGAGACACGTCATGTGATTTTGTAACTAAGGACATGTTTTTCATGGAATATATTTACAGAAACTGTGATCGTTTCTGTAAATTACTTCGAAAGTTTACAAAATTTACATAGCAAATGCGGAATTATATTCCGCATTTGCTATGTAAATTTCGTAAACTTTCGATATAATTTAAGGAAAATATCGTAAATTTTGTAAATATTTTTCGTGAGATATCGCACATTACATGTTCATAGGTACAAAATCACACACCAGACCCGTACACAGGAATTAATTTAGGGGGGTGCGTTATCGACGGCGCGAAGGGCTAAACATTGTTTTTTTTAACACATTCACGGACAGACCTCGGCAAATTAACCATTTCACCCCTAAATAACTGGAATGGATTTTGATATGTTAATTTTGCAACCCATTCCAACCATCACAAAATGATTTTCAGACCAGTCCATTTATGAACATGAGGTGTTTTTTTTCTCAAAATTATGAACATTACTTGCAAAAAGTGCAGATCCTGATGAGCCGGCTCATCTGGATTTACACTTTTTGTCAATACCACTATACAGGCCTGTGGTGTTTAACGGGTTAAGGGGGGTGCGTACGCACCCGTCGCACCCCGTCTGCGTACGGGCCTGCATACCGTGTGTCTCATATGTATATATTGGGGCCTGGTTGTCCCTACCGATTTACACGTCATCATGTACAGTGGAACCTCTCTAAAACTGAAACACAGACACCACCATCAATGCTAATTTTACTATATGTATTGTCTGACATGGTCTGATTGTTCTTTATGCAAATCGCTCCAAAATGTCTCGGAGTATTCATACACCTAAGATACAGCAAAATGTCTCTAAAACGGACACCATCGGCACTTCCCGGCCATTTAATTCAATTTACCCTGAGTTTTTATTTGTGGCTGTTTCTGGAGAAATTGGGCTTATTAGATTTGTAACCAGTGTAGCTCCTGATCAATTAATACACTGCTGCAGCCTGATAACGATATGTAATGCTTGTTAGAAGCATGACAGGAGTTGCATTGACGGAATGGCCAACACTGAATCCTGGTCAGGCTGAACTGGATCAACACTGTTCGCAAAACACATACAATGGCGGATCCAGAATTTATCCGCGTCATTACTTGCTATTTTTTTTCTTAAATCAGACAGCTTCTAAACTTTTGGAATTCTGAAAGGTGCCCCCAGGGACACCCCCTGAATCCGCCACTGATATAAGCCCTGTTTCTCCAGTCACAGCCACATATAATGAACCCTGAGGTCCGTTTCACTAAACTTCGTACAACTAAAATGTTTGTAAGAGCAAAATTAGGATCGTCTGGAAATTGTAATTGATGGATTTACATTTATTGAAGATAGGCTATGCTCAATAAATGTAAATCCAATAACTATTTGCAAGAAAACAATGTTAATGTGAGATCATAATTTTGCACTTACGAACATTTTATTCGTACGAAGTATGTGAAACGGTCGCCAGGTTTGTCAAAAGAGTGGACGATATTTCATACAGAAGAGTGAATGATCACTATGTAGTCCCTTCTATCACGATATCTTCTCCTTCCAAACATCTCCGCTCCTCGTCCGTTATCATGTCGTTCAGGAGCTCCAGCGTGTGTTCCCATAACGTCTCCTGCTTCACTTTGTCCATGCAAGAAACATGTACAATTATCCGTGCTATTTCATAAAATGGTTAACCCTTTCACCCCTAAGTACCTGGAATGGAGTTTGATACAGGCTAATTGTGCAACCAATCCAATCGTCACAAAATGATTTTCAGACTAGTCCATTTATGAAAAGGGTATGTTTTGTTCTCAAAAATATGAAAATTACTTGCAAAAAGTGCAGATTCTGATGAGACGGCTCGTCACGAGCCGGCTCATCTGGATCTACACTTTTTGCCAATACCACTATACAGGCCTGTGGTGTTGAAAGGGTTAATGACAAGTATGCGTGTCAGCTAACGCAGGATATGTGAGCCACACCGGCTGATGTGGATCTGCACTGGTCGCAAATTCCGTATTAACCCTTTCAACACCACATGCCTGTACAGTGGTATTGGCAAACAGTGTAGATCCGGATGAGCCGGCTCGTGACGAGCCATCTCATCAGGATCTGCACTTTTGCAAGTAATGTTCATATTTTTGAGAACAAAAAAATACTTCCTTTTCATAAATGGACTGGTCTGAATATCATTTTGTGACACATGGATTGGTTCCAAAATTAACATATCAAAATCCATTCCAGTTACTTAGGGGTGAAATGGTTAATCTGCCATTTCTTCAGTTCCAGCAGCCTACTTCTTTATTTATAGCCTCGGTAACAGAAACACATTACAAACGTAACATTAGTTCTAAGTGGAATATAGCGCTAGCGAGAGTGCGTGGTTATGTACTTTTCGTTTCCGTATACCAGTATAACAGACAAAACGCATACAGCCATATACACATGAATGTGCATGATGTACATCTAACATTTATTATTAGTTCTTAATTTTACATTTTCAAAGCAACATAATTATTATGTAACCAGGTGCCCGTTTCACTAAACGTCGTACGACTAAAAATGTTCGCAAGTGCAACATGTCTGGAAATTTTAATTGGTGGATTTACATTTATTGAGCTTAGGCTGCATATGTTACCAAAAAACATTGTTAATTTGAAATTTACAGACTATCACAAGTTTGCACTTATGAACAGTTTAGTCGTACGAAGTTGAGTGAAACGGTCTCCAGATATATAGAGATTAACGTACGTAACCAGAGACATAGAGAGACTTAAATCATTGATGTAACGCATTGTTTAAACTATCTAGCAAAGTATACTTTGAGGGAGTAATCATTTATTTTTCCCGAAATGCATTATTTCATATAGAACTAACGACTGCATATATTTGATGATTAAACGTATACAGAATTCAGGCCCGTAGCCAGACCTGTTTGAAGGGGGGGGGGGTCGTTTCGAAGGCCCAAGGGGCATGAGGTAT
The DNA here is from genome assembly GCA_029237695.1 of Conchocele bisecta. Lineage (NCBI taxonomy): Eukaryota > Metazoa > Mollusca > Bivalvia > Lucinida > Thyasiridae > Conchocele > Conchocele bisecta. The sequence continues at coordinate 140,319,411 of CM055265.1, forward strand.
CTAGGGGGTCCGGGGGGGACCCCCAGCCCCCCCCCCCCCCGGTAAAATTTGAAATATAGGTGGTCTGAAAAGCAATTTTCTGCATTCTCCGCAACGGCTGAGCTTCTAACTGTGACCTTCCATACCCGATTTTTTTTCCTGATTAAGTGGACCCCGATGCTAGACGATTTGATTGGTCGGAAAATTATCATATCACAGTCCATTCCAGTTACTTAGGGTTGAAAGGGTTAAATACTCGCCGAATCCAGAAGATCCCGATCCGGTGCCAGGTGCCCTTGTCAATCCAACGATTTTGTTTAGCCTTATCCCATTTCGTCGCCTTTTACGACAATGAATGGGTAGCTTCGACAATCTCTAATGTATTTTATAATGGCCGGGTCTCAGCTATAAAGATACAGATAATATAAAAGACAGATGAATATAGTAAAAGTCATTCGTATAGCTGAGATTATCTAAGCTAATGGATGGGGTTCTTCGCACTGCTAGTATTTATTATAGAAATTAATAGTCTTTTTGTGGAATTTATCGGGGTATAAACTTGGAACAGTCGCGGGAATACTGGACGAAGGTCGGAAGGCCTCGTCCAGTATTCCCGCGACTTTTCCAAGTTTATATCCCCGATAAATTCAACAAAAAGGCCATTCATTCCTTATAATTCCAGCATTTTAAATAAATTCATCAAGAAAATGTGTTTATTTTCCGTTTTCTTAAGAATTATTTTAACTGCGCCTCACGGTTACGGGTAGTAGTTCGGCGTGGGAGTTTACTGGTATATACATTGTGGACAGAGACTTGCTACGGGCCAATCAAATGTTAGAATGTTAGGGAATTGTGTAAATATGTTTGTGCTGGAATTATTCTGAGAATCAGAAGCAGCTCTGTAGCTCTGCATGCGGTCAACTCCACATAATATACTGCACGGGGAGTATGCCAGATGCCGACGTAGGCTAAAACTGAAAAGGTGTCTGAATTTCAGACTCGAAATCATACGTGTAGCCATGCAAGCTGTGTGTATTTGTTTTTCGACTTATTTTCCAATAAGTTTATGTGGTGCTGTAAGTACTTTATTGAGAAATTAACCTGATTTCACAAAAATTGCTAAGCATACTTATCTAGCTAAGTATACTTTGAGGGAGTAATCATTTATTGTTCGCGAAATGCATTATTTCATACAGAACGAACGACTGCATATATTTGATTATTAAACGTATGTAGAATTATTATACTTAATTTATTACTTTATCACAGCCAAAGTGGATGGCTGTGATAATGTAATACATTCAGTATAATAACAATTAATAAATTTATCCTTAAATTAAAAATGTATCCCTCAAAGTGTACTTAGCAAGATAAGTATACTTTGCAATGTTGGTGAAATATGCTACTGACCGTCACGCAGGAAGACTTAAGTCGCCCCGCGTGACAGCCAGAAAATTCGGTTTATTGCGAAATAAGACGATTTTGAGAAACCCGATATGTATTATTCCAGAGTTATATCCTTTTTGTTTATTTTTCTGTCGCTGAACATCACTTTTCGAAGGACCGTAAATCTCATGCACACCGACTCAAAAGACTATAATTGTTTTATTATAAGACGCTTACCACGATTTCCCTCCCAGAAAAAAATATGTTCGCTTCAAGTTCAATGCTTTCCAAACGCAAACTACAGAATGTTCAGACTAACGACCGAAGTAGCTCTAAATTGATATTGTCGGACTTGTAGCGATATTGGCTGGAACATGGTCATCATTAATAGAAAGAACCCGCAGTTATATTAACCCTCACTACGCGGGTGACGAAAATTGTCGTCTGCTGTTTTCATTTTTGCCTTAATTCTTAACAACAAACATGTTTTGGCAGCACATGAGAATCGTCTCCAATGGAGACGATTCTCATGCTCTGTCAAAACATGTTTTTATCGAGAAATATTGAAAATAAAACATTTCCAGCAGACGACAAAATTTAATTCAGCGTAGTAAGGGTTAATCAAACTCAGACGTGTGGACGTGTGACATTTGTCCACAAGTATAATGTATTGAAATATTAAAGTAATCCATCATGGAATATAGAAATTATGACAGAAATGAGAAACTCGGGCGAACTTCTTAACGTGTGAACAATTTCAAAGTTGTGAAGGTCAAAAGGTCAAGGTCATATTAAGGGCAGCATGGAATTGTGGCATTTGTCCTCACATATGATGTATTGAAATATTAAAGATATCCACCAAGGGATATAGAAGTTATGACGGACTTGAGAAACTCCGGCGAACTTCTTAATGTGGATTAACAGTTCAAAGTTGTAACGGTCAATGACATATTAAGGGCAGCATGGATGTGTGGCATCTGTCCTCAAGTATGATGTATTGACAAATTAAAGTAATCCACCAAAGGATATAGAAGTTATGACATAATTGAGAAACTCCGGCGAACTTCTTAATGTGAATTAACAGTTCACAGTTGTCACGGTCAAAAGGTCAAGGTCATATTAAGGGCAGCATGGATGTGTGGCATTTGTCCACAAGTATTATGTATTGAAATATTGATTTGTTTGTTTGTTTGTTTGTTTGTTTGTTTATTGGGGTTGAACGGCCTATCAACAGCTAAGGTCATTTAAGCCCGGTCAATGGGTTTAGTACTAAATCCCATATATTGCCTGTACAAGTACATGTACATGTTCAAGTTCATGTACGAATGGGAGTAAAATCCCAAAATCAGAACTGAATACTTACAATAAAAGACTATATATTCAGCCCTGAAATCAGAATAATCCTGATCTGATGCCAGGTCCTCGCCACACCAGAATCACTTGGCCCCTTCCCAAAAGCAGCAGGATCAGTAATACTCTTACTACTTTTAAATATTGAAGTAATATATCAAGGGATATAGAAGTAATGAAATAATTGTGAAACATCGACAAATTTCTTCATCTGTGAAAAAGTTCAGTTGTGTAGGTCAAAAGGTCGAGGTCATATTAATGACAACATTGGTTTGTTGTTGGGGTCTAACGGCCTATCAACAGCTAAGGTCATTTAATGCCGGGTCAATGGGTTTAGTACTAAATCTCATATATTACCTGTGCAAGTACATGTGCAAATCGGGGGGGGGGGGGTCCCAAAATCAGAATTGAATATTTACAATAAAAAACTATATATTCAGCCTCAGAAATCAGAAAAAAATGATTTGGAGAGCTCTCGAAATGATTTGGAGAGCTCTCGAAATCAATTAATGATATCTCGAAATCATTTAGAGAGCTCTCGAAATCATTTGTAGCGAGCATTATATAGCTTTGATTTGGAGAGCTCTCGAAATCAAGTTATATAATGCTCGCTACAAATGATTTCGAGAGCTCTCTAAATGATTTCGAGATATCATTAATTAATTTCGAGAGCTCAGATGGCCAATGTGCACAGCTTGCAACATCTTGGATCTGAGTGCAGTAGGAATTATGACTTTGGATCCTTTCAGGATAAGAGAATCTGCTATAGTCTGTTCATCTCTGTAATTCCAATACTCCACTATTTCCGGTGGACATTGCTTTCTGCAATTGGGCCATTCCTATAGAATAGTTTCTTTGAGCAAAATCAATTGTGTGTCTTGCTCAGTCAAGTTTGCAATTTCTTGCAACTTGCGGTCACTACGGCATGTACCTTTGAATCCATACCTTTAATACGGTTGGGGTATGCGGGATAGCGTATCAGCAACTGGTATGTTTTTGCCAGGAACATGTTTCACTGACAGATCATATTGCTTAAATCGTGCGCGGTGGCTCCATATCCTTGATTTCAGACACCTTTGCTGGGTCTGGCTTGAGACCTTGTGTACTCAAGATGTGTCCAAAATATGGAACCTCTGTCACACCGAAATCTAACTTTTCTTCGTGAAGTTTGATGCCTTTTTCCGACATGAGACTTAGAACTTTGTGCAGGTTTTGGTCATGTTCTTGGCGTGTTTTCCCATGAACGATAACATCATCAACAATTGAAACTACGACATCTAGACCTTCAAGGCACTGATCAAGTTTACGTTGAAACATGTATTGTGAGCTAGGGTAGTCGTACATAACGATAACGACCATATGGGGAATTGAACGTTGTGAGGATCGAGCTGTCATCAGACAGTTTACACGTCCAGTGTATCCAGCTTGGTGTAATACCGTAAACCTGCTAGGTCCGGCAGTATGTCCTCAAATGTTCGTATGGGGTAATGTGGTCTTAGGATTGCTTTGTTAAGGTCGTGTGGGTCAATGCATACTCTTAGTTTGCCTGTTTGGGGTTTTACTACAACGACCATGGAATTGACCCCTTCAGTAGGCTCAATGACCTTTGTGATAATGGATTGCTCTTCCATTCTGTCAAGCTCCTGTTTGAGTCGGTCACGCAGTGCTACAGGTACACCCCGTGGTGGGTGTACTACAGGCTTAGCGTTTGGATCGACTTAGGTAGTATTTTCACCAGAAAACGTGCCTATTCCTTTGAAAACGTCTGCATATTCAGACAAGACAATTTCCTTGTTTAAAGGTCACATGACAAACTATCACTTATTTTCTTCAAACCGGGCTAAAAACAACAACGGCGGCCCTAATAACCGATTTCCGGTTCGTTTCTATTTTTCGTGATATTGAGATTTCTCATATCGCACCTTATCGGACACCTATACAGTGTATATATAATGAATTGGTCATCGCTTATCTCTCCTGTACGCTTGGATTTACGGACATCATGTATTTGTTGCATAATTTCGTAAATCGATTCTGCAACGCTTTGCAGAATGTTACTTCAGCATACTTGTGCTTTGACAATTTTGAGTTGAAATAATCAGTGACACGCCTGTGTAGCTATGTTCAAACGGATGCCGCCGGAGGTCATCAATAGCAAACAACTTATCCGATGATTTGACCGAAGGCAAATAGGGAAGTGGATCTTGAATTCTGAATTCAATGAAGCCACACCTATTCTATGCTGATTGGTTGAATCCATTTTGTTTATCTGTCCTAGTAAGTGACAAACGTGTGAAGCTACGTTCAAACGGATGTCAACAATAATGCGGCAGGTGTATATTGAATCCGCGAGGCCACACCTATGCCAAACTGATTGGTTAAGTCAAATTTGACAGACATGGTAGAATAGATACATTGTGCACATCAGGGTACTTTCTACAGTTCCGAAAATCCAATCTTGTTGTGTTTGTTTTTATACATGGATGAATGTTATATTGCAGGACTAAAATTGTGTAACTTGAATGTCCACTCGCTTATTTTTCCGTATATATTGCACGAAACCGCGGCGTAGCAATGACAGCGAATGTTTGGGAACCAGTCGCATTATTCTAGAGGCGCCAAAGGGAGAGCCGATCGATAGAGCTAGGAATATAAATTAAATTACACGATATAAAAAACTGTCATAAAGTCGTTTTCGATGAATTTCTTACTCCATATTTAGTTTGTTTTCGTTTAATAAAAAAACAAAATGTTCATTTACGCCTTTATATTAAGACTGACGGTAGAAAATCGAATCTCGGATTATTTTTCTTCCTGAAAAAACGCAAAGATCAAAAGAAGAGATATGTTTATATGGCCAAATACAGGATCTGCGGTATGACAAATACGTTATTGTGATTCTACACATGCTATATGGTATGACGTACTAAAAGGGTCATTAATGTACTACCCTGCATCATGCTGCATGATGCAGGGTAGTGCATACAAACCGACCCTGCATGATGCTGCATGATGCTACATGATGCAGGATATTGCATACACACCGACCCTGCATGATGCTGCATGATGCAGGGTAGTGTTTGTAGCAGTGCATTAACGAGCCGACACTGCATGATGCTGCATGATGCAGGGTAGTGCATACAAACCGACCCTGTATGATGCTGCATGATGCAGGGTGGTACATTAAAGACCCTTATAGTACAGGTATTTAGCAAGACCCTGCATCATGCAGGACCTTTTAGCTCGATACTGGAAAACAATTATCACAACCCTGCATCATGCTAATTACTTTTAACGTACGGAAGGTTCAATATTCATCATGTAGCAAGACCCTGCATCTTGCAGGATTTTTTAGCATGAGGCTGATAAATAATTACCATGACCCTGCATGATGCAGCATGATGATAAAATATTTAGCATCATGCAGCATGATGCTGAAAGATTGAACAGTTTTAAGCATGACGCTGCATGATGCTGCGACCCTTTTAGTACGTCATAATATGGTGTAATATTGCCCGTCTGAAGGTATGTTCACCCTCGGCTATCGCCTCGGGTTAACATACCTCCAGACGGGCAATATTACACCATATAGCCTGTGTAGAATCACGATCACTTATAATATATATAATATGTAGCATTCGCAGTTCTCGTGGTAGCGTGATAAGTGAATGCCACAAATTAAAGGGATCCGTACGTGTGATTCAATACCAAGTCGGTAATAAGAGGCAACTACACAGTAAAGTGTTAATCTATTAAATGAAGCATGTGACTGGTAATATATGGATGCTGGACAATGGACTATGTCGCGTCTGTAGAATGGCTGAGCGATATTCAACATGCTATGATTTTTACAGAATGCGATGGGATGCAACCATGTTCTTCAGTTGTAAGTTAACCACGCCATGATTAAAATTGCGCTCTGGTCTAAAACTTTCTGAGTCTGATTGCATTAGTCGTCTGTGTTAATGCCATGGGGGCATTTTGTGTCCAGTCTATTGATCCAGTACTGTTCACGCTTCTTTCTCGTGTCGTCGTTCCATGACTCATTATGTTCGACCCCCACCAATAACATGTCCTTGAACGTATGTTGTTCCAGAGCGAAGTGTTCTGAAGCTGGTGATCTGGCAAACTTGCGCGTTTTCCAGTCTGATCGATGTAAGTTTACACGCAGACTGAGTGCATTTTTTGTCTCACCCACATATTGCATTTGGCAAATGTTGCATGTCATCAAGTATATAAGATTCTTTGTTTTGCAGTCGATGCGCTGTTTGCAGTCGATCAACTCGTGTGTACGTTCGCTCTGGAAGGCGGTCCTTTGGCTCATGTGTTGGCAAGTCTGACAACGTTTCGTGCCGCATGGTCCAGAGCTGTTGCTGTGCTCGGTTAAGTTGTCGTCCACTGGCCTGATCTTTGCATTGACCAGGATGTCACGGAGGCTTTTGGGGCGTCGCAGAGCCAGTAGTGGCTTTTCAGGTAGAATGCGGCTGAGATGTTCAGACGATTCCACTATGGGCCAGTATCTCTGGAATATGCCTCGAATGTCTGGTAGACTGTGGACGGTGCTCAGAATATGTCGAAATGGAGATTGTCGGGCAAAATGGAGTTTTATATCGCCTATAACTTGCTAATTAATGTATGAAATGAATGTGTTACTTTTTATATCTATTATACAGTTGTATATGTATTATTAATTATTGAAAAAAGTGGGTATTTTCTTACATTATTTGATTTTATATCAAAATTATAAATGACCGTGCTCAGGATATGTCCGGCGAAATTAATGGAGATTGTCAGGCGATATGGAATTTTGCATCGCATATAATTTGCTAATTAATGCATGAAAATATTATTTTTCTTATTATATCTATTATACAGTTGTATCTGTATAATAATTATGAAGAAAAAACAACAAAGTTACAGTATTTCCTTACATATTTCGATGTTATGTCAAAATTATGAATGACCGATATATCCGGCGAAATGGAGATCACGGGGCGAAATGGACGTTAATTTATATATGGCCTATAAGTTGGAGTCTGTCTGGCAAAATGGATTTGTTTATGGTATATAATTTGCTAATGAATTAAATTATTTGCAGTCTTAAATATAAGAAGGAATATATAGTTGTGCTATGACGAAATGGAGACTGTCGATCGGTCTGGCGAAATGGATTTTTATAATATCGCCTATATTCGTTGCTAATGTTAATGCAAACAGTGTAGTCCTATGTGTATAGCATCACGGTATCAGATCAGAGCCTACACAATTCGCCATTCAGTCATAGACCTTTGAGATACGCCATGTGATTTTGTACCTTCAAACATCTGTGTCATTTCATGAAATACGTTTACAAAATTCACAATATTTCTCATAAAAACTCAAAAATTGACAAAAATGTCAGTATATGCGGAATTATATTGCGCATGTACTCTGAAATTTGTTTAACAAGCGACACCAGTTGTCCATTCTTTGGGAGAAATATTGACTTAGAACACTTTTTTAAGGACGACCTTGGACTGAGCAGGTCGTGCTTTTATCGGCCGGTAATTATCTCAATGTTACCGGCGGCGGCCATTTTAACTGTTGGAAATTAACTTATATTTCCTTTGTGTTTATTCTTATTCACTGGATTGTTGCTTCTGGATTTGCGAAAATGTATGTCGGGGCTGGGGTGGACTTGTGGTGGGCGATTTTTCGGCTGAAACTGAGCTAATTTAGACTAGTTGCTAGGACATTTGTTGTTCTTATTTTTTCTATTCTCCGTGTTCTGGGTGGTTGATTGTGGCACCTTGTGGCTCTGCCTGGCCGCCGATTAAAGCGGACTGGTAGGGCAGTTGACTACCTATCTGGGTGTATCCTCTGGGTGTATCCCGCGGCCGTTACCGGGTTCTGGATTGAATATGCGCATGTGTGAGATATATATACCATCTACATAGTACTGGTATTATCTGGTGCGTAGTCATATTGCGGCCAGACTCACCAGTGGGACAGGCGACGTGTTAACACATATTGATATACGTGAACACCACGGGGAGCCGAGGTGTTCATATCCCTGCCACGTTAGGCCAGGATGTCCAGGCAACTGTTATCACACTTTCGTATGAAAGTAAACCAGTCATAACAAGTATTAACCATATCAGCAAGTTAGGTCAAGCTCAGCCGAATTTTCTGCATTCCCTTGTCCGCTTCTGGCCCGGCCTGCATTGGAGCTGTCCGGATGTGGCAACTCTGTGGATGAAAATAGCACGTGTTTTTACCGACTATATGGCACCAACTTGTGTGTCGAGTGCCGCTAGGGGGTGAATTGGTTCTACCTGGGACCCTTTTTGCTCTGCATCACCGGTGCCAGGTTCTACCCAGTTACCCCCTCTCTTCTTCCCGCCTCCCGTGCACCGGGACACTGTGCGGAATTACAGGACCGTATTGGACCTAAGCAGTGTCCCATTTCGGCACACAATTATACACATATGTCCGTCCTGCACTTACATATATCACATAAAACACTTCAAAATTCGGCCTTTATGGACTTCTATGATCGGGTATGGAAGGTCATTGACCCAATTCCCACCCTTAAATATAAGAAATACCACAGTCCAGTTTATTGTTAAGGACATGTCGTATAGTCCATGCGAAAAGGGACATTATGATATTTGCGAAGACCGCAGTCCCAGATCAGCATATGCATCAGGTCATTAATTCATGTACATGGTATAAGCAATTCAATACGTATCATAAAATATTGAACAGGGCGGACGACGTGTGAAATATAATTATAAACTGCACGGCAACTGACCACCGTCTAGTTTCTGTTTAAGTACATGTTGTATAGACCCTGGTGCCTATAGCTAAAACCAGATCCAAATATAACACAAATATTCATGCAATTGTGTGTCAGATTTTAGGCACCAGTTACAAGATGTCATTAAGGTAATTATCGGCCAGAACGTGATGGTCACTGAATACACAGCTAGGGTGTTAATCGGATTTATTTAATCCTATCATCATGTTTTTAACGCGGTCAGAACTGACCAGCGTCTAGTTTGCGCTATGGGGTGCCGGGCATTGATTATTTAATCCCATCATTTCATCAGTAGCTAATTGGACTAACTGGCACTAATTAGATACACAACACGAATGTAATCCCCCATGACATAACATCGAATTATGTAAGGACATACCTTGTTTTTTTTCTCATAGATATTATACATATACAACTGTATAATAGATATAATAAGTAAAACAATAATTTCATGCATTAATTATCAAATTATAGGCGATATAAAACTCCATTTCGCCCTACAATCTCCATTTTGCCGGACATATTCTGAGCGTATTCTGAGCACTGTCATTTGTAATTTTGATATAAAATCAAATTATGTAAGAAAATACCCATTTATTTCAATTATTAATTATACATATACAACTGTATAATAGATATAATAAGTTAAAACAATAATTTACTGCATTAATTAACAAATTATAGGCGATATAAAACTTCATTTCGCCCGACAATCTCCGTTTCGCCGGACATATCCTGAGCACGGTCATTTTTAATTTTGATATAAAATCAAATAATGTAAGAAAATACCCAATTGTTTCAATTATTAATTATAAATATACAACTGTATCATATATATAATAAGTAACACATTAATTTCATGCATTAATTAGCAAATTATAGCCGATATAAAACTCCATTACAATCTCCATTTCGCCGGACATATTCTGAGCACTGTCATTTATAATTTTGATATAAAATCAAATTATGTAAGAAAATACCCACTTTTTATTCAACTATATATTATACATATACAACTGTATAATATATATAATAAGAAAAATAATACTTTTCATGCATTAATTAGCAAGTTATAGGCGATATAAAAATCCATTTCGCCCGACAATCTCCATTTCGCCCTTTTCGCCTATTTCGTACTTCAGTCGTACTGGACAATGATGTTTCGCCACTTTTCTTCGCTTTTCGCCACTTTACGTGTTTGAGGTACACCGTCCGCTGTAAACCCGTCTGGGGAACCTGTCCGACTGAAATCAAACTAGTCGCCGATAGTTTCGGAGTACCTCGACGTGTTTATTTCCGGTAGTACGGATTACTCGGCTTTATTCATTCAGTTTGCCTTCGTCAACAATGAACCAATGATGATTATTGCGAACTGTATATTCTACATAAATCGGTGTATTACAAGCATTTCACTATGTAAGTTCAACATAATTACACAGAAATAGATACTTTAATATTTTATTAAGCATTTACTATTCATAAATTTAGATAATATTTTTATTTTATGAGGTTCCAAGTCATTCCGACGCTGTTCGTCCCGAAATCGGCCTGTAAATTATGACATGTGCATGGTGGCACGAACTATCAGAACATATCTCAAATATGTCCAACTATAGCTAAATAAATGTTTAACTGATTATTATATTCACTCAGTTAATACATAAGTTAAAGCATTTTAATCAAATTATTGTCTGGAATCCTGTTGTGTAGCAGTTTAAGACGCAGGTAACATCGCAACACTAACTATTACCCCACCCACTTGAACCCACATTAAAGATTTACAATGTGAATGCATGCGTATTGACTTGAACTTTGAATACAATGAACTTATTTTAGTGGCCATGTGGTTTAAGCAGGTCATGAATGACATGATTTCAAGTCAAGTTGAATTTAGCTTAGATAATCTTGGCTATGCGGATAAGACTTGTAATTACTACTTCATCTGTCTTGTATGCTTTCTGTATCCTAGCTGAGACACCTACTGTGTTTTTATTTTGTCACAATAACAGCTTATTCTTTCTCGCGTTATTCTTTCTCCCGAAGCACTTGTAAAAAAGTATGTTTTATACGGGTAAGTAAAAAATAACTCGAAAATGGACAACTGGTGACCCCAGGACCCCTATTGCGACCCCTTAAGGGGAATGTGACGGCATGAACGCCCGTCTATGTTATCTAGTATATATGTCTCAATAACAGGAACACACTATTGAGTGGGGAACTTCTCCCGAAGCACTTGCAAAAAAGTATGTTTTATCCGGGTATGACATAAATAACGCGAAAATGGGCAACTGGTGACACCAGGATCCCCATATGGACCCCTTAAGGGGAATGTGACGGCACAAACTCCCGTCTATGTTGTCTAGTATACATGTCCCAACAACAGGAACACACGATTGAGTGGGGCACTTCTCCCGAAGCACTTGTAAAAAATATATTTATCAGGGTATGACAAAAATAACTCGAAAATGACCAACTGGTGACCCCATGACCCCTATTGCGACCCCTTAAGGGGAATGTGACGGCACAAACTCCCGTCTATGTTGTCTAGTATACATGTCCCAACAACAGGAACACACGATTGAGTGGGGCACTTCTCCCGAAGCACTTGTAAAAAATATATTTATCAGGGTATGACAAAAATAACTCGAAAATGACCAACTGGTGACCCCATGACCCCTATTGCGACCCCTTAAGGGGAATGTGACGGCACAAACACCCGTCTATGTTGTCTAGTATACATGTCCCAACAACAGGAACACACGATTGAGTGGGGCACTTCTCCTGAAGCACTTGTAAAAAATATATTTATCAGGGTATGACAAAAATAACTCGAAAATGACCAACTGGTGACCCTATGACCCCTATTGCGACCCCTTAAGGGGAATGTGACGGCACAAACTCCCGTCTATGTTGTCTAGTATACATGTCCCAACAACAGGAACACACGATTGAGTGGGGCACTTCTCCCGAAGCACTTGTAAAAAATATATTTATCAGGGTATGACAAAAACAACTCGAAAATGACCAACTGGTGACCCCATGACCCCTATTGCGACCCCTTAAGGGGAATGTGACGGCACAAACTCCCGTCTATGTTGTCTAGTATACATGTCCCAACAACAGGAACACACGATTGAGTGGGGCACTTCTCCCGAAGCACTTGTAAAAAATATATTTATCAGGGTATGACAAAAATAACTCGAAAATGACCAACTGGTGACCACATGACCCCTATTGCGACCCCTTAAGGGGAATGTGACGGCACAAACTCCCGTCTATGTTGTCTAGTATACATGTCCCAACAACAGGAAACACGATTGAGTGCATTCTCTCGAAGCACTTGTAAAAAATATATTTATCAGGGTATGACAAAAATAACTCGAAATGACCAACTGGTGACCCTATGACCCCTATTGCGACCCCTTAAGGGGAATGTGACGGCACAAACTCCCGTCTATGTTGTCTAGTATACATGTCCCAACAACAGGAACACACGATTGAGTGGGGCACTTCTCCCGAAGCACTTGTAAAAAATATATTTATCAGGGTATGACAAAAATAACTCGAAAATGACCAACTGGTGACCACATGACCCCTATTGCGACCCCTTAAGGGGAATGTGACGGCACAAACTCCCGTCTATGTTGTCTAGTATACATGTCCCAACAACAGGAACACACGATTGAGTGGGGCACTTCTCCCGAAGCACTTGTAAAAAATATATTTATCAGGGTATGACAAAAATAACTCGAAAATGACCAACTGGTGACCCTATGACCCCTATTGCGACCCCTTAAGGGGAATGTGACGGCACAAACTCCCGTCTATGTTGTCTAGTATACATGTCCCAACAACAGGAACACACGATTGAGTGGGGCACTTCTCCCGAAGCACTTGTAAAAAATATATTTATCAGGGTATGACAAAAATAACTCGAAAATGACCAACTGGTGACCCCATGACCCCTATTGCGACCCCTTAAGGGGAATGTGACGCACAAACTCCCGTCTATGTTGTCTAGTATACATGTCCCAACAACAGGAACACACGATTGAGTGGGGCACTTCTCCCGAAGCACTTGTAAAAAATATATTTATCAGGGTATGACAAAAATAACTCGAAAATGACCAACTGGTGACCCCATGACCCCTATTGCGACCCCTTAAGGGGAATGTGACGGCACAAACTCCCGTCTATGTTGTCTAGTATACATGTCCCAACAACAGGAACACACGATTGAGTGGGGCACTTCTCCCGAAGCACTTGTAAAAAATATATTTATCAGGGTATGACAAAAACAACTCGAAAATGGCCAACTGGTGACCCAAGGAACCCTATTGCGACCACTTAAGGGGAATGTGACGGCATGAACCCCCGTCTATGTTGTCTAGTATACATGTCTCAATAACAGGAACACACGATTGAGTGGGGCACTTCTCCCGAATCACTTGTAAACAAGTATGTTTTATCCGGGTATGACAAAAATAACGCGAAAATGGGCAACTAGTGACCCCAGTACCCCCATATGGACCCGTTAAGGGGAATGTGACGGCATGAATCCCCGTCTAAGTTGTCTATAATACATGTCCCAACAACAGGAACACACGATTGAGTGGGGCACTTCTCCCGAAGCACTTGTAAAAACGTATGTTTTATCCGGGTATGACAAAAATAACGCGAAAATGGCCAACTTGTGACCCCAGGACCCCTATTGCGACCCCTTAAGGGGAATGTGATGGCATGAAACCCCGTCTATGTTGTCTAGTATACATGTCCCAACAACAGGAACACACGATTGAGTGGGGCACTTCTCCCGAAGCACTTGTAAAAACGTATGTTTTATCCGGGTATGACAAAAATAACGCGAAAATGGCCAACTGGTGACCCCATGACCCCTATTGCGACCCCTTAAGGGGAATGTGACGGCACAAACTCCCGTCTATGTTGTCTAGTATACATGTCCCAACAACAGGAACACACGATTGAGTGGGGCACTTCTCCCGAAGCACTTGTAAACAATATATTTATCCGGGTATGACACAAATAACGCGAAAATGGGCAACTGGTGACCCCAGTACCCCAATATGGACCCGTTAAGGGGAATGTGACGGCATGAATCCCCGTCTAAGTTGTCTAGTATACATGTCTAAACAATAGGAACACACGATTGAGTGGGGCACTTCTCCCGAAGCACTTGTAAAAAATATATTTATCAGGGTATGACAAAAATAACTCGAAAATGGCAACTGGTGACCCCAGGACCCCTATTGCGACCCCTTAAAGGGAATGTGACGGCATGAACCCCCGTCTATGTTGTCCAGTATATATGTCTCAACAACAGGATCAAACGATTGAGTGGGGTACTTCTCCCGAAGCACTTGTAAAAAATATATTTATCAGGGTATGACAAAAATAACTCGAAAATGGGCAACTGGTGACCACAGGACCTTCATTGCGACCTCTTAAGGTGAATGTGACGACATGAACGACCGTCTAAGTTGTCTAGTATATATGTCTGGATAATAGGAACACACGATTGAGTGGGGCACTTCTCCCGAAGTACTTGTAAAAAAGAATGTTTCTATGGAAAAATAACTCGAAAATGGGCAACTGATGACCTGAGGACCCCTATTGCGACCACTGGACCTTGGCTACATAGAGTACGTGACATTAAGGAAATCCCATTCTTTTGCAAAAGCAGCAAATTTCTGGTAGTCAATGACTATTGGAAATGTTTGTAGCAACACTTTGTCATAGGTGGCCGTGGGTACATAGTGTGATATCGACCTTGTACAACATGTCACATAGTGTTCCCGCGGGCTGTACTCCTTGTCGCAGACATATACAACATGTCACATAGTGTGCCCGCGGGCTGTACTCCTCCCGTGTCGCCGACCTATACAGCATGTCACATAGTGTGCCCGCGGGCTGTAGGCAGACCATACTTATCCCGTGTCCCCGTCATTTACAATATACCGTAGTGTACCAACGTACCGTACTCCTCCCATATCGTACTCCTCCCATATCGCCGACATATACAATATATCACATAGAGTACTGACGTACCGTACTCCTCCCGTGTCGCGGACATGTACAACATGTCACATAGTGTACCGTGTACCGGCGGACCGCACTCGATATGTACCACATGTCACATAGTGTACTGGCTGGCCAAGTCACATAGTGTACCGGCGGGCCAAGTCACACAGTGTACCGATGGGCCGCACTTCCCCCTCCACACCTGTGTCCCCGACCTATACAACATTACAACATGTCACATAGTGTACAGGCAGGCCATACTTATGTACCCCCACCCCCCCCCCCCCCCCCCCCCATCCCAGTGTCGCAGACATATACAACATGGCACATAGTGTACCGGCGGACCGTACTCTTTCCGTGTTGCCGACATATACGACATGTCACTTAGTGTACCGGCGGGACGTACTCTTTCCGTGTTGCCGACATATACAACATGTCACATTAGCGTACCGGCGCGCCGTTCTCCTTCTGTGTCCCCTCCGCCCTGTACACCATGTCACATAGTGTACCGGCGCGCCGTACTCCTTCCGTGTTGCCGACATTTACAACGTGTCACCGTGTCTCTGACATATACAACATGTCACATAATGTACACTCAGTCGTCACCCCCCCCCCCCCCCACCCCCCCCCCCCCCTTGTCCCCGTCATGTACAACATATCACAGTGTACCAATGTACCGTACCCCTCCCGTGTTCCTGACCTGTACATAATGGACAATAGTAATCTACCGGCAAACTTTAATCATTTTTTACAGACCCTTTATTAAAATGAACATAGTATTGGATTTAACAATGTTGTGTTTATCGGTTGTGTCAGGCCTTGTAGTGCAGCGGCTAGCATACTGGTATTCGTACTAGTAACCTGGGTTCGAGTCCCAGTGGGGCCCATTCTCGTTAAATAAGCATTGTTATTTTCAATTCTACTGCTAGACATATTGAATGGTGCTTTCTATGCATCTGCCTGTGTATTGTGTTAGCCCGCTTCTGACGGAATGCAAAAACTATAGCTTGTACCATAATAACCTACTGCGGTGTACATTAGAAACTGAAGTTATTGTTTATACTTTTAGCTAGCCATGATCTTTACCTATGTATTTTTTATGCTCAATCGTTTCAACAAATTTAATTTCCTTCCAAGATAAACTTGGAGACTGTCTCAGATGATGTCTCAAATATCCAATATGTGTTTTTTCTCTACATGCACAGTAACTGACATTTTAAATCAAGCACATGAAGCCCTGTCTATGTTATATAATACATATATCTGAATAATAGGAACACATGATTGAATGCGACGGTGTGATCTCAGGATCCCCATTGCGACATATTAAGGGGAATGTGAAGGCATGAGCCCTGTCTATATTGTCTAGTATAATCATCTCAATAACAGGAACACATAACAGCACTTCTCCCGTAGCACCTGCAAAATATTGTTTTATGCGTGGTTGGCAAAAATAACACGAACATGGGCAACTTGTGACACATTGTGACCCCTTAAGGGAAATGTGACGGCATGAACCCTAGTCTATGCTGTCGAATATATATAGCTGAATAAGGAGAACATACAAATCAGTGGTCACTTCTCCCGACGCGCATGTAACATATTATGTTTTATCCGGGTATGAAACAAATAACACGAACATGGGCAACTGGTGACCTGAGGACCCCATTGCGACACCTTAAGGGGAATGTGATGGCATGAACGCCCGTCTTTTTTGTCTAGTATATATCATTAACTGTGTGAGTATAACAAGAACACAGGATTGAGTGGGGCACGTCTCCTGAAGCACACCCCGTCTATGTAAACACAATTCTTTACAAGTGCTTCGGGAGAAGTGCCCCACTAAACAGTGTGTTCCTATTATTCAGACATATAAAAACGACAATATAGACGGGGGTTCATGCCGTCGCATTCCCCTTAAGGGGTCGCAATGGGGTCCTCAGATCACCATTTGCCCATTTTCGCGTTAATTGTTGTCATATCCGGATACAACATATTTTTCGGGAGACGAGCCCCACCACTCAACCGTGTGTTCTTGTTATTCAGACATATATACTGGACAACATAGACGGGGTTTCATGCCATCAAATTCCCCTTAAGGGGTCGCAATATGGGTCCTGGGGTCACAAGTTGCCCATTTTCGGGTTATTTTTGTCATACCCGGATAAACATATTTTTTTTACAAGTGCTTCGTGAGAAGTGCCCCACTCAATGGTGTTTTCCTATTATTCAGACGTATGTACTAGACAACTTACACGGGGCTTCATGCCGTCACATTCCCCTTAAGGGGTCCATATGGGGATCCTGGGGTCACCAGTTGCCTATTTTCGCGTTATTTTTGTCATAGTCGGATAAAACATACTTTTTTACAAGTGTTTCGGGAGAAGTGCCCCACTCAATCGTGTGTTCCTATTGTTGAGACATATATACTACACAACATAGACGGGGGTTCATGCCGTCACATTCCCCTTAAGTGGTCGCAATATGGGTTCTGGGGTCACAAGTTGCCTATTTTCGCGTTATTTTTGTCATAGTCGGATAAAACATACTTTTTTACAAGTGCTTCAGGAGAAGTGCCCCACTCAATCGTGTCTTCCTATTGTTGAGACATGTATACTAGACAAGATAGACGGGGGTTCATGCCGTCACATTCCACTTAAGGGGTCGCAATAGGGGTCCTGTGGTCACCAGTTGCCCATTTTCGCGTTATTTTTGTCATAGTCGGATAAAACATACTTTTGTACAAGTGCTTCTGGAGAAGTGCCCCACGCAATCGTGTGTTCCTATTGTTGACACATGTATACTAGACAACATAGACGGGGGTTCATGCCGTCACATTCCTCTTAAGGGGTCGCAATAGGGGTCCTGGGGTCACCAGTTGCCCATGTTCGCGTTATTTTTGTCCTACCCGGATAAACATATTATTTTACAAGTGCTTCTGGAGAAGTGCCCCACTCAATCGTGTGTTCCTATTGTTGAGACATGTATACTAGACAACATAGACGGGGGTTCATGCCGTCACATTCCCCTTAAGGGGTCGCAATATGGGTCCTGGGGTCACCAGTTGCCCATGTTCGCGTTATTTTTGTCCTACCCGGATAAACATATTATTTTACAAGTGCTTCTGGAGAAGTGCCCCACTCAGTCGTGTGTTCCTATTGTTGACACATGTATACTAGACAACATAGACGGGGGTTCATGCCGTTACATTCCCCTTAAGGGGTTGCAATATGGGTCCTGGGGTCACCAGTTGCCCATGTTCGCGTTATTTTTGTCCTACCCGGATAAACATATTATTTTACAAGTGCTTCTGGAGAAGTGCCCCACTCAGTCGTGTGTTCCTATTGTTGACACATGTATATTAGACAACATAGACGGGGGTTCATGCCGTCACATTCCCCTTAAGGGGTCGCAATATGGGTCCTGGGGTCACAAGTTGCCTATTTTCGCGTTATTTTTGTCATAGTCGGATAAAACATACCTTTTTACAAGTGCTTCAGGAGAAGTGCCCCACTCAATCGTGTCTTCCTATTGTTGATACATATATACTAGACAACATAGACGGGGGTTCATGCCGTCACATTCCCTTTAAGGGGTCGCAATAGGGGTCCTGGGGTCACCAGTTGGCTATTTTCGACTTATTTGTGTCATAGTCGGATAAAACATACTTTTTTACAAGTGCTTCGGGAGAAGTGCCCAACTTAATCGTGCGTTCCTATTGTTGAGAAATATATACTAGACAACATAGACGGGGGTTCATGCCGTCACATTCCCCTTAAGGGGTCGCAATAGGGATCTTGGGGTTACCAGTTGGCTATTTTCGACTTATTTGTGTCATAGTCGGATAAAACATACTTTTTTACAAATGCTTCGGGAGAAGTGCCCCACTTAATCCTGTGTTCCTATTGTTGAGAAATATATACTAGACAACATAGACGGGGGTTCATGTCATACCCGGATAAACATATTATTTTCCAAGTGCTTCTGGAGAAGTGCCCCACTCAATCGTGTGTTCCTATTGTTGACACATGTATACTAGACAACATAGACTGGGGTTCATGCAGTCACATTCCCCTTAAGGGGTCGCAATAGGGGTCCTGTGGTCGCCAGTTGCCCATTTTCGCGTTATTTTTGTCATAGTCGGATAAAACATACTTTTTTACAAGTGTTTCGGGAGAAGTGCCCCACTCAATCGTGTGTTGTTCCTATTGTTGAGACATATATACTAGACAACATAGATGGGGGGGGGGGGGGGGGGGGTTCATGCCGTCACATTCCCCTTAAGGGGTCGCAATATGGGTCCTGTGGTCACCAGTTGCCCATTTTCGAGTTATTTGTGTCATAGTCGGATGAAACATACTTTTTTACAAGTGCTTCGGGAGAAGTGCCCCACTCATTTGTGTGTTCCTATTGTTGAGAAATATATAGTAGACAACATAGACGGGGGTTCATGCCGTCACATTCCCCTTAAGGGGTCGCAATAGGGGTCCTGGGGTCACCACTTGCCCATTTTTGCGTTATTTTTGTCCTACCCGGATAAACATATTATTTTACAAGTGCTTCTGGAGAAGTGCCCCACTCAATCGTGTGTTCCTATTGTTGAGACATGTATACTAGACAACATAGACGGGTGTTCATGCCGTCACATTCCCCTTAAGGGTCGCAATATAGGTCCTGAGGTCACAAATTGCCTATTTTCGAGTTATTTGTGTCATAGTCGGATGAAACATACTTTTTTGCAAGTGCTTCGGGAGAAGTGCCCCACTCAATCGTGTGTTCCTATTGTTGAGACATGTATACTTGACAACATAAACGGGGGTTCATGCCGTCACATTCCCCTTAAGGGGTCGCAATATGGGTCCTGGGGTCACAAGTTGCCTATTTTCGCGTTATTTTTGTCATAGTCGGATAAAACATACTTTTTTACAAGTGCTTCGGGAGAAGTGCCCCACTCAATCGTGTGTTCATATTGTTGAGACATGTATACTAGACAACATAAACGGGGGTTCATGCCGTCACATTCCCCTTAAGGGGTCGCAATATGGGTCCTGGGGTCACAAGTTGCCT
This sequence comes from Conchocele bisecta, assembly GCA_029237695.1. Lineage (NCBI taxonomy): Eukaryota > Metazoa > Mollusca > Bivalvia > Lucinida > Thyasiridae > Conchocele > Conchocele bisecta. The sequence goes on from CM055265.1 coordinate 140,340,031, forward strand.
ATTTTCGCGTTATTTTTGTCATAGTTGGATAAATCATATGTTTTTTGCAAGTGCTTCGGGAGAAGTCCCCCACTCAATGGTGTGTTCCTATTATTGAGACATATATACTGGATAACATAGACGGGGCCCGGGTTCATGCTGTCACTCTCATTCCCCTTAAGGGGTACAATTGGGGTACCTCTTGGGGTCACTAGTTGCCCATTTTCGTGTTATTTTTGTATTTTAATATTTTTGAAGTTCTGTTTTCGAAGTGTAGCTTTCTATTATATTACTATTATCTATACAACAAATTCTTCACAGTCCGTTGTGTGATCTTGTTCCTTGTATCCTTGTATAATACACGCTTGGTCCGTTATAAACTATTGCTAATGGGTCCGAAAGTTATCGCTAGCGGGTTATTGCTAGCTGGGGTTATTGCTAGTGCTTATTGCTAGCGCTTATCGCTAAGGTTAAAGGGCTTGATGTTAGCACCTGTCCGCAATACCAAAATGTCGCAGAAATCGACCCCTGCATCCTCTACTATCAAATCAGTGCAAGATGTCGTTCAAAAGAGCTGTGTAACAGCCTTATTTCACCCTACAGGTTATGCAAAAGTCTTGATTCAGGTTGTTATTCTTTCGCTATTTGTCTAAATGTATTTGATTTTGGTGATAGTCACTAGCGAGCGACTCGGACCTCGATTGATTCGGCCCAAGAGCATGGAAGAGGAGTTGCGGGCAGAACTCCCCAAATCTCCCGTACCATATGCAGCATAGTTACGGTGCCTTCCATAGCCTTCTCATGCAGAGTAGCAAATCAGATCTGATTCGCACTTTAATTGTTAAGTATGACACATTTTTGTCACGCCTGCTTTAGCAGAAGGCGCGACTAGTCTGTAGTCGCCGCTTTTTCTGTCGTCCGCGTCAACAATGTAAAAAGTTTGTATAAGTTTCTTCATCCTGATATAACTTAATATTACTTGACGGATTGCTTCAAGATTTGGACACTTGATATATGTGAGCATTTGGAACACACTCGTGCCACCATTAACATGATCTTGACCTTTGTTACCTTCACATTTTTGAGTAAACACTTCGCCATTTTTTGTCGTGCCTGTGTTAGCAGAAAGCGCGACTGTAGTCGGCATTATTTCCATCGTTGTCCACATCGTCGTTATCCAAAAAGATTGTACAAGCTTCGTCATCATGGTATAACTTTGTTTTGAGTACATAGCTCTAATTACAATGGTGTCGGCTATATGGCATTAACATCTCCAAAATTCAGTCCAAACTTTTCTGAATATTCAATGCAGTTCAAAGACGTCTGTGCAGGTCAAATGTCATAACGTTCTGTCGGTAAGTGACGTAAATTGTGTAATGTATGACATCACGTGTGTTTGCAGCGTCACATTTATTTCTGCTAATGCTGTGCATCTATGGCGCATCTGGTAGTGTAAACAGAATGGCGAGCAGCATACTGAATCAGTATAGCAAAATTGGTATTAAACTTGAAGCAGAACTATCCAGTGACATCATGACCGGTTAGTTTCTTCGTTTAACAGTTAATTTATGAAATTAAACCTATTCCATCAGCAGCTAGGGTCTGAGGATTTTACACATTATGACTTTTCGGAATAATTATTTACCAAACTATCGGAATGTGATAAAAATTGTGGCACAGTGTAGCAATTAATCCGCTTGTTTATTCCAAAATTCACATATTTTATTATGACGTACGCATTGCTCATTTGACGTGAATTGCGCATTATCTGATTCGCAGAATTAGCCGAAATAACTACATTTCATTACACTGCATTACATAAGAGTTATGACAGAGTAGTCTTTCCAAATGGGCGTTTGAAGCGTTCTTTGCTTACTTTCTACTTCGTGGAGAGTGACCTAAGAATTTTGATAATACACACTTTATTATTGTAGAATTGTCTCTCAATAACACTATAGCGAAGTATGAACGTCAACGCCCTGCAGGTTTTTTCAATATTTTAGTGCTGTGTAAATCCTATTACGCACATTTTTACTGTGTAGCGTGGTGTACATAGCGATATAGTGCAACCTGTTGCATGTATAGCGGAAATCGTGTAGCTAGGTATGACTTTAATATTACTTGACGGATTGCTTCAATATTTTGCCACTTTATACATGTGAGCATTTGGAACCCACTCATGCCCCCATTAACATGACCTTGACCTTTTTATACGCCCGTTTGAAAAAACAGGACGTATTATGTATTCACCTTGGACGGGCGGGCACAGCTTGTCCACACAATAACTAGAGTCCTACTTGATGGAATGTAACCAAATTTGGTATACATGTTTATCACGACAAGACAAAAAGGCCTATTGATTTTCAAACATAACCAATGACTTATCTCCCCTTGGCGGCCATTTGAAAAACGGGGCGTATTATGTATTCACCTTGTGCGGGCGGACGGGCACAGCTTGTCCACGCAATAACTAGAGTTCTACTTGAAGGATCGTAACCAAATTCGGTATACTTGTTTATCATGAGACGAAGAATCCTATTGATTTACAAAATTTCTGATGACTTATCTCCCCTTGGCGGCCATTTTTGTCGCGCCTGCTTTGGCAGAGGCGCGACTATAGTCGGCGCTTTTCCCGTCGTCGTCGTCCGTTTTTAGCTCGACTATTCGAAGAATAAGTAGAGCTTATGTTGTCACCCCGGCGTCGGCGTCACCGTCACGCCTTGGTTAAGGTTTTTAGTCAAGCTTGTATATGGAATACTACTGGCCCTACACCCACCATACTTGGACAACTTCATCTCCTAGTGATGTACATCAATAACCCCTGATCTATATTTGACCTTGACCTACATTTCCTCTTGAATTACTTGCTTAATTCCCCTTGGTTAAGGTTTTTAGTCAAGCTTGTATATGCAATACTACTGGCCCTACACCCACCATACTTGGACAACTTCATCTCCTAATGATGCACATCAATAACCCTTCATCTATATTTGACCTTGACCTACATTTCCTCTTGAATTACTTACTTAATTCCCCTTGGTTACGGTTTTTAGTCAAGCTTGTATATGCAATACTACTGGCCCTACACCCACCATACTTGGACAACTTCATCTCCTAATGATGCACATCAATAACCCCTCATCTATATTTGACCTTGACCTACATTTCCTCTTGAATTACTTACTTAATTCCCCTTGGTTAAGGCTTTTAGTTAACCTTGGTTAAGGTTTTGTTTCAAGCTTGTACATTGAATACCATTGTGCATCCAGACACCATACTTCGACAACCTTTTCTCATAGGTATGTACATCAATAACCCCTGATCTATATTTGACCTTGACCTACATTTCCTCTTCAATTAATTACTTGATTCATTTTGGTTAAGGTTTTTAGTCAACCTTCTATATGGAATACTACTGGCCCTACACCCACCATACTTGGACAACTTCATCTCCTAGTGATGTACATCAACAACCCCTGATCTATATTTGACCTTGACCTACATTTCCTCTTGAATTATTTACTTAATTCCCCTTGGTTAATGTTTTTACTCGACCTTGGTTGTAGATGGAATACTCATGGCCCTACACCAACCATACTTGGACAACTTCATCTCCTAGTGATGTACATCAATAATCCCTGACCTATATTTGACCTTGACCTACTTTTAACCTTGAATTACTTAGTTATTTCCCCTTGGGTAAGGTTTTTAGTCAAGCTTGTATATGGAATACTCCTGGCCCTACATCAACCATACTTGGACAACTTCATCTCCTAGTGATGTACATCAACAACCCCTGACCTATATTTGACCTTGACCTACATTTAACCTTGAATTACTTAGTTAATTCCCCTTGGTTAACGTTTTTGTCGCGCCCGCTTGCGGAAAGCGCGATATAGTCGGCCATTTGGCGTACGTACGTGTGTCCGGTTAAAGTTTTTGGTTAAGTTGTTTGGTTCAGTTGTTTGGTTGAGTTTTTAGGTTAAAGTTTTTGGTTAAGTTCTTTGGTTAAAGTTTTTGGTTAAGTTTTTTGGTTAAGTTGTTCGGTTAAGTTTTTTGGTTAAAGTTTTTGGTTAAGTTCTTTGGTTAAAGTTTTTGGTTAAAGTTTTTCGTTAAAATTTTTCGTTATACTATATCTCTGCAACTGCTTTGCCCATTACCTTGAAACTTCACATGGGTGTTTATCATCATCTATATTTTCATTCTACCCCCCTCCCGTGCGGCCCCTGTGCCCAAGGTCAAATTACTTTGAAGTTTTTGGTTAAAGTTTTTTTCGCGCCCACTTGCGGAAAGCGCGATTTAGTCTGCACTTTGCACAAGTTTTTTGGTTAAGTTTTTTGGTTAACGTTTTTCGTTATATACTACATCTCTGCAACTGCTTTGCCCATTACCTTGAAACTTCATATGGGTGTTTATCATCATCTATATTTTCATTCTACCCCCTCCTGTGTGGCCCCTGTGCCCTGTCAAGGTCAAATTACTTTGAAGTTTTTGGTTAAGTTCTTTGGTTAAAGTTTTTGGTTAACTTTTTTGGTTAACTTTTTTGGTTAAAGTTTTTGGTTAAGATTTTTGGTTAAAGTTTTTCGTTATACTATATCTCTGCAACTGCTTTGCCCATTACCTTGAAACTTCACATGGGTGTTTATCATCATCTATATTTTCATTCTACCCCTCTGCCGTGCTGCCCCTGTGCCCAATGTCAAGGTCAAATTACTTTGAAGTTTTTGGTTAAATTTTTTGGTTAAATTTTTTGGTTAAGTTTTTTGGTTAAAGTTTTTCGTTATACTATATCTTTGCAACTGCTTTGCCCATTACCTTGAAACTTCATATGGGTGTTTATTATCATCTATATTTTCATTCTACCCCCCTCCCGTGTGGCCCCTGTGCCCAATGTCAAGGTCAAATTACTTTGAAGTTTCTGGGTAAGTTATTTGGTTAAAGTTTTTGGTTAAGTTTTTTGGTTAAAGTTTTTGGTTAAGTTTTTTGGTTAAAGTTTTTCGTTATACTATATCTCTGCAACTGCTTTGCCCATTACCTTGAAACTTCACATGGGTGTTTATCATCATCTATATTTTCATTCTACCCCCCTTCCGTGCGGCCCCTGTGCCCAATGTCAAGGTCAAATTACTTTGAAGTTTTTGGTTATGTTTTTTGGTTAAAGTTTTTCGTTATACTAGATCTCTGCAACTGCTTTGCACATTACCTTGAAAACTTCACATGGGTGTTTATCATCATCTATATTTTCATTCTACCCCCCTCCCGTGCGGCCCCTGTGCCCAATGTCAAGGTCAAATTACTTTGAAGTTTTCGGTTAAGTTTTTTGGTTAAAGTTTTTGGTTAAGTTTTTTGGTTAAAGTTTTTCGTTATACTATATCTCTGCAACTGCTTTGCCCATAACCTTGAAAACTTCACATGGGTGTTTATCATCATCTATATTTTCATTCTACCCCCCTCCCGTGCGGCCCCTGTGCCCAATGTCAAGGTCAAATTACTTTGAAGTTTTTGGTTAAGTTTTTTGGTAAAAAGTTTTTGGTTAAGTTTTTGGTTAAGTTTTTTGGTTAAAGTTTTTGGTTAAGTTTTTTTATTAAAGTTTTTCGTTATACTATATCTCTGCAACTGCTTTGCCCATTACCTTGAAAACTTCACATGGGTGTTTATCATCATCTATATTTTCATTCTACCCCCCTCCCGTGCAGCCCCTGTGCCCAATGTCAAGGTCAAATTACTTTGAAGTTTTTTGGTTAAAGTTTTTGGTTAAATTTTTTCGTTATACTATATCTCTGCAACTGCTTTGCCCATTACCTTGAAACTTCATATGGGTGTTTATCATCATCTATATTTTCCTCTTGAATTACTTACTTAATTCTCTTTTTTTTGTAAGGCAAATGCGTTAAAGTTATTGTTTTTTCACAATATCTCTTTAACCCCTTGCCAGACATTGATAATATTTCACATCAATGTTTGTCTACGGATGATACTTCATTATGCACACCCCCACATCCAAATTCTGAAGGTCAAGGTAATTTATTTACTTTGTAATGTTCACGGTCAAATGCCTCGGCAGGCGCAACACCGCTTCCGTGGCGGAATTCTTGTTAATTTTCGCACTCTGTATCCCATTCCTTGTCCACGCAATAACTCAACTTCTGCGTGACGGATCCTAACCAAATTTGGTATACATGTTTATCACGGCAAGACGAAGAAGCATATTGATTTTCAAAATTTCCAATGACTTATCTCCCCTTGGCGACCATTTTTAATTTTCGCCTTCTGTATCCTTGTCCACGCAATAACTAAAGTTCTGCTGGACGGATTGTAATCAAATTTGGTATACTTGTTTATCACAGCAAGTCGAAGGAGCCTATTGATTTTGAATATTTTTGTTTTACTTATCTCTCATTGGTGGCCATTATTATTTTTTTTTGGACTATGCAATATGTCAAGTTGTACTTGTAACCAAATTCAGTATACATGTTTATCATGTCAAGATGAAGAACCCTATTGGTTTCCAGTGAGTTATCTCCCCTTGTTGACTGGGCTCGACGGGTGTATATTGTGACCTTCGGCACTCTTGTTTACCTTCACATTTTTGCAGAAACACTTGGACATTTTTTTGCGTCAAAAAGTTTGTACAAGTTTCTTTATCATCGTATAACATTAATATTACGGTACTTAATGGATTGCTTCAATGTTTGGAGACTTGATACATGTAAGCATTTGGAACACACTCATGCTGCCATTAACATGATCTTGATTTTGTTTACCTTTACATTTTTGCGGAAAGACATAGCCATTTTTTTGGCCTCAAAAAATTTGTACAAGTTCCTTCATCATGATATAATTGTAATATTACATGACAGATTGCTTCAATATTTGGACACTTGATACATGTGAGCATTTGGAACACACTCATGTCCTCATTAACATGACCTTGACCATTTGTACCTTCACATTATTGGGTAAACACTTATCCATTTTTTGCGTCAAAAAGTTTGTATAAGTTTCTTCATCAGTGTATAACATTAATATTACTTTATGGATTGCTTCACTATTTGGACACATTCGTGCCGCCATTAACGACCATGACCTTTTTGACCTTCACATGGTTGTGGAAACAAGTAACCATATTTTTATGTCAAAAGTTTCTTCAACCAAGACCTTTTTCGTGTTTAAGCATGCACTTCTGACGGATTTTGTCATGCTTACTTTAGCACATGCCCGTGATCATATTACGGTCAAATGCCTCGGCAGGCGCAACACCGCTTCTGTATCGAAATTCTTGTTTATGTCAAAAAGTTTCTTCAACCTTTACCTTTTTCGTGTTTTAAGCATTTACTTCTCTGGCGGTTTTTGTGATGCTTACTTTAGCATATGCTCATGGTCATGTTACGGTCGACTACCTCGGCAGGCGCAACACCGCTTTTGTGGCGGAATTCTTGGGCCCGTTTCACTAAACTTCTTACGACTAAAATGTTCGTACGTGCAAAATTATGATAGTCCGTAAATGTCACATTAACAATGTTTTCTTGTAAACAATTATTGGATTTACATTTATTAAGCATAGGCTGCATATGCAGCCTATGCTCAATAAATGTAAATCCATCAATTGGAATTTCCAGACGATTGTAGAGTGTAAATTTGCACGTACTGAACATTTTAGTCGTACGAAGTTTAGTGAAACAGGCCCCTTGTGTTCAACCTTGGCACAGATGCCTTTATCTATTGGTGAGAGACATTTTCTGTCATTTTCAGCTTGGCCATGAGCCATTTGCTCCGGTCGCCAGCACAACACTATTTGGGAAAGAGAAACTTTACTACCCTAACATCTTCAAATATGGTAAATAAAATATGTTGTACATATTTAAATTCTTATATGTGTATGGGACTGGAGAAATTGGGCTTCTGTCTGGTGCGATCAGCATAGACCAGTAGCCGATTTCACCAACATTGCAAAGTATACTTTGAGGGAGAAATTTTAAATTTTAGGATAAATTTATTAATTTTTATTATACTGAATTTATTACATTATCACAGCCATTATTATAATGTAATAAATTCAGTATAATAATTCTGCATACTTTTTAATCATGAAATATATGCGTTTGTTAGTTCTATATGAAATAATGCATTTCAGGAAAAATAAATGATTACTCCCTCAAAGTATACTTTGGTAGAAAAGTATACTTTGCAATGTTGGTGAAATCGGCTAGTGACGGCTACTGATCAACATGTGGATTCGTACAGTTTGATCATGGTCTGCAATCTTCGCTATTCAATCAATGAAACACCCGCCATGCATACAACAAAAAACATGGATCCTTTTCTGACACTGGGCTGGCAGATCAGGATCTAGACTGGCTACAATCACAGGTTGAAGTAACGGACCGAGGTCTATAAATACATTAAATATGCCTAAAAGCATCAATAAATGAAGAATTTTTTTTTTCTTCTTCATTTATTGATGCTTTTAGGCATATTTAATGTATTTATAGACCTCGGTCCGTTACTTCAACCTGTGGCTACAATTACGATGAGCTCCACACTCCAATCACAGCCACATATATCAACTCTGTTTTGAAAAATAATTTTGTTGGCAAAAAGTTTTTAGTGAATATTATGCCAGCACACTGGAATCATCTTCAAATGAATTATTGGTAACGTAATAACCCTAAATATTCAGACACAATATATTTTGGGAAAGCCCTATGGCACAAAATAAAAAGTATTTATTTGCATGCCCCCGGTCTCGGAAGCATATATGGTTTGGACTGTGTGTCCATTAATTAGTTCACCGGAGTTACTCAATTCTGTTATAACTTCTATATCCCTTGAAGGATTAATTAAATATTTCAGCACAGTATACCTGTGGACAAATGTCACACATCCGTGCTGCCCTTAATATGACCTTGATTTTTTTACCTGGACAACTTTGAACTTTTTCCCACATTAAGAAGTTTGCCGGAGTTTCTCAATTCTGTCATAACTTCTATATTCCTTGAAGGATTACTTAAATATTTCAACACAGCATGCTTGTGGAAAAATGCCGCACATCCATGCTGCCCTTAATATGACCTTGACCTTGACTTGACAACTTTGAACTTTTTCACACATTAATAAGTTTCTCAATTCTGTCCTAACTTATATATCCCTTGATGGATTACTTTAATATTTAGATCAAACCGGTGAACAAATGTCACACATCCATGCTGCCCATATGACCTTCACCATTTGACCTTCACAACTGTGCTTATGAATACTTATCACTTTCGGTTAATTAACTTTGCCACAATTTCTCCAATCTGCCACTGGGGGCATTCATGTGCCAAAAGGCCACATTTTCTTGTTCTTAGATAAATTTTGTGCCTAACCCTCCTATCATGTGTGGGTAAGCATAATTTGCTATTTTAACCCTTAGAATGCGGGAACCGAAAATAGTCGTCTGCTGATAATTCATATTTTGTCTTTTCTCTCAGTAAAAACATGGTTTATCAGCATTTTAGAATCATTTTCATTGAAAATGATTTTAAAGTGCTGCCAAACCAAGTTTTTTATGAGAAAAATTGACAAATAAAAAATAGTCAGCAGACAACACAAATTAATTCAGCATTGTAAGGGTTAATCAGCCTGAGACACGTTTAATTTCAGTCGGCCATATTTATCGCATGGATGGATTCTTTGGCTTGTATCGAGGTGTAATTGCCCGACTTGTGGCGGGCTCCATCGGCAATGTAGTACAGAGCTACTCACAGGATGTAAGTAAAGGCTAATCTGTATATTGGCTGTGACTGGAGACATGAGGCTCATGACTTCTATGGCCAGTCTAGAACCTGATCTGTTTGCACACTCCTTGAGGCAGTTAAATGCATAAGCAGGGATTCCGCTGGGGAAAATAAAAAATTCCCACTTCAAAAAGTGGCGATTGTTTTTCGAAAATTGTATTTTTTTATCGCCAATTGTTTATTTTTATCGCCAATTGTGAAAGTGGCGATCGCCAGCGGAATCCCTGCATAAGAACACAGAGCTCCAGATAAGCTTTGTGTCTAAAGTGTATTATACCCGCTGATTTCAAATTCAATGTGTATTTTATTTTACAAATGTATTACTGAATTTTTCCGTTATCAAATATGGAACAAATGATTTTAAAAAAAATGAAACAAGTTAAAAATTCAATTATTAGAACTGCAAAAAAACAAACACTGTTTGCTTTTTTATAGCTCAACTAAGTGAATTTTCAAATTTATTAAAGCATTTTCACTCCTCGATTTGAAAATCAATGCATATTTTCAAATTGGTGAGAGTATTTTGTATTCAGCCAAAATAAGTGCGTAAAATACATCAAAACGCACCTTATCTGGAGCTCTGAGAACGGTTTCAGTGACAGAATGGCAAATAGTGCAGACTGGGTCTTGGTCTACCAGCACACTACATGTAGTCGTAAATGTCATAAGGCCCATTTCTCTAGAGCAATATCTTTTGGAGTCCCTATTTATAATTGTTTGATGAAATTGTATTCTGTACCTAAGCAGTTTGTTATTTTTCTCTCTTTTCGCAGTGGGTGGCAGGTGGGAGCATGCGATGGGTAATTTAACGATCAGGGTTGGTTCATCCTTACCGGAATTCTGACTGGAGACCTAGTTTGTCCATCACATACTTCTTTGGCATTTTGTATGTGACAGTTGAATGTTGTTATACCCCTTATGTGAGTATTGCGATTATTCGTAATCCTATTTTAGGGGAAGCGTCCAAGTGACTTTGGTGTGGTATGGACCTGATTTACAGCACAAACGGGTGTCCGAAATGAATGTTTTACACTGCACCTATCAGGCTACAGCAGTGTGCTATTTGATCAGGATCGACACTGGTCATAAGCCCCATCACAGGTGGAAGACTCTGACCAAGGACCCAATACTTGGCTCATTTGGAAAACGTTACCCCACCCACCCACCCATTTCCATACACTATACCTTACAACCTTTTCCAAGGTAGACAAGAGTTTGTGAAAATGCCCTAGACAGGCTTAATTTCGGGCTCGCTCAAACACAGCAAGTTTCGATTTTTTTTGCTGATTTACGTCTCTGGCAATATATTGACGCATTAGGCCCCCAAATATATTCACACATCTGTGTTTAGTATATTGATAGTTACACGCATTTTAGCTACCAACGTCACGTCACAGAGGAATTTCTCTGTCCGAAACAATCCCACACAACCCGCTTCACCACCTGATTGGTTGAACAAATATAGCAGTATTTATGATACTCCAGTTCGGGATTTCCCGTGACATAATTATTGATCATTCTGCGAATATAACAAAGGAATCCGAAAGTAAAGGCTATGTCGAAATGTTGGGACTCAAATCAAAATAAAAGGACGTTTTAGATAATTCAAGGTTAGTGGATGATACTTATTAGTCACAAATTGTAACATTTGAGTTACTGATGTTTATTGCAGTGATCCACGTCAATATGTTGAAACTGTAATGGGATTGCGGCCTGATTTAACACGTAATTTATGCTTCCACAGCCCACAAAAATGTGTGACATTTATTCGGACATACAATTATCGCCTTATCTGTGGTAGCTAATTTTCCCGTAACTAACACAATGCGGAAAACAGATTCTTGAAGTGAATATATTTGAAAACCTAAGACATGTATCGATTACCAGAGACATAAGTCAGTAGAAAAATCGAAATGTGTGGTGTTTGAGGGAGCCCGAAAATACGGCATTTTTGCGAAGCTGTTCCTTACAGGTAAGGTATAGTGTATGGAAATGGGTGGGTGTGGTAATGTTTTCCAAATGAGCCAAGTATTGGGTCCTAGGTTCGAGTCTTCCACCTGTAAGCCCCATTTGTCCACAACAGTCGCAAATTACAATGAGAACCTGTCAAAATTCAACATACCGGTTTCATGGCCATTTAACCCTTAGACCGCTATCTTAATTTTGTTGTAGTCTGCTGTTTATTTTCTATTCTCCATTTTTATCATCAACAACATGTTTTGACAGCACTTTAGAATAATTTACAACATGCTTTGACAGCACTTCAGAATCATTTCCATTGGAAATGATTCTGAAGTGCTGTCAAAGCATGTTTTTATTGAGAAATAAGGCAAGATATAAAAGCAACAGCAGACGACAATTGTTGTGAGTAGCGTCTAAGGGTTAAACACCATTACCGGTAATCCATTTTACTCTACAGCCCTCTATAGGATGCTAGCAAAGAGTGTAGATCCTGATGTGCTGTCTCACCAGGATCTGCACTTTATGCTAGTAATTTATGTTTTAGAGAAAAAAATCACCCACTTTCCATAAATGGACTAGTTTTAAAATCAATTTGTGGTTATTGAATTAGTCGTAAAATTAACATATCAAAATACGTTCAAGTTGATTAGGGGTGAAAGGGTTATATAAATAAACAAATCTACCGTATACCTGTGTTTTAGTACCTGAAGGATTGCTGCAAGACCATCACCAGCAAGTCGGAAGAAGGGAACAGCATCGACTCGCTACAAGTCTTTGTTGTACAGGTGATTACATACCCTACATCTCCACATCCCATACATCGATTTACTCCAAACTTCAATTGCTTGTTTATCATCATCCATATTTTATTCTACAGCCCTCCCATGTGGTCGAGATAAAATGTCTTTCTTGAAGTTTTTACATAGCTTATACATGTATCTCCACGACCCTTACTCGGGTTTACTTCAAATCAGTACACTCTAAGATTATCCAATGCCTTGGCGGCCAAACATTGAATGTTAGCGTTAATGTAATTTTTGCCAACATTCAATACCAATTATCTGAACTTCCTCTTTTATTATACCCCCACAAACAAAGTTTGAGGGGGTATATAGGAGTCAGCTTGTCGGTCGGTCAGTCTGTCGGTCTGTTGGAAATTCCCTTCCGCTCTATATCTTCTACACCCATGCATGGATTATCAAATGGCTAGGCACAAATGTTTCTCATGATGAGAAGGTGTGTCGCGATCAATAACCACTCACCTACATCCAAGGTCACAGTTGAAGGTCAAAGGTCAAACCTATCGAAATTCCCTTCCGCTCTATCTATATCTTCTACACCGATGCATGGATTATCAAATGGCTTGGCACAAATGTTTCTCATGATGAGAAGGTGTGTCGCGATCAATAACCACGCACCTACATCCAAGGTCAAGGTCACAATTGAAGGTCAAAGGTCAAACCTATTGCAGGCGACAGACAGATAAACTGCATAGTTTGTGTACACAACTCCTCTGAAAACCGTTCAGTGGATTGATCTGAAACTATACACACTTTTTCTGCCGAACAAATATTTTTTTTACAAAAATATCCTTTTAACATTTTTTCTATTTTTATTAAATTGATTCATTGCATTCTTGACAAACTCGGCACAGAGTTTTTAATCAAAATCATATTAATCCATTACTCGTGTAAGATCCTCTATAACTGATGAATGAATTTTCAAATGTTTTCAGATTATCTCATTTTCATTGACCACGTACGCAGGTAAAAGGTCAATGTCACACATCTCTAAGGCCAGCATTAAATAATGATCATGAAATTTTTATTCAAACCTATAAAACTCTTCTAATGTTAAGCTATTTGTAAGTCCAACTCTTTGTGGGGGTATTATGATCACTCCTGTGATAGTTCTAGTTTGAAGCCAGAAATGGATATTTTATAATTGTGTAGTTATCCGAGATTCCTTTCACTAAATGTCTTGCATAAAACTAACGTTAACTAACTTTACCTTTTTGCACCTGCTGTACATGCACACATGAATGAAGGTGAAAATGTTCGAACATCGGCTGTCCGTGTAAATGTTAATTCTAAAATTAATATTTGCACTTTATACAAACTTCTATAGTCTTACAAAGTTTAGTGAAACTGACCCGTGACGTGCACTTGTGTATTTCAGCTGTTAATACATGTCTGTTGTTATTGTGTATTTAAGTGGTTGTGACTGGAAAAATGGGGCTCATGAGATTTGTGACCAGTTTAGCTCCACATTAACTAGCACACTAGTGTAGCCTGATAACAATCTCTATTCCTTGTTTGAAGCTTGATGTGTGTTTCATTGATGGAATGACAAACAGTGCAGATCCTGATCAGACTGTGCGGATGCACAAGCTGATCTGGATCTACACTGGTTGCAAAACACATAAGCCCCATTTCTCCAGTCACAGCCACATATATAATGTCTTTTGTTACTATTTCAGACGTCCCATGAATCCGTGTCCCGGTGTCTTGCCCTCATTGCCAGCCAACCATTCCATGGTATGTATGTAAATGGTATTTGCCAAGTCCATTTATGAGTTCATCTATGGCTATGAGAAATGGGAATAGCAAACAGTGTAGCCCCAGATCAGCCTGCGCATCCGCGCAGTCTGATCAGGAACTGCACTGTTCGCCATTCAGTCAATGAAGCAGCAGTGATGCTTCTAAGTTATAGTTTTGATCCTTATCAGGGTTCAGGAGTGCGCTAGAAGTTTTAATATACACAAATACCATCAGCCCCATTTCTCCAGTCACAGCCACATATAAGGGGAAATAGTCATTTTGGTGTATTCTCAGTTTAAGTGATTTGGAAATTTTCCGTGAAGCTTTATCTATTTATTTCTTACCGACCACTTACGGTAGATCGGATTAATTACTAGAAATGTCATTATGCCATCTTCACCTGTCTATATTCGGCGTTGTGCCTACAGCAAGCCTGGGGGACATTTTCCCACCTTAAAGCCCCTATATGGCTCAAGTTGCCGAATTTGGCCTCCTATTGGGTTTTCCCACACATAAATCCAACAGGTTTCTATTTACACACACTTTGAAACTGTTTGCATTAATTTTGGTACAAAAATGAGTTTGTAGTCGATGAAAATATCAATATTTGTTGATAAACAAACAGCAGGTGCATGTTTCAAAGCCCGATCGATTTTCCGATAGACGCTCGGGTCAACTCCTCAACTCCCCGATTCGCGGCCGATGAATTCCGATAGCCGGAGTTTATCGACTCGCTTCCGAGCCGAAGCCGTTGGGTTACGGAAATGAAATTGTCAATATTGACATTTTGCACTGAGTGGTACACAAAACAAGTTTTTGTTGTCGTCACATTGCGATTAATATGTAAATCTCAAGACTTGAGATGTATCTATTAGGCAGTATATGTTAGTTTTGTGTACTAAATCAGTTGCCAAACATGTTTTTGTGTTTGAAAAAATCGGAAAATTGTAATACTGAGCCGTTCAGGGCCTTTAACCCATTCCTTTCGGAATACACCTTTACGGGTATGAAATTTATTAAATATTTTATTTTCATTATTTCTCAATCAAAGTATTTGTTGTGACCACTCATTTGAATCGTCTCGACGAGACGGTTCAAATAGTGGTCGCTACATATACTTCTGAGCGCATTGAAAATTATTTATGATATTCCGCAAGCTTAAAAATTGTTAAAATGCCAATCTCCCATAAAACGTAAGAATGCCCCTTAGTCCATTTGCCGTCCTTAAGAATTACATGTCCGACCTATGAATTGTCTATAGTACAAGGTTTTTTGGTGGTTTTACATTCCTATTGGTGCCGTGGAGCAAATCGGCTTGGTTGTCCTCTTGACAACCTTGGGCAACTTATTTAATATGCAAATTAGTTGCCGCCATTAGCGGAAAAAATATTTCCTATCATAGCTCTACAACTATGCACAACATCACACAAATGGTGTCTATACCTATGTTTTCATGGTCAAGGATGACACTGGTGGCATTTATACAGTGATTACCTGTATATATTGTCTCCTTATGCAAATTGGTTGCCGCCATTACCGAAATTCATATTTTCTTTTATAGCTCTGCAACCGTTTATGATAAATTCACGAAAATGGTTTTTAGACCCATGTTTTCCTGGTCTAGGATTTCAATACATCTATTTATAAAGTGACTACATGCAAATATTTCTGCGAGGATTATTAGTGGCCGCAAATACATCAAACCCAACTTTCACAGCTCTGTAGCGGGTGGTTAGTTGGATGCATGCCAATGGTAATTTAACGATGGGGTTCATCCTTTCCGGAATCTCGGTCTACCTGCTTACATGTATGTATGTGAGAGTTTGTTATACCCCTTATAAGAGTAATAGGAATATGGCTAATCCTATTACTTTTAGGGGGTGGGTGGCAGGTGGGAGCACGCGATGGGTAATTTAACGATCGGGGCTCATCCTTACTGGAATCCCGACTGGAGACCTGGTTTGGCCCTCGCATACGTCTTTGACATTTTGTATGTGACAGTTGAATCTGGTTATACCCCTTATGTGAGTATTACGATATTCGTAATCCTATTTTAGGGGAAGGGGCCAAGTGACTTGGTGTGGTATGAACCTGGCACCAGGTCAGGTTATTCTAATTTCAGGGCTGAATATATTTGTTCTCCATGTAAATATTCCGTTCTGATTTTGGGATTTTCCCCCCCAATGCAGCAGGTTAAAATGGGATTGAAATCTGGTGTGGTGAGGACCTGGCACCACATCAGGTTATTCTAATTTCAGGCCCGAATATGTGTGTTTCTTGATGTAAATATTCAGTTCTGATTTTGAGATATTCCCCCTTTCTTACAGGTGAAATACAGGATTCGACCCCGTTGACCCGTCTGTATATGACCTCGCTGTTGAACAGATATATGAGGAGAATATAGACTCTGTTGTTCGGCAGATCAGGAGTGAGGCTCGAATGCGAATTATGATCCGAGATAATTCACATATATTATCACACTGAAATAGACCAGCGCAACATTACTGTACATAGTCTCAGAATTAGTTTCCTGTGGCACTGTGGCACAGAAATCTCTCGGCCTAGCCCAAGCTGTACAAGGTCACATCACCGGCACTAGGAACCAGACAACGCTGGACATGGCAGTGAAGCTTCATCACAGACATGGCACTTCCAAGATGATCAAACTTCTACAGGATCACAGATCCTAATATCATATGATGAGGTGATAAGATTTCGCAAATCAGCTGCCAAATTCGTGGGCAATAGGTTTGATGAGAAGTGTGTGGCCAATCTTCGGGTGGTTTGACAATATTGATCTTCTAGTTTAAACTCCCAATGGACGTAGAGAGACACATGTCATGGCTCAGGAATTTCAACAGCATCCCGCTGGCAATGTAGAACTGGGTAGTGCTAGCGATCGACATGGAGATATGAATCTTGTGATCCCACGACTGCGGAAGACCGTTGCACAATCTCTTAGTACCAATACAGCCAGTGTGTGCCACTTCAGCACTATACTGTCCCAAAGAAGGCTAACCCTTCTGCAATTTATATTTCTTCAGGAATCACGTACACGAATGCATGTGCCAGGGTTGAGAGTCTTGTTGCTGCAGAGGTCAAGGACGCCCAGTGGCAGAATTCACTTTCATCAGACCATAGCCTGGATTGGTACGGCTTAAACAACCAATTGGCCAGGGACCAAGTGACACCCGCAACAAAGCCAGCGACTGTGACGATGTGATGACGGTATCAGGGTGAGCTGGTGGTGCATGTATGAGTAGGCCCATCAGGTACACACACTGTGTACCTGATGGGCCTACTCATACATGCACCACCAGCTCACCCTGATACCATCATCACATCACTGCTATACATGATGAAAACCATATGTGACCTAGGCATGACGTATGCAAATCTTTCCATTGATATGCAATTGTACATGGTTGCCCGACAGATCAAATGGTGGGAGCCGACTAGGATTGACGATGATAATCTTCGTTCAGGAGCAATGCACATTATTATGTATTTTTTGGGTTGCATTGGGACACTGGTGAAGGGGTCTGGTTTGGATGTTTTAGTTAGTGCAGCATTCGATGGTCTGCCGGTGATTATAAATGGGAATGTATGGGTGCGTGCCAATAGGGCATTCCGCATAGTGACGGCTGCCCTGCTGTAACACTCTCCAAAACGGTGAAAAAACGTTCAATGCGTATGTAGAAGGAGTACGACATCATCCAACAGGTAGGCACTGGGTGGATACTCTTGTGAAACCTACGCTATTGGTTCACCAGTTTCTTCGCGCAGAGAGAGAGCTGAATACTGGCACTTCCAGCAGCTTTGTTTGGAACGGATATTGCCGTACTTCTTCAGTGCAGGCCATGTTCACTACGCTCGGTATATCAGTTGCCACCTGCTAGAGATGCGCAATTATTGCCAGCAGATGCGCATCGAGATATCGCTGGGGCGCCTGTATTGGAATTCAGTATCCAGTGACCAGTTTGGAGAACAAAAGGCTATCGGGGCGGGAAAGGGTGGTATGAAGGGCCTGACGCTGTCACCTGAGGTGGTCACTGAATGGATTGATTCATTCCCGATCTCAGCGTATCTCTCTGATGCTATGGAACAGTCGTACTCCGATGAAGTGCACTGCTCATCATCACCAAGCAAGCATAAAGAGGAAGGTGATAAGAGATGAAAGCTGAACAGTGACGATCGGCAGCGGATTGCCACAGAGCTAACAAGGCATTCCCATCTGTTGGAAGTCAAGAGTGACATCCTCTACAGCATTGTCAATGGTCAGGTAGCTCACAAAGATATAAATGTGGAAGATGCACTAGTCATTGGAGCGAACATGGCCACATCCTTCCGCAACTCTCTGCCGTTTCACTTACATGCCAAGATAAACAGTCAAGTGAAGTCGATGGAGCAACTTAAGAGAGGCGTAACGGTTGGTGGCAAAACTGTATTCGACATAGAGGCCATCTTCATCCGTCTTTTGTTGGTCGGGCAACAACGACAGTTGCAACTGGAACCCATTTTCCAGTACGAATTGTATGCTGTTCCACCTTCTATCATCGACGAGTATGGCTGCTTGAGGAAAGGAAACAAATCTTCACTCGCCAATCATCTCGGTATACCACAACATAATCATGAATGCACAACGACATTTCTTTCACATCGTCTGGCCACACGGATGAGTGGTATCCGTCATCGTTGTGAGCATTAAGCGCCGCCTCTCGATTTACCCTACTTCCACCGAGAAGATATTGGTCTTTGACAAGATCAACGATAGCTCAGCCAAAGATCACGATCGGATGCGACGTGCAGTTGATGGTTCTACTGACTATAATCTGACCATCAACAGGCCTTGACCCAATCGTGATGCCATTCTAAAGAATAAGCACAACCCGCGTGATATCCATACTCAATCTGGGTGATCACATATCCATAGATTATTGGGATGACAGCAGCTTTGCACACGATGAGACAAGCTTCCGAAATGGACATGGCTGTGGTCCGGATCCTCTGCGATGATACAGATATATTTGTGCTACTGGTCTACTGGGTCTGGAAGCTGCAACTACTTCCTAGCTGTAGTGTCCAGATAGAACGCTGGATATGGGGTGGTGATCAACATCAATGCGACATGTATACATATGGGATCTAAGTGTCTGCAGCTACTGGGCATGCATGCGCTTAGCGGCTGTGACACTGTATCATACCCATTCTGCAAGGTCAGTGCCTTGAATGCTCTGAAGGCTGGCGAATTTCCAGGATTGTTCGATGAACTGGGTAAAGCAAACGCCACTAATGTTGCTCGCCTAGAAACAGGTAAGCAGTTCTTCGCAGCTATGAATAGTTAGCAAACAGGAATCTCAATGGGTGCGGCACGCTACCATATATATGTCAAGAAGAAAGTGAAGCCAATGAGCATCATGACATTGCCTCCGACAGACAATAACCTGCTTCACTGCTTCACCATATGTTAGGAATGATGATGTGAAAGGCGGCTGATAAACAGAGGGTTGTAGCTGCCACAGATATCAGACGTCGTTACCATCTATTGCGTGTGTAAAAATGGGTATTGCTATATGTGCACTATAAAAGAAGATGGGATGGGAGGTGCACATCAGATAGATACCGATGCTGTGGATGAGGATGTGAAGGATGTGGAGGAGCTGGAATAACGCGTGGTATCAGACTGAAGAAATTGCAGCAGCTATAAATTATCTAATTATTAATGAATCCAGAGGTTAACATTGTTAGTGCATTGGTAGTTATGGACTTATGGTTACTACAATGGATGGATTTGTAGAAACTGCACGACTACTGAGAAAATCCAAACATTGATGATGATGAGTAAATGAACAAAGGCATATCATATATTATACCCCAAAAAGAAAGTGTGTGTGGGGGGGTTGGTGGGCAATAATATAACTTCAGTACCATTGTAATTATGGTAGGTGTACAGCGGTGGCTACGGAGTCTTGAATAAGGCACTACTTTGAGTGCACTCCTGGACCAGCAGTGTAATGTTCATAAGAATGCACGACACTAATAATACTGTACTAATATTAGCATCTCATTTACATAAAGGCAACACGCATACATGCCATCACTTTATAAATGCATTTATTGTAATCCTCGACCATGAACACATATGGGCCGCACTCTGTGAAAACCAGCCTTAATGACAACGTCATGAAAGCCTGAAAATGACGTCGCAAAGTTACGCTTAAATACCAACGTCACGTCAGATTTTGACACTTGAAATAGTTGCCAAACATGTTTTAATATTTAGTGTGTTGGTATTGTGTCACATGCATATTTACTGCGACACAATAATCATGATAAGGTTAGACACCACCAAATAGTTTTACTATATAATTTAACCGAATGCCATCCAATAAGGCCAGTCTCTCCTACTTTCACTATTTGTATGGATGCTGTGGGACCTACTTGTACATGACCTGCAGCCAGTCTGTACTGGTTCTGCATGAACTAAACAATAGGTTCACTTAAGAAAGAAAGAAAAATCCAACCTTGTCATATCCTCCAATATTGTGTACATTTTTTGGCCACGGAAACTCTGTTTACATCAAGTGACCAACAGGTTCAGTGTTTTCTTTCAAATGCTACAAATATGCTGAAAACTGGTGTTAAAACTACCCCAAAATGTTCCTCAAGTGAAACTGGGTAGTAATGGATCAATATTTGCAAGCAAACGGTGTCTGTGAAACACCCGCACTATTTTTTATACCGGACTATTTTTGCATACGCCCTGGGCGATTTCGCACCATTTGGTATCCTCTAACCATAATTGTAATACATAATTGTAGCCACCAAGGACGTAGCCTTCTGATTTCTATCTGTATCTGCTACCACTTACGTGTACGGTGTCTCGTAATATTTAGCAATTTTCAAAAATATCACATTGAATCAGCCATACGATTGCCGTTTGATAACAAAGTTACAATGTAAATATTCTTTAAAATTACCACTTGTAAATATGGTTATATGAATGTATAGTAATTTTACTAGTATATTTGCAATCATTGCAGACACTGATCAGACTGCACAGATGCACAGGTCTCCAACATTTACACATTTAAGAAGTCCGCCTTTGTCAGATTGTTGTTAATTTTCTTACATGGTACTACATTGTACTAGATAATGCACGTCTGCGTGCTTTGTTTGTTATCAAAGGGCCGTTGTAATCGGAGGCGTGTAAATAATATAAAGCAAACGCACATGCACACATTAAAGGTAGTTTAAACATATTTTATTGTTTTAAATACAATAGGTTTTGGCCACAAGTTCTACCACAAAGGTACATGCCCACTCAGTAGGCACAAAATGTTCTTTATAGGAATTAAATTAGTGTATAATTGTGTCACTATTCCACCAGTTCTATCTATTACGAGTACCCGCTATACAGATATAATCAGTTATTAATATTTATGTTAATTATAGTGACGCTCGGTGGTATCAAGCTATTTTCATATGCAAATGAGGCATAATATATTTTAATTATTTATACTAATTAAATGAATCACCTGAACAAATAATATTTTCGACAGATTATAAAGTATGATCATTGCACATCAACAAATATATACAGAGGATAAAAAGTAACATTTTAAGGAAACACGGTTATCACCCCTGATATCAGTGTGAAAATTTACGTCTGATATAAAATGTATAATAATGCCAATCAATACGCGGGGTAATGGTGAATGCATGCATGTTTATATTGACAGAAAATGTTTCAGATGATGTCTCTGATATGGCGCATTTTAGAGCAAAAATATCTTCACTCGCCAAATTTTAGGGGTGGGGGGGGGAGGGGGGGTGTAACAATCCGCCCTTGTTTTTAGCATGGCTGTTTCTTTGTTTACAAAGGCGCTGAATGTACTTTTTCTGAAACACAACAAAACTAAATTGCACATTTCATTTTCAAATTAATTATTCCCGACGAGAGAATATACTGCCGGTATTTTTCTCGGGACATGTAACAATTATACAACCATGTATGTTACATCTCCACATATTCCTGGCAGTGGCGGTGGTGGCCAGTCGAGGGAGTGGGGGTCAGCGCAGCATTTTCCCATAGACCTGCTAGTACTGGGTACATGTACATTAGCCCGTCCGCCAGTCATATTGGATACACAGGAAAATGTTCTTCCCGCTTTCTGAGATGTATGTTTAATTCCGACAGTCAGGGAATGGACAGTCGATTTTTATTGTGTTTAAAAATGCCCGGGGGTGTCCGACGACTCTCTAGACCCCATCGGGCGCTGAAGTCATTGATATGTGCAGCCATAGGCCTATCCAAATTCTGGTCATTCATTTCTACAGAAAAAAATGCATTTGTTTCAATCACCGATACGATGTGCATATAATTTACAATTTCCAACACCAGGAATGCCGTTTTGTTTTTACATAGGGTAACCTATGTATTGGAATCGCGTCGGACAGTTAGCCACGCCTTAGACCCCTCTCGATGGGCTAGTCCGTATCGATATCTTGGAATAACATAACAACAAAATGCATTGTGTTACTCAACGTTTAACTGTCATACGCAACCGCTAATTGAAAATAATATTATGAAAAACTACTTGCACTGAACAATATCAACAACGGATGTTCTACGTACAAAAATACATCTGATTATTTTGTTGCGCGTTCAAGTTGGTCAGGGAACAAAGTACAGTTAGGGAACAAATTAATGACAGTATAACACATCCAGCGTAGATTAATACCCATATTAATGCAAGTACTGAAAATACGACAAAAAAAAAATTCTAACAAATTTGGGCTTCCATACATTGAAAATTTTGTCAGCGGTTTCCCCAATGACGTCATTTGTATGTTTTAATATACTCGATCCGGGGCCAACTATTTCATTCACAAAACAGAAGTAAACATGGCAATGTCAAAGTAATGCAGAAACTTTAACAAAAATCCTGCTACAACATTGTTTTGTACCGACAAGGCATTTTCAGGCGCGACACCACTTCCGTGGCAGAATTCTTGTAGTACCCTATGTTCAGTACTTTCAGTACTTTGATTTGGTCTTTGGTGACGTATTGTCTAAATCAATAAATGACGTCACAATTAACTGTAAAATTAAATGACGTCAATTTTGAAATAATTACAATGTATCTTTCTGACGACACACGTATATGAATCTATTATGGCGATGGTGGCAAATTACGAAGCCACAGGTCGGCTAATTATAGATTTAAAATCTTGATAGTTGTACGTTTGTTTTGTTCACTACATGTACTTATCATAGTTTTATTCTGATGGTTGTTTGATAGTATACATACTAACACTTGTAGATACATTTAGTGTAACTTATCAGCAAATACAGTTTACAGCAACCACTGTCAATGAGACTATGAACACTCATTTCTACTGTAGGCTGTTTAGTTGCATTGTACAAACGTCGCCGTTTCAATAACGTCATTTTCTCGATGACGTTACGTTGTTTTCCGTGCGTGATTCACATGGTGCTACAAAAAGTGAGATAAAACAAAAACTATTAAACATAATTGCATTTTCTTTTCAGAATAATGTTTTTGAAAGGTGTCCGCATCAGAAAATGTAAAAAAGTGAAAATCAAAAATTGTGGGCTGGTTTTCCCAGAGCGCGGCCCATTATGTATTGAAACTATTTCTGAGAAAGTATCCCACATAGTAGCACGGCTATCTAAAAAACAAGTTTCTTTGGTAATGGCGACAACTAATTTCTATAAAGAGAAAGCATATTATGCATGTAACAACTTTATAAATGCCAAAATCGTAATCCTTGACCATGAAAATATAGGCATAGACACCATTTTTGTGAATTTATAATGCATAGTTATTGACCTACGACTGGAAATAGGTTTTCCGGTAATGGCGGCAACTAATTTGCATATTAAAAAAGTTGCCCAAGGCCGTCAAGAGGACGACCAAGCTGAATTGTTTCAAGACACCCGTGTGAATGTAAAGCCACCAAAAAACCTTGTACTATAGACAATTCATAGGTCTGGTAGAGTGGCAACTGGACTACCTCATCACTTTCAATAGAAAAGGGTCCCAAAATCTGAAATTGTCCCCTTGGATTTAAAAACTAGGTATAACACTGTATACTGTGTGGGCCATCCCCACTGTCCATATTCCCAAGGTCAAATTCAGACCAACCTCATATTTGGCTGTGACCGGAGAAATGGGGCTTGTGGGATTTGTGAGCAGTGTAGCTCAACAGCTATAAAAGGTGATATAGAGATGCCAGTGATGAATTATTCATTATTCACTTGTAGCCCATTTCTGGCGGGTTATTGATTCTCAGGTAACAACTTTCCAAGCTCATTTGTCTGTTTTCCTTATTTCTCAGTGAAAATATGTGACTGGAGAAATGGGGCTTATGACTCGTAAGTCCCATTTCTCCAGTCACAAATTTTCATACAGTTATGAGTATTGTGACCAGTGTCGATACTGATCGAATAAGACTCCTGTTGCTTGATAACTACATGTATCTATATTGCTTGTCAGAAACATGACGGTTGTTTCACTGATGGAATGGTGAACAGTGCAGATCCTGATCAGACTGTGCGGATGCACAGGTTGATCTGGATCTGCACTGGTCGCAAAACCCACAAGCCCCATTTCTCCAGTCACAGCCACAGATATGTTGTTACCACTCAGTTGAACCGTCTCAAGACGGTTCAACTCAGTGGTAACATCATATACTTTGGGTGTGAAGTAAGATTGTGTACCATCAACATGAACTGAGTCCACCAGTACACAATATCCGTATACTTTCAGTGATCATGGTGAGACAGATGGCACAGTTTGTTGGCGGCGAAAAGATTTACGAGTAAGTAATTTGGACCTAAGCACACAAGACCCCTTCACATTTTACACCTTTTTACACTTTATCTGAATTCAAAACAATTCATATAAGGGTAAAATCTTGTTTTCTAATCCTGTTTCAAACTGTATGTATTACATGTATGTATATCACTTATCTCAATTGAAATAAATAGTGTACAAAATGTACCTAGAACAAAGGATTTCCAATCCGGAGGTTGTGGGTTCAAACCGCACCTTGGGCACCAAAAAATACTTTCATAAATATTTCCATCCCACTGGGGGCCGTTTCACTAAACTTCTTACGACTAAAATGTTCTTAAGTGCATATTTGGAATCGGCTGGAAATTTCAATTGATGGATTTACATTTATTGAGCATAGGCTGCATATGCAGCCTATGCTCAATAAATGTAAATCCAATAATTGTTTACAAGAAGACATTGTTAATGTGAAATTTACAGACTATCATAAGATTGCATTTACGAATATTTTAGTCGTAAGAAGTTTAGTGAAACGGCCCCCCGGTCTTTCGGATGAAACTTGAAACCGAGGTCCCGTCCCTAATTGGCCTTAGCTGTTGCTAGGGACTCATTCACTTTCACCCTTCTTTGTGTCGTGGTTCAGAGCTCCAGATAAGCCGCATATTGGTTTTACACATTTATTTTTGGTGACTACACATTGATTTTCAAAAGTGGGAGTACAAAATACTGACAACAATTTGAAAAAGTCATTGACTTAGGAGTGAAAATGTTCTAATGTATTGACAATTCACTTATTTGAGATGAGAAAAAAGCAAATTTCAGCTCAAATAAGTGAATTGTCGACCTTTTAGATAAATTTTATTCTTTATCTGTGTTATAACAAAATAACGCATTTATTCCCTATTTTATATCGGAACTACATGCAATAAATTCTGTAATCCATTGCAAAAATAAAATGTGCATTGAATTTGAAATGAACGGGTACAATACTCTTTAGACACACAGCTTATCTGGAGCGCTGTTACTTAACATAATGACAACTTTTTTGTCTTATTCAGTGTTATTATGTTGAATGGACATAAGATTCCATTCAATCACACAGTGTTATCAGTGGTTGTGATACACTCAGGACTACAGATAAGCTGCGTATTTGCTTAAATACCCAATGAAAATTGCCAAAAACCCAATTGAAATCAGAAGTAGCGAGTATCAAAAAGCAATTACAATTTTGTGGTACATTTATCATGCTGCAGAAAACAATAAACAGACCACAAATATAGAAAGTTTTTCTTATTTTCCATGAAAACGCATCTTGGTATTTCATTAGAATTGTCTCCAAGGAGACAATTCTAATGAAATGCCAAGACATATTTTCATTTCGAAGCAAAATATTCATTAATTACTGTCTGTTGATGTGTAAACAGTAGTGTGAGTTTATTTTACCCAATTCAAATTTTGAAATAACCAATTGCTTCAGAAATGCTGGAGTGAAAATACTCAATTACTAATTCCTTATCTGGAGCCCTGATACTTTTGATACCTGTATTTTCTCTATCACAGTGGCTTCTTTGGTTCCATCGGGGAAATCTACAGCAATGAAGGAATTCTCGGCTTCTTCTCGTGAGTACATCTACTCAATTGCTATGAATTGTATTTGTTGTTTGTTTGTAGTGAATATGAATTGAAAATAAAATAGGCTACGGTTATACCCCTAAACATTTGGACACAATTTATTCTATGAAACGCATATAAATATACTACTTTCCGTAACCGTGAGGCGCAGTTAAAATAATTCTTAAGAAAACGGAAAATAAACTCATTTTCTTGATGAATTTATTTCAAATGCTGGAATTATAAGGAATTAATGGCCTTTTTGTTGAATTTATCGGGGATATAAACTTGGAAAAGTCGCAGGAATACTGGACGAGGCCTTCCGGCCTTCGTCCAGTACTTCATCCAGTACCCCGATAAATTCCACAAAAAGGCCATTCATTCCTATAATAATTGCCAGCTTTTGCAAAAATGGTGACTATTAAAAGACTATGTATTGCATGTGCTTTCCTTCGGAGATTATTGGAAATTACTATATGTCTATAAATCACATTTCACTTAACCCTTTCAACACCACAGACCTCTATAGAGACAATGTTTGCAAACAGTGCAGATCCAGATGAGCCGGCTCGTAACGAGCCGTCTCATCAGGATCTCCACTGTTTGTTAATAATTTTAAACGTCGTACAGATTACCCTTTTAGAAGAATGGGATAATTTGAATGAACAAAATTAATGAAATAGCGTGAAACATTGGCATGGAACATCCTATTAAGTTACTTGGTGTTGAAAGGGTTAATTTAAAGGGAATACTGACAGATTTGGTAAAAAAAATGTTGTTAAATATAAAATGTACATACTTTGACTCTTAGACCGCTATCTTAATGTTTTTGTAGTCTGTTGTTTATTTTCTATTTTCCACTTTTATCACCAAAAACATGCTAGGTACTTTAGAATAATTTACAACATGCTTTGACTTCAGAATCATTTCCATTAACACTATTCAATGATTTCTTCAATGATTTGCTTTCAGAGGCATGCTGCCGCGACTTGTAGGCGAGCTGATCACCATCTGGGTGTCCAGCTTCGTTGCTCATCTCCTGAACAAATACCTGATAGAAAGCAAGGTTAGGCGCAATGGACCACCAATGTCATGTCAATGATTTTGGGATCCCTCCCCCACCCCCCCCCCCCCCCCCCCATCATAAAACATGTGAATATGGGATTCAACCCGATATCTCGTCTTAAAAATGACTATAGCTGTTGACAGGCCGTGGCGTAATGGTTAGTGTGTCGGACTACTGATCCAAGGGTCGTGGGTTCGAGCCTGACTAGCGGCGTGCGTTGTGTCCTTGAGCAAGACACTTTATCCACACTGCTCCAGTTCACCCAGCTGTAAATGGGTACCGATAATTCGTAGTTGCTCTGTAAATACGAATTACCGGCTTCTCTCAAGAATCTCTACCTCCGTTCTTTCTCCCATTCTTGGGAGACGGCATGCAAGGTCATAGAGCCAGTGCCGCCGTTAAATATAAGCTTAAAAAAAAAAATATAGTAATTTACACTGATGATCCAACTGGTCTTTTGGCTGTTGTTGGGATGTCAAGTATTTAGCTAATAATTTTTCAAGTTTAAGATCCTTGAATTACTTTTACTTCTTTAATATTATGTTCTTTATATATTCACCACTCTGTCCGTCCGTCTGTCAGTCCGAGAGTTGAACATTTTTCAGCTACCTGCTATCTCCACATGCAATCCCTGTGCTCAAGGTCAAGGTCAAATTACATAGGGATACATCCATCCGTGTTGCTGATTTCTTGTTCACTTCGTTTCCTGGTTAACCCCTTTCACCCGTAAGTAACTGGAATGGATTTTGATACATTAATTTTTCAACCAATCCAATCGTTACAATATGATTTTCAGACTAGTGCATTTTATATGCAAATGGAGTGTTTTTGTTCTCCAAAATATAAAAATTACTGGCTCATCTGTATCTACACTGTTTGCCAATACCACTTTACAGGTATCTACAGGTAGTGTTGAAAGGGTTAATGTCGTTGATCAACATTCTCTTTTCAATGCTGTTATGTCTGCAGCACACCTACACTTATTCAAAATAATCAGCTGGTACTGTGGCCCATAAACCATTGTAAAACGCATGACCTTCAAGTGAAATTGCACGACTTGCTTTGGTCAATTTTGTTGAAACCTTTGTTATTTATTGAATGGGTCAGTGGAAGACGGGGACTAAGTCCATAGAGGACTTTTAGTCCATAGAGGACTTAGTCCCCTTCTGCCACTGACCTCTCCAATTGAATAACGATGTTATGGCTGAAAACATTGACAATAGTCCAGCTATGGTATTCTCAAACTGTTGTTTCTATTTTACTTGTGTTTCTATGGCAATTCAGTGCTCCAGATAAGGAATTAGTAATTGAGTATTGTCACTCCATCATTTCTGAAGCAATTGGGTCTTTCCAAATTTTAATTGGGTAAAATTGAATCACACTACTGTTTACACATCAACAGACAGCAATTATTGAATAGTTTGCTTCGAAATGAAAACATGTCTTGGCATTTCATTAGAATTCTCTCCTTGGAGACAATTCTAATGAAATACCAAGATGTATTTTCATGGAAAATAAGAAAAATATGCTATATTTGTGGTCTGTTTATTGTTTTCTGCAGCATGATAAAGGTGCCACAAATTTGTTATTTACATTCTTGCTACTTCTGATTTCAATTCACAATTGTGTTTTTGACAATTTTAATTTGTGTTTTAAGCAAATATGCAGCTTATCTGGAGCTCTGGCAATTATACAGCCCTCACTTAATTTCAATGTATGTTTCCTTCCAGGAATTACAGACATACACAGCATCAATTGTCGGGGTAAGTTACATGAATGCGTTATTGTAGACTCTTATCTACTCTCGAATCTGATGTTATAGGAATGAATGTCTTTTTTGTGTGAATTTTTTTTTTTTAATGCCTCGTCCAGTATTCCCACGACTTTTCCAAGTTTATATCCCCAATAAATTCCACAAAAAGGCCATTCATTCCTTATAATTCCAGCATTTGAAATAAATTCATCAAGAAAATGTGTTTATTTTCCGTTTTCTTAAGAATTATTTACGGTTACGGAAAGTAGTTTGGCATGGAGTTTACTGGGATATAAATTTTGGACGGAGACTTGCAACGGACCAATCAAATATACTGCAATGGACTCCTTATTAATTATTAGCCCATTTCGTTAATTAGAAAAGCGGTAATTTTGTTTAAAAGACGCATGAAATAACTACAAACAGTACAGATCCTGCCGAGATGGCTCATTATGAGCAAACATAGGATAGAGATCCGGGGTCCGTCTCACTAAATTAGTAAGTTCGTAAGTGCAAAATATAATTTTAAAATAGCATTTACAGTGACAGTCGATGTTGGCAAATCTTTAGTTTATGTGTTATCGCGCATGTAGGTGCAAAATGTTAGCGTTAATTAAGCTCATTAATGTGAGAATCAAATCAAGAGGTGAAGTTTGTGAATGAGAATTGAATGTTTCTCGTTTCAGTTGTTCATCAGCCAATACACATATCCCTGCCAGCTGATCAGCAATGTGATGGCCGCCTCCGGAGCTGAGTAAGTCCCAGTTACCCTTCACCCCTACATATCCAACATGGAATTTTCTGTGTTGATTTTTTGGGCTGTGGCCTAGGAGATGTGGCATTGGACTTCAATACCGGTGTTTGTGAGTTCAATCCTCACCCTAGGCGTGAAAAATACTTTACATACAGTCCACACTCGTTACCTCAAACTCTTTAACCCGTAGACATGGTTTCACAGCACTTCAGAATCATGGAAATGATTCTGAAGTGCTCTCAAAGCATGTTGTAAATTATTCTAAAGTGCTGTCAAAGCATGTTTTTTATGATAAAAATGTAAAATAGAAAATAAACAGCAGACGACAAAAAAAATAAGATAGTGGTCTAAGTGTTAAGTCAAACTACTGATAACTCAAATGTTGGTCCCAGGTACATGTTTTCCTGTACATGTATATATAAAACATGTGTTAAATCAAAGTATTTTCCTCGGTCCTCTGGACTTTGAGTAAACGAGTGTAGACTAGTATTTCCATCCCACTGGTCTTTCGGATGAGACTTTAAACTGTGGTCCCATCTCTATATGACCTTAGCTGTTGCTGGGACGTTAAACCCATTCACTTTCACTATGTCACATTTATTTCCCTGTGTTGTATCCAGGGTGGACTCGGCCTTGAGCAAAGCTGCCTTTGATTCTAAGAATATGTGGAGAAATGTGATTTGTGACCAGTGTAGCTCCTGATCATATCGCACACTCCTGTAGTCTGATAGCGATCTATATTGCTTGTTAGCAGCATGGCGGTTATTTCATTGATTGAATGAAGTTGAACGAACGGTGCAGATCCTGATCAGAATGTTAAGCTACAGCATAAAACAATATTCATCATAATCCATGTACATTAGTGTAATAAATATGCAACTGAACTTGCTACGGAAAACATGATCGGTTATCAGTTAGGAGATAACTGTATTGAAATTTATCACCCCAAATTACAAATTTCAATACGGTTATCTCTATTCTAATGTACGACCATCATTTCTGACTCATTTTCCCGATTTCTGAACCAAATACCAACCAATATGGGCATACCCATTACAACCCTCACAATATTGGCCGATTTACACCTTGTCTGCAACCGTGACAACTGCCATAAACATAATACACGAAAACAAATAGTGCAAAACAAATACGTAGTAAATTAATGAAGAATTGTGTTACCATTTACAAACTTTTATTTCATCTATATATTCTTTATCATCCACCAATGATTATTTTATATATGGTTCAACATTACCTTGAATATTAGAATAATTGTCCAATGACCTACATTGCTGGGAATTCCCTTTCAAAGTTAGAAAAAAATGACCGACATCGCTGATGCTTGCTTGTCGAGCTCGACATTTTACAGTTTTATAAGTGGATTAATTATTGTCATAGTTATGGTTGTGTATATTCACAGTGAATTTTGGAAATTATATGGCGATGGATGTTGGTAAACAGCTGGGGTTGTAGGCGGTACAAGGACGTGATTTTTCACCCTTTGCTGGTGATTGTGGAAGTCCACTTCAGTAGCCAGTGTTGTGGTAAACTGTGATCTATGTAAACTCCGTGGCTGAACGGGTGTGTTGCAACCCCGGACCACTCCCCACCCCCCCCCTCTAGATCCGCCCTTGCACATGACCTTGATGCTGGACAGGTAACAGCTGTTGAGTGGATACAGAGTTAGGGAGGGCTCTCGTCTTCTTGATTACCTCCAGCATTTTTGGAGAATAGCCGAATATTCACGTTTCTGGTTGTCCGAACAATCTCTATTGCATGACATCACGGAACTTTGAGGGTGACCTACGTGTAAATCGTGGATTTACTTGCAGGTAATTGATCGATCAGCCAATCAGATTTCGACAATTTCATTAAGGTGCATTAGAATGTAGTTTCAATGTATTGTGTTTGCTTATGACAGAACAGAATCTAACATTTGTGCTGATTTAATATGGTATTTATTGAACTGGTTGACTGATTTCTTAAGAAACGAGGCATATTTCAGTAAACTTGTTTAACCTTTTCAACACCACAGGCCTGTATAGTGGTATTGGCAAATAGTGTAGATCCAAATGAGCCGGCTCGGCTCGTAACAAGCCGTCTCATCAGGATCTGCACTTTTTATACGACCGTTTTTAAAAAACGGTACGTATTCTGTTTTACCGCACGGCGGGCGGGCGGTTGGGCGGCTGAATAAAAAGCACATAGTTCGTGTACACAACTCCTCCGAAACCGTTCTGTCGATCGATCTGAAACTATACACACGTCTTCTACACATATTGAAGATGTGCGACATATTGAAGAGTGCACCTTGGTGTTTTTATGCCGAAAAAATATTTTTTAACAAAAATATCGCCTTTTTAACTTGGCCATTTTTTCTACATTTTTCTATGCAATTCTATATACAATACAGAGTTTGTGTACACAACTCCTCCGAAACTGTTCAGTCGATCGTTCTGAAACTATACACACGTCTTCTACACATATTGAAGATGTGCACCTTGGTGTTTTTATGCCGAAAAAATATTTTTTAACAAAAATATCGCCTTTTTAACTTGGCCATTTTTTCTACATTTTTCTATGCAATTCTATATACAATACAGAGTTTGTGTACACAACTCCTCCGAAACTGTTCAGTCGATCGTTCTGAAACTATACACACGTCTTCTACACATATTGAAGATGTGCACCTTGGTGTTTTTATGCCGAGAAAATATTTTTTAACAAAAATATCACCTTTTTAACTTAGCCATTTTTTCTACATTATTGTATCCAATTCCCTATCATTTCTACTTTACACTCTACTTTTCTATCTCTGCCTAAATTAGTATACATGTTTAGCACAACGAGATGAAGAAATAATGCTATAGATTTTCAAATTCTCATTAATGTTTCTTGCCTTGGTGGCAGCTTCACATTTCTGCATCTTCGCTCTCTGGCCCATATTCGTCGGGCGTATTTTGTGACTTGCGGCACTCTTGTTGCAAGTAATTTTCATATTTTTGAGAACAAAAACACCTCCTTTTCATAAATGGACTAGTCTGAAAATCATTTTGTGACCATTGGATTGGTTGCAAAATAAACATATCAAATTCCATTCCAGTTACTTAGGGGTGAAATGG
The DNA here is from genome assembly GCA_029237695.1 of Conchocele bisecta. NCBI lineage: Eukaryota > Metazoa > Mollusca > Bivalvia > Lucinida > Thyasiridae > Conchocele > Conchocele bisecta. Next base: position 140,373,420 of record CM055265.1, read on the forward strand.
TTAATACATATCATAGTAAATCATCACTCATGTAAGACCCTCTATTTAGTAGTTTCCTGCCTTCAATCAGTAAATGCCCACGTGTGTGTTACAGCTTGGTGGCCTGTCGCCCACCCAAGATGCCTGTGTTTTCTGGCTGGAGAAACTGCTGTGATATCCTCAGAGAACAGGTTAGTAGATGTGTTGTATACCACACCACTCCATGTTTGGCTGTGGCTGGAGAAATGGGGCTTATGGGTTTAGTTACCAGTGCAGCTCCTGATCAATTAGCACGCTCATGTAGCCTGATAACGATCTATATTGATTGTTAGAAGCATGACGGGTGTTTCATTAATGGAATGGCGAACAGTGCAGATCCTGATCAGACTGCGGATGCACAGGCTGATTTGGATCTACACTGGTCGCCAAACCTATAAGCCCCATTTCACAGCCACATTTCATCTCCCTCATACCCTGGGATGGCTTCATAGTATAATGGTAGAGTGTCGGAATTCCATGCCAGAGGTCGTGGGTTCAAAACCCCGCATTGGACGGGAAAAAAAACTAGTAGTATTTCCATCTGACTGGTATTTTTCGGATGAGACTTGAAACTGATGTTATCTGTCTCTATATGACCTTAACTGTTGTTGGGGCGTTAAACCATTCACTTTCTCTTGCCTCTAAATATAATCTCATAAACATATAAACAATGTATCGATTCTCTCACTAAATTCTGTCAAATTAGACGAAAATATTTGTTTATCTCGCTCCAATTGTCGACAAAAATAGTCCCTAGAGTTATGCTTATACATGCATCGTATTTTGTTCAGAAACAAATTTATCGGGGAGCAAAGATGTTCTGGCGCGTGTACAACGGGCAGACAGTCATGAGGGATGGACGTTTATTCCCGAGCATGCTCGTCTTCTAGACAAGGCCAGCAACGATGCCATCACTGGACACTCCTGGGGACCATCTGGCCACTTGGACATAATATTCATTCACTACAGCAAATGTTATAAGTTTACGTGATTTGCAACCAGTGTCGGTCCATTTGATGACCTAATATTACCTTAGCTGCTGACAGGCTGTTAACTCTGCATGCTAGCGGTGAAAATATCCGCCAAACAAATTAGGAGTATATGTAATTCCAAGACATATTCATGACCGTTGCGAACTAGTTTGGTAACGTAATGGCGCGTTTTAGTAACGTCACGAGACACATGTCACATGTATTGGGAGTATATGTTTTATTTCTCTCTGTAAATATGTCTTGAAATTTCATTATAATTGTGTCCTCCGGACACAATTCTAATGAAATTCCAAGACATATTCATGACATTTATAAGGAGAAATAAAAGAAAATTTAATGAATTGTCATCTGCTATTTTTTAACTATTTATAGCCCACAAATTTCCCAGCATGCAAAGAGTTAAATATCCGAAAACTGTTGATGAACACTTTCAACAAAAGCTGCAGATCCTGATAAACGGGTCGTTACGAGCCAGGTCATCTGGGTCTACAGTGTTTGCAAATGTTTGCTTAATAGTCTGTATGGTTGAATGGTTTAATATATTTTTCCGGAATCCACATCCGTGAAATGCAGAGCTGCGAGAATGCAGATATCTCGCACACTGGCCCAAATACTGTATATGGTGTACTGTTTGTGCAGTCTGGGTCCGCACTGCTGGCAATGGCAAACAGTGTTGCCCATTAATAGACTGTTCAGGTGTGACGGGTGATCAAGATCTACACTGGTTGAAAATGTAATGTATCCATACCAAGTTGCTGGATTGGTATCGTGCCATGTGATAATATAATCTTCCATATTCCATTTGAAAATGTTACCAAAAGTCAATTGAAAAATACAGCAATTACAAGAATATTTCTCCGAAATTGTTTTTTTCCTGTTTTTTTCTTTGCAACTTTTTTGTTGCTGCTTTTTGGTGATATTTACATATGTAATATTGATTTACATCACATGCGGCATGTTTGTAGTGCTATAGACTTGGAATAACAGGAATTAATAACTATTAAAATGCTATTATTGTAGACACGCACACGGTATATTGTTTTATATAGGTGGCTTTGGAACTGTCTATTACTCCAAAATGTTAGTTGGACGTAGCGTAATTGAAGGGGTCAGTGGAATAAGGGGGCTAACTCCTAGCGGAGTTAGCCCCCTTCTTCCGCTGACCCCTTCAGTTACTGAATGATAGAAACTGGCAATCGTGGCGGTTATAACAACCTGGCCATGGATAGTATAGTTGTGGCTGTGATTTGAGAATGGGGTTTATAGTAGCTGTGGCCAGTGTAGCTTCTGAAGGGATTTCGCTGGCGATGGCCACTTTCGCAATTGGCGATAAAAATAAACAATTGGCGATAAAAAATTACAATTTTCGAAAAAAGAATTTGAAGTGGCAATTTTTTTATTTCCCCCAGCAGAATCCCTGCTTCTGGTCTGTCAATGTACTTTGACAGTTTGTTAGAAAAATGACTTGTTTCACTGACAGAATGGCGAACAGTGCAGATCCTGATCAGATTGCGCTGATCTGGGTCTACACTGGTCACAAAGACCATAAACCCCATTTCTCCAGTTAAACCACATGTGAGGAAAACCGTTATGGCAATTGGTGAAATTCACAGTCAATGACGACGGTAATATTGGAGACAATATGCGGAATATAATTCCTCTGAATTTTTTACCAACTTGGATAATTACATAGGAAAATATAGTAATTGTGTATTTCACTTATGCGTTGGCAGATTATCTCGTGAACAGCTGGCAAGTTGCTTTTATTGCTATTGAACGGTATAGTCTTACTGGCACGCTTGATGTCAAAGTGCCTACATGGGTACACCGCTTTGTCATGTGATGTTAGTTTTGGAAATTAGCAGTGAATACGGACAAATACTGATGGAGTCTAGTGTAAAATACCATTCAACATGTTCAGTTAGAATATCATTCTAGTGTCAGAATATCGTTCAAGTGTCGGGTTACAATATTCAAATGTCGGGTTACAATATTCAAGTGTCAAATTAGAATATCATTCAAATGTTGGTTTACACTAGTGAAGAAAAATTATATTCATCACTTTATTTTTCATTTATATTGTGTTGATGTATCAAGTTAACTCTTTGCATGCTGGCGGTGAAAATATCTGCCAAACAAATTACGAGTATAGTTTTTATTTCTCTCTGTAAATATGACTTGGAATTTCATTAGAATTGAGTCCTTAGTAGGACTCAATTCTAATGAAATTCCAAGACATATTCATATTTATTAACTATTTATAGCCCACAAGTTTCCCAGCATGCAAAGAATTAATGATATGTTATATAGTATTAACTGAATGCCATCTAAGCCATATGTTGAGATGATGTATTGAACCATAGGTTTATTTTATGTAAGAAATGTATCTCGGACGGAAGAATTTTCATTGATAATCGATGGTTAAACATTAACCCTTACTAAGCTGAATTAAATTTTATCGACTGCTGGAAATGTTTTATTTTCAACATCTCTAGATAAAAACCTGTTTTGGCTGCGCATGAGAATCGTCTCCACTGGAGACGATTCTCATGTGCTGCCGAAACAGGTTCTTTGTTAAGAATTAAGGCAAAGATGAAAAACAGCAGACGACAATTTTCGTCTCCCGCTTTAAAAAAAAAATGCTTTAATCCGAGACAGTAAAATGTGTATAACTTTTCTGCTTGTGCTTTTTAGATTTCCCTCTATCTTATTGTCTCCTTGTGGAGAGCTTCATATACTGTAAAATGATGATTCAATATTTGTTGGGTTGGTTGGTTATGCAGATAACAATAAAATGGACTGGAGATTGCAATTTCAATATTATAAGAGTAGTACGATTAGTACTGAGTGTATTATTTTTGCGGAATGGAGCAAAGTGACTGGTGTGTGTCAGGTTATTCTAATTTCAGGGCTGAATATATAGCTTTTCTGTAAATACTCGGACATTCAGAAAAAAACTGTAGATCTTGTCTAGCTCTAATGTGTTTGCAAATGTTGGCTTTATGGTCTGTAGTGTTGAAAGGGGTAAATACTAGCTACTTACTGACAAAGGCCATTGTTACGGCAGTTGTGGATGGATATGGTAGAAGCCCTTAAATTATCACCTTAGATGCCAGTCCCAGACTCCACTCTGGTGGTAAAATCTTCCAGCTGTATTCCTCTCTTGTGGAACTTGGCCCTAAATGGTACTCTGTCGTGTTGATGGGCCATTAAGAATCATTCCATTCTCTTGTGGAACGGATATAAAACTCCATTTATCACTATTTTGTATGTACACATATTTTGCGAGTTGGATTATATGCCCAACACTTTACTCTGTCTTCAGGAATTCTGCTTTTCTTTTAGTTGTAGGTGTTTACGGTTTATCTTGTAAGTGAATCACTTGTACATCCCATTCCATCCGTGGAGACCTACATTATTTACCAACTTCAGCTACGACTGGATAAAAGGCCCTCACATACGTCTTTGGCATTTTGTATGTGACAGTTGAATCTGGTTATATCCCTTAAATAAACCACTGGATAAATGGTACACAATGGAATTTAGTTGCATGAATTGGGAGTGACAGCTGGACAACAAAACTGGGGCCTGTTGCAATAAACTTTGTATGACAAAGAAGTTTGTAAGTGCAAAGCTAAACTTGACAACAAAGTTAGAATAAGCAGACGATTTTCAAGAATCTTTTGTGGATTTGTTGAGAGTCGGTGAACTAATTTATTTTAACCCTTAGACCGCTACTCACAACAATTGTCGTCCGCTGTTGCTTTTATATCTTGCCTTATTTCTCAATAAAAACATGTTTTGACAGCACTTCGAATCATTTCCGAATCATTTCCAATGGAAATAATTCTGAAATGCTGTTAAAGCATGTTGTAAATTATTCTAAAGTGCTGTCAAAGCATGTTTTTGATGATAAAAATGGAAAATATAAAATAAACAGCAGATGCCAAAAAAAATAGGATAGCGGTCTAAGGGTTAAATAGCAAATTGTAGCATCAGTGAGCCACATTTATGTGTTTAGTAAAATTATAAAGATCTGCATACAAATTATTTTTAGCACACAAAGTTTAGTGAAATGGGGCTAGTGGTCTTAGTGCCGCTGCGAGATTTATCAAACTGAGGTTATTTCCTGTATATGAACAGATCAACCTGATCATCTGCACAATCTGGTAAGCGGCTTCGTTGTTTGCAGTTCATTCAGACTCTGATCAGAGGATGTGCAAGCTGTTCTGAGTCTTAACTGGTTGCAAGGGTTTGTCTGATCGTGGCCAAATAATGTGTACAATCTAGTGGTATACCGCAACATTGTAGGTCATAAACAAGTTTTTCTCTTGAGTGAGTTGTGTTGATGTTGCGAGTGAGTCCTGTTTATGATGTGATCTCATTATATGGTGTTAACCCTTAGACCGCTATCTTATTCTTTTGTCGTCTGCTGTTTATTTTCTATTTTCCATTTTTATCATGAAAAACATGCTTTGACAGCACTTCAGAATCATTTGAAATGATTCTGAAGTGATGTCAAAACATGTTTTTATTGAGAAATAAGGCAAGATATCAAAGCAACAGCAGACGACAATTGTTGTGAGTAGCGGTCTAAGAGTTAATACCTCGTCCAGTTATTATAAAGCTTTCCAAGCATGCAGAGTGACTAAGTTGATTAGTTGTCGGACATCGGGTCTGGCGATGTGGATTTTGTCCTTAACATGTCCACTGGTACATAGTTATCCATTTGGACATGGAGAAGGTCATAGAGCCAATTTCCACCCTTAAATATAAGCTATCTAACTAACATCAGTGTAGACCCGATATGTTCATTTTTATCATAAAAGGGATAATTTTGTAAAAAAAGGAAAAACACACACCAAAAAAATACTGTCAAAATAGTTAAAAGTACATAATTACTGTTCTCAAATTGGTGTATGGTGTGAAAGCATTGACAATTAATATTGTCTGTGGGGTCAAAATTGTTAAAGGTCAATAAATTAATTGATTTCTGCGTTTATCCACTGGAAGTGCGAGTGGTTGGATATAAGAATGGTTGAGGTACATGTGTGGTATATTATTAAACAAAAATAACACTACTTGATGTCTTTATGATTATTATGCCCACCCCCCCCCCCCCCCCCCCCCCCCCACCCCCCGGCTTTCGATGGGTATATAGTTTTATTTTTGTCGTTTGGTCGTCCGACTGTAACACATAAACTGACTTATATGAGTATTACGATTACTCGTAATTCTATTTTAGGGGAAGGGGCCAAGTGACTGGTGTGGTATGGACCTGGCACCAGGTCAGGTTATTCTAATTTCAGAGCTGAATATATTTATTCTCGATGAAAATATTCCGTTCTGATTTTGGGATTTCCCCCCCAAGGCAGCAGGTTAAAACGGGATTGAACCTATTTGCCCGGCCTTACATGACCTTAGCTGTTGATAGGCCGTTAAACACCATTAAACAAACAAACATAAACTGAACATTTTGATATTTGTTTTAAAGTTTTTGTTTATCGGTCCCCGTGGCTGCCAGGGGTATCTGTGTGACCTTGCTCACTTGCTCTAGTTTTAGACTACATGTATGTTTAAAATTTTGTAATGCAGGTAGGTGTTGAGTGTTACCTTATGATGTATGCGACCAGCATAGTCCCAGATCAGCCTGCGCAGATGCGCAGTCTGATCTGGGCCTATTCTGTTCGTCATTCAGTCATGCAAGCCGCCTGTGGGTGGCAGGTGGGAGAATGCGATGGGTAATTTAACGATCGGGGTCTCCTTACCGGAATCCCAACTGGAGACCTGGTTTGGCCCTCACATACGTCTTTGGCATTTTGTATGTGATGGTTGAATCTGGTTATACCCCTTATGTGAGTATTACGATATTCGTAATCCTATTTTAGGGGAAGGGGCCAAGTGACTTGGTGTGGTATGAACCTGGCACCAGGTCAGGTTATTCTAATTTCAGGGCTGAATATATTTGTTCTCGATGTAAATATTCCGTTCTGATTTTGGGATTTCCCCCCAATGCAGCAGGTTAAAATGGGATTGAACCCGTTTGCCCGGCCTTACATGACCTTAGCTGTTGATAGGCTGTTAAACACTAATAAACAAACAAAAATGCAAGCCGCCATGCAAACTGCCATCCACAAAAGGATTCAACCATGACACAGTTTTGGAGGTTTGCACAATCACCAGGACCTATATCTGACTCCTCATCAGATAGCACACTCCTGTAGTCTGATAACGCTCTACATTGCTTGTCACTGTGACTGGAGAAATAGAGAATAGTAGGTTAGTGCCGTGAATGGGAAAAAATATCTGACAAGGCTCAGGAAACAGGATGGGCGAGGCTATGCCGAGCACATCCCGTTTCCGTGCCGCGCCAGATATTTTTTCCCATTCACGGCACTAACCTACTATTCTATTTATCCCGTCAACACCTACAAATGGCTGTAAAATGCAAAAATAGTATTGACTGGATATCAAAAATGTTTCACGGCACCGTGTTTCACGGCACATACGCACCGTGTTGACGGGATAAATTGGGCTTATGGGATTTGTGACCCGACTAGCTCCTGATCAAATAGAACACTCTTGTAGCCTGCTAATGATTTACATGTACATTGCTTGTTAGAAGCATGATGGGTGTTTCATTGATGGAATGGTAAACATTGCAGATCCTGATCACACTGCGGATGCACAGGCTGATCTGGATCTACACTGGTCGCAAAACCCAAGAGCCCCATTTCTCCAGTCACACCCACATGTTTGGAGCCAATATCGTTCGGTCCATTTTCTCGGCCGGAAACTCGGAATATAGACAAGTTGACACAACGGTGTATATGAACTGCAGTTTATTTACAGCAGAATCCAAACAGATATAAACCATATAAGCACAATTATGACCCAACATGATAGAATGGGTTCAAGTAATATTTTGATCAGTGCAGTTGCTGCATACATGAGTACCGTCAGAAAAATAAGTCTCACTGCATGAGGAGGTGCACCATTTATTTGATGAGAAATATGTGATATTTCTAACCGATAATTTGGTTCTATTTTGGCATGTAGGAATGTCTCGTATTGGGCCAATAATATTTGTTTTCTTCATAACATGGGCTTTTGCAGTGTAATAACACTGTGTATTAAAGTTTGTAATAAACTAATGTAATAAATATGTAAAGACAGCCACTACATAAAACATAGTGTGTGGTAAATCCAGATTCCATGCATAATGCTATGCTTGTGCAATAAATAGACTAACAATTGTGATGATTTAATATGGTATTCATTAAACTAACCTAGCCTCGTTTCTTGTGAACTACGTAAACTTGTTTAATAAATACAATATTAAATCATCACGAAAGAAAGATCCTCTATTTCTGTCATAATCTCTAAAATTGTACTCCAGAGTTAGCAGTTGAATTGGCTGAGAGAAAAAAAACAACAGAAATTAAAAAATAAACAGCAGAGCAACAAAACTTATTTCAGCGTTGTAAGGGTTAAGCACAGTACAGTGATAGAAGGGTGTTGTATTTTGAATGCTGAATTTTCAATGTCCCCCCTACCACCTTCATGCCGGTGTATTCCTGTCTACATAATTATATGACCTTGTTTAATCGACGTAAAACAACGTCTTCTCCGTCGCGACATGGATGTCTTTGAATTATTTCCTACTGTATAAAATTATACGATTTACACCAAAAAAACGATATATTATTGTCTACAGAATTAAACCAGGGGGCCGTTTCACTGACCTTCGTACGACTAAAATGTTCGCACTTTCAAATTTAGCATCGTCTGGAAAGTTCACATTAAAAATGTTTTCTTGTAAAATAAATGTAAATCCATCAACTGAAAATTCCAGACGATCCTAAATTTGCAGTTACGATCATTTGAGTCGTACAAAGTTTAGTGAAACGGGTCCCAGTTTTCTAATGACAATTGATTTCACAACTGATTTGACCAAACGGTTCTTTATATATAACCAGTATTAGCACTTTATGACTGCACCTCGAAAAAGTAGTAAGGTTCAGCTGATATCGGGGCTGAATAATTATATATATATTTTGTAAATATTCAGTTTCACTAAACTTTGTGAGACTAAAATGTTCGTAAGTGCAAATTTAGGATTGTCTGGAAATTTCAATTGATGGATTTACATTTATTGAGCATAGGCTGCATATGCAGTCTATGCTCAATAAATGTAAATCCAATAATCGTTTACAAGAACACATTGCTAATGTGATATTTACAGACTATCCTAAATTTGCACTTACAAACATTTTAGTCATACGAAGTTTAGTGAAACGTGGCCATGATTTTGAGATTTCCCTCCCATCACGGCAGGCCTAAAATAACCATAGCTGTGGACAGGCCATTAAACACCATTGCATAAATAAATAAATTCTCAACAAGTCTATTCTTCAGCATTCTCGCAGGCCTGCTGGTAGTGCCAACTTGCCAGGTGGTATGTTTCGCTCGATCACTCTCGTGCACTTGTTAATCGTCTTGGAATATATCACTGAAAGGGAAGGGAACATATTGTATAGACACTTATTTCCGATTTTCATGTTGACGAAAATTTTTAAATGTTTTATTTTTTTCTGCACAGAAGTATATGTTGTGACCAGGGCGGTAACAGTTGTGCACAAGGTCATGATCTGACGAAATCATGCTTTCGTTTCTGTGTAGATCCTGACAAGCCTGTGCATTATTCGTAAATCCGGACAATATTGCACAAGTTTTATACATAATGAATGGTTTACTGACAGTTGCAAACATTATAGACTGTGACCATCGTCTTTGATTATTGAACTTTCCGAGTATGTACTCGGTTCTTGTGCTCAAAATCATAAAGTTTGATTGGTCAAAACTGAGCTGTGGGGCTAAGCGACACTGGTGTGGCGAGGATTGGCAGTTCAGTAGCCTATTTCACCAACTTTGCAAAGTATACTTATCTAGCAAAGTATACTTTGAGGGAGAAATTTTCAATTTTAGGATAAATTTATTAATTTTTATTATACTGAATTTATTACATTATCACAGCCATTTTGGCTGTGATAATGTAATAAATTCAGTATAATAATTCTGCATACTTTTAATCATCAACTATATGCAGTTGTTAGTTCTATATGAACTAATCAATTTCAGGAAAAATAAATGATTACTCCCTCAATGTATACTTTGCAATGTTGGTGAAATAGGCTTAATTTCAGGGCTGAATATATATTTTATGATGTAAGTATTCCGTTCTGATTTTGGGATTTCACCCCCAGTACAGCAGGTTATGCAGGATCGAACCCGTTGGCCTGGCCTTAAATGACCGTAGCTGTTGAAAGGCCATTAAACACCAATAAATCAAATCAACTGGCAAAACCATGTTTTTTCATTTCTGTGTAGATCGTGACGAGTCATTCATACGGCCTGACAACGGACGATCCTAAATTTTCACTTACGAACATTTTAGTCGTACGAAGTTTAGTGAAACGGGCGCCAGCAGAAAGTCACAGAAATAAAAATTGTCATGAGAACAAAAACTCGGCTATAAAGGCATATCATTCTAATGATAGGTCTATATAGACGATATTTTGTTTTCATGGAAATTTTGATTTGTCTGACTTTCTGCTGGTTCATAAAAAAAAATAGGAAAATATTCTTTATACCATCCCTGCCACACGTGATATATAATACCTGTATCTGCGAGCCATGTGTTTGATGGCACTGGCTGTCCGTTGTGGAGTCCTGTTCATTGGATAGTACCACGTCAGAGTCTCCATATTGACGTCTTCAATCAGCTGGTCGGTGAGTTTCTGCCGGGCCAGAGACTGGGTGGATGTGTACAGCTGTAATAGCAAGTATTTGTTTGTACAGGTTCACTTGAGCTGCTGTTGTGGTGTTCGGTTGAGAGCATGTGAGGGGGGTAATGTAATGATCTGTGGGCCGTTTCACTAAACCTTGTATGACTAAATTATTTGTAAGTGCAAAATTATGATATTCTGTAAATTTCACATTAACAATGTTTTCTTGTAAACAATGGATTTGCATTTATTGAGCATAGGCTACATATGCAGCCTATGCTCAATAAATGTAAATCCATCAATTGAAATTTCCAGACGATCCTAAATTTGCACTTATGAACATTTTAGTCGTACGAAGTTTAGTGAAACGGGCCCCGGGATTCATCCTTACCGGAATCCCGAGTGGAAACCTGATTTGGCCCTCAGGTACGACTTTGGCATTCTTGTATGTGAGAGTTCAATCTGGTTATACCAATTATAAGAGTAATCAGATTATTCATAACCCGATTACTCCGGGAAAGGGGCCAAATGACTGGTGTGGTATGGACCTGTCACCAGGTTGGGTTGTTTTAATTTCAGGGCTGAATATATGGGGTTTTTTTCGATGTAAATATTCCGTTCTGATTTTGGGATTTTACCCAGAATGCCGCAGAATAAATGCAGGAACATAATCCGTTGCCCCGGCCTTAAATCACCTTAGCTGTTGATAGGCTGTTAAACACCAATAAATCAAATCACTGGTGTTGCATTCCGCTCCAATGTAAAATGTTTCACGTCGAGATGCCACTCGGCTCTACTTAGAGCTATCGTATGAACGCATTTTTCATCTAGTATTTCTTGTACCGGTTACTAGACAAAAATGCAGAATCTTTCGCATGTAGCATGGGAATTTGTCAGCAATCTGGCACCTATTCTGACATGAAACAGTCTATGTCTGTGTGGAGCGCAGCACCAGTGCGGTAGTCGCAAAATATTTTATTATTTAAAATGGACTTTTGCAGTGTATTAATAGAGTATTGAAAACATAAACTAGTGTAATAAATGCGACACTACAGAAAACATCTTGCTACATCAGTTCAGCTTATAGAGTACACCTGGGGCCCGTTTCACTAAACTTCGCACGACTAAAATGTCCCTAAGTGCCAAAATTATGATAGTCTGTAAATTTCACATTAACAATGTTTTGTTTTATTGGATTTACATTTATTGAGCATAGGCTGCATAGCAGCATATGTTCAATAAATGTAAATCCATCAATTGAAATTTTCAGACAATTCTAAATTTGCACTTACGAACATTTTAGTCGTACAAAGTTTAGTGAAATGGGCCACAGGCCGGTGTCTTTTGATATGTTTCTCAGGCAAAGCAAAGAAACTCGGAATTCTGGGGCTTGTCAAGTCAAGAAATTCATCAGACAATTTCAGGAGGCAACATTTAACACAAATCCACTTAAATGCATCACACAATCTACTAAATGTCCAGTGGGTGGCAGGTGGGAGCACGCGATGGGTAATTTAACGATCGGGGTTCATCCTTAACGGAATCCCGACTGGAGACCTGGTTTGACCCTCACATACGTCTTTGGCATTTTGTATGTGACAGTTGAATCTGGTTATACCCCTTATGTGAGTATTACGATATTCGTAATCCTATTTTAGGGGAAGGGGCCAAATGACTTTGGTGTGGTATGGATCTGGCACCAGGTCAGGTTATTCTAATTTCAGGGCTGATTATATTTGTTCTCGATGTAAATATTCCGTTCTGATTTTGGGAATTTACCCCCAATGCAGCAGGTTAAAATGGGATCGAACCCGTTTGCCCGGTCTTACATGACCATAGCTGTTGATAGGCCGTTAAACACCAATAAACAAACAAACAAACAAAGTCCAGAGCGCCGTTTCACCAAACTTTGTACGACAAATGATCGTATAAAGTGCAAAATAATGATTGTCTGTAACTTTCACATTAACAATGTTTTCTTGTATACAATTATTGGATTTACATTTATTGAGCATAGGCTGCATATGCATATGCAGCCTATGCTCAATAAATGTAAATCCATCAATTGAAATTTCCAGACGATCCTAAATTTACACTTACGAACATCTTCGTCCTACGAAGTTTAGTGAAAAGGGCACCTCCCCTGTTTAATGTCCAGGTGTTATCAATGGGCTTACCTGTCCTAGTTTGACATATTTACCCATACATCCCCATGATAAGTAGTAAGTTTTGTTAAACACTAATAAACAAACAAACAAACTAAATGTCAAATTATATGATGGTGTTGTCTGATTTTATAGAAACCTATATGGCGATAGTACAGTGAAATATCTGGTATTTCATTTAAATCAATTACATATATGTTAATAGTATGTGTTAACATTGCAATGTGTTCATATTTGTTTCTAATGCACTCTATAAATATCACGCAATCTGATTGGCTGATGGTCATACATTACAGGTATACCACCCATTGTTGATGAACGGTCGCAAATTATTTCAATATGTATTCCTACACCAGTAGTAAAGGAGTGCTAGCGCGTTGCCATTAAACAGATTTTCCGACCTATCATTTTCTGAAATACGCCACAAATTTGAAAATTACAATACAGTTAACCCTATATTTAAATAATCATTATATAACATAAACCCACAAAGTCTCGTTAGAACAGTTGGCAAACAGAGTATCTACAGAAACTTTATGTAATTCTTTCACACCTCTTATCCATCTAAATAATGATACTGAACACTGAGTGAAGCTCAGCAAGAAAAAATATGATACACTTGTGGCGTTTTACAATACTATCATTTGTAGATGGCTATGGCAATTATTTATTGAAATCATCCCCTGTATCAGCTATCTGAAAGTGTGCACTACCATTTGCATTGCTACTTATTATCTATTTATATCTTACAACGGCCATCTTGGTAATACATGTAACAGCAATTTAGGTAATTTATGTTGTTATTATTGTTTATCCCATCAACACAGTGCGTATGAGCCGTGAAACATTTTTGATATCCTGTCAATATGACCTAATCACTGCGTATGAATATGTGCAGTGGCTGGGATTATTTTTTTACATTTTAAAGCCATTTGTAGGTGTTGACGGGATAAATAGAATAGTAGGTTAGTGCCGTGAATGGGAAAAATATCTGACGTGGCACGGAAATGGGATGTGCTCGGAAGAGCCTCGCCCATCCCGTTTCCTAAGCCTTGCCAGATATTTTTCCCATTCACGGCACTAACCTACTATTCTCTATATACCTGACTTCACAACGGAATGATAATTCTGTTCTGAAGTAACATTTGATATTCAAATAAAGTTCATAACTTAATGACAATATAATAAAACTGTTATCAAATGGTAGCCATTTTGAACTTCCAAAATAGTGGCCAAAGCTCGACTTTCTCAAATTCCAACATCGATTGTCAGATTCAGTATTGATAATGTTTGGCAGATTGTATATACTGATCCACAAATAATTCCACGGCACTATTATAAAACTAGTTGAAAATGGAGGCCATTTTGAATTTCAGCATAAATGACACTTGATTTTGACGAAATAGATCATCAATTCTCTCCAAATATGCATGCATAAAAAAATCCTGATTTTCTCCGACAACAATAATATAAAACTATTTGATAAATGGCGGCCATTTTGAATGTATAAAATGGCGACCAAAACATAATGTACGCAAATCCCAACATTTACTTTCATATTTAGCATAGAAAATGCTTCCAAAAATGTAATCATCAACATCCCCCACCGCCAAACAAACTGTTTTATCTGACAAAGTTTAGTGAAACAGGCCCCTGACAAAATGTATCTTTGACTGGAGAAATGGGCTTATAGGTTTTGCGACCAGTGTAGATCCCGATGAGCCTGTGCATCAGCACAGACTGATCGGATCTGCAATGCTGGCTATTCAATCAATGAAACTCCCGTCATACTTCTAACAAGCAATATAGATCGTTATCAGTCTACAATAATATCCTATTTCACCACTAGCTCAACAGGTCACAAATGCATTAAGCCTCATTTCCCCTGTCACAACCACAACCGATGTGAACTTGTACATGTACTGACCACGCCGTCGTCGGCGGAGTAGAAGATAATGGTGGCCTCGTTACACTGGGCGTACGTCCACTTGTACTTGGCGAGCAGGTAGGCGAACAGCTGGCCCTCCCGGTACCGGCTCTCCTGTGAGTTCGTCGAGCTGTCGTATAAATAAATTGAGAATGCGGTAACCAAATACTGACTGCTGTTGTGTCGTATTTTCTCTTTTTTTTTTCTCTCGACAAAAACATGGTTTGACAAAACTGGAGAATCATTTCCAATTTCTAAATTGCTGCCAAACAATGTTTCTGTTGAGAAAATTGGAAATTCAAAAATAAACAGCAGACGAGACGACAAAATTTAATTCAGCATTGTAAGGGTTAACATGCCAGTAACAGCGAAGGACATACAGTGATGGTGAAAATAAAATTATACTTCAGGGAAGTCGATTACCTCATTTTTATGTCCATAAGGGGGAGATAATCCATGACCCGGGGGTCAAATAAAATATTGAAATTTATTTGCACATCTGCACGCCATAAGGAAGTCACATACCAAATGTCCAGCTATTATGGTTTAAAGGTGTTACTTCTTACAATGCAAATTTGCGAAATTCCCAATCCAAATGGGGGAGATAATCCATGACCCAGGAGGTCAAATAAAAACTTGGAATTCAATTTGCACATCATAAGAAAACCAAATACCAAACTTTCCAGCTATCACGGTTAAATATTTTACTTTGACGGACACATGACTGACGGATGTATGGACACCACTGATGAAAACAATATTCCTATTTTTGTTTTCTTAACAGGTGGGTAAAATAAGAATGGGCACGGGGATTTAGTGGTTTAGGTTTGGTGAAATAGAGAATAGTAGGTGAGTGCCGTGAATGGGAAAAATATCTGGCAATTCTATTTATCCTGTCAACACCTACAAATAGCTTTAAAATGCAAGAAATAACCCCAGCCGCATCCTCAAAATCGGAGAATCGACTAGTATGACAACCGCACATATTCATACGCAGTGATTAGGTCGTATTGACAGGATATCAAAAATGTTTCACGGCACCGTGTTTCACGGCACATATGCAATGTGTAGACGGGATAAAATAGTATTTAGGCACAATTGCCACACAAATGCCACTGCTATTCCTACTAATGTCTTCACAGTTGTGGCTTATTTTAAACCAGTCATGTCATAGTCATGACTATACCGGTATGCGTATTTCAAACAAGACTTACTTTTGCGTGAATATTTTTTCCATTTTCGGCATAATGGCCACCATGATAACATATCCCTTCATCTTGGAGCCTTCGCGGCTGTAGCACGGCACTGTGGTGACATTGTAGGTGTTCTTCACGATCGAGTCTATCTCGTTGGCTGAAATAGAAATGTATACAAAAGTTATGAATATACACCATGTAATTTTGTACCTAAGAAAATGTGCGATTTTTCATGAAATATATTTTCAGAAACTGTGATATTTTCGGTAAATGAAGTCGAACGATTATTTCGTCAGCTTTCGACGTCATTTACGGAAAATATCGTATAATTCAGGCGCGGATCCAGGATTTCGGGTTAGGGGTGGGGGCGTAACTATTTTGCAATACTTGACTATATTATCGAACGAGCTCGTTCGATAATATAGTCAAGTATTGCAAAATAGTCGACCGAGTGGAGCTCATGATAGCGCTAGGGGAGTCCGGCATTTCCCCCCGGAAAATGTTTGAAATCTACATCGGATTTCCTGCGTTCTGGCACATTTTGGAGCATACATCGGATTTCCTGCGTTCTGGCGCATTTTGGAGCAACAAGATTGACACTGTCACAGTATGTTTAGACATGATTTTTGATTGAAAACGTTTAAATTTTGAAACAATAAGACAACGACCGAAAAATGCATGGAATACATGGCACTTGGCATGAAACGTGCCTTGTAACTTGTAAAAAATCTTTACTCGGCGAATGCAGAGCCTCGCCCATCCTGTTTCCTAAGCCTTGCCAGATATGTTTTCCCATTCACGGCACTAACCTACTATTCTCTATGTCTTCCGATAGTTGATATGAAGTTGAATGCAATGGGGAATTATTATTTGAAGTCTCACCATTAGTCATGCATGCATCAATGTAAATATGTTATAAAAGAGTGATGTTTCTTTTCTGCTCAGTATGGACTGAGTGCACATGCAAAGGCAACGACCGAAAGGTATTTCCTGTCAATCCAAAATTTGATTACTCTTTGGAATATTTTCATGATATTTCACACTATGACCCAAAGGTGAATCTCATGCAAGAATGACAACTCTCACCTTACTAACATATTAGTTATCTTTCTTTATTTTTAGTGGCTGCCTGTATGCGGGGAGGGGTATACACATGGGCTTGTGGACACGCCTCTATTTCAAGTTTAACGACCGGTATTCATTCTTACCGGATCCCCCCACCCCCATGCAGCAGGTTAAATGCGGGATCGAACCGTTGGCCCGGTCTTAAATGAGCTTAGCAGCTGATAGGACATTAAACACCAATAACCAATCAATCAAATCAAATCGACATTGCTAGACGAGGTACCTTCTCTCTCGAGTAACAGGTTATTGGGGTCACAGATGAAAAGGGGGTCGCATACCTTCTTTCTCGGGCAGCAGGTTATTGGGATCACAGACGAAGGAGGGGGTCACATACCTTCTCCCACGGGCAGCAGGCTATTAAGATCACAGACGAGTAAGGGGGTCGCATACCTTCAAACTCGGCCAGCAGGTTATTGGGGTCACATACGAAGAAGGGGAGGGGGATAGTGGGTCGCATACATTCTCCCTTGGGCAGCAAGTTATTGAGGTCACAGTCGAAAGAGGGGTCGTATACCTTCACTATTGGGCATCAGGTTATTGGGTCACAGACGAATGAGGGATTCGCATACCTTCTCTCTCGGGCGGCAGGTGATTAGGATCATAGACAAAGAAGGGGGTCGCATACCTTCTCTCTCTGGCAGCAGGTTATTGGGGCCACATACGAAGGAGGGGGTCACATACCGTCACTATCGTGTAGCAGGTTATTGGGGTCACAGATGAAGGAGGGGGTCACATACCTCTCTATCGGACAGCAGGTTACTGGGGTCAAATATGAAGGAGGAGATCACATACCTTCACTCTCGGGAGAATGTTATTGGGGTCATAGATAAAGGAGGGGGTTACATACCTTCTCTCTTTGGTGTCCGGTTATTGGGGTCGCATACCTTATCTCTCGGGTAGCATGTTATTGGGGTCACATATGAAGGAGGGGCTCACACACCTTCTCTCGTGTAGCAGGTTATTGGGGTCACAGATGAAGGAGGGGGTCACATACCTTCTATCTCGGGCAAACGGTTATTGGTGCCACAGACGAAGGAAGGGGTCGTATACCTCTCTCTCGAGCAACATGCTATTGTGATCACATGCGAAGGAGGGGGTTGTACACCTCTCTTGGACAGCAGGTTATTGGGGTCACCAGTGAAGGAGGCCGTCTTATACCTTCTATATCGGGCAACATGTTATTGGTGTCACAGACGAAGGAGGGGGTCGTATACTTTCTCTCTCGAGCAACATGTTATTGGGATCACATGCGAAGGAGGGGGCCGTATACCTTCTCTATCGGACAGCAGGTTATTGGGGTCACCGGCGAAGGAGGCCGTCTTATACCTGCTGTCTCGGGCAGCAGGTTATTGGGATCATTGACGAAGGAAGGAGTTGCATACATTCTCTCTCAGGCAACACGATATTGGGGTCACAGACGAAAGAGGATGTCGCATACCTTCTCTCTCAGGCATCAGGTTATTAGGGTCGCAGACGAAGAGGATCGCATACATACCTTATCTCTCTGGCAGCAGGTTATTGGTGTCACAGACGAAGGAGGGTCGCATACCTTCTCTCTCGGGCAGCAGGTTATTGCGGTCACAGACAAATGAGGGGGCCGCATACCTTCTCTCTCGGGCAACATGTTATTGGTGTCACAGACGAAGGAGGCGGTCGTATACCTTCTCTCTCGAGCAACATGTTATTGGGATCACATGTGAAGGAGGGGGTCGTATACCTTCTCTCTCGGACAGCAGGTTATTGGTGTCACCAGCGAAGGAGGCCGTCTTATACCTTTTCTCTCGGGCAACAGGTTATTGGTGTCACAGACGAAGGAGGGGGTCGTATACTTTCTCTCTCGAGCAACATGTTATTGGGATCACATGCGATTGAGGTGGTCGTATGCCTTCTCTATCGGACAGCAGGTTATTGGGGTCACCGGCGAAGGAGGCCGTCTTATACCTGCTCTCTCGGGCAGCAGGTTATTGGGATCATTGACGAAGGAAGGAGTCGCATACATTCTCTCTCGGTCAACAAGATATTGGGGTCACAGACGAAAGAGGAGGTCGCATACCTTCTCTCTCAGGCATCGGGTTATTAGGGTCGCAGACGAAGAGGATCGCATACCTTCTCTCTCCGGTAGCAGGATATTGGGGTCACAGACGAAGAAGGGGTCGCATACCTTCTCTCTCGGGCAGCAGGTTATTGCAGTCACAGACAAATGAGGGTGTCGCATACCTTCTCTCTCGGGCAACATGTTATTGGGGTCACAGACGAAGGAGGGGGTCGCATGCCTTCTGTCTCGGGCAACAGGTTATTTAGGTCACTGACGAAGGATGGGTTGCATACCTTCTCTATCGGGCAGCAGATTATTGGGGCCACATACGAGAAAGGGGTTTGCATACATTCTCTCTCAGGCAACATGATATTGGGGTCACATACGAGGGAGGGGGTCGCATAGCTTCTATCTCGGGCAACAGGTTATTGGGGTCGCATACCTTCTCTCTCGGGCAACAGGTTATTGGGATCACAGACGAAGGAGGGGATCGCATACATTCTCTCTCGGGCAACAGGCGGTTGGGGTCACAGACGAAGGAGGGGGTCGCATACCTTCTCTCTCGGGCAGCAGGTTATTGTGGTCACAGTCGATGGAGGGGTCGCATACCTTCTATCTCAGGCAGCAGGTTATTGGCGTCACAGACAAAGGAGGGGTCGCATACCTTCTCTCTCGGACACAATTTTATTGGGATCACAGACGAAGGAGGGGGTCGCATACCTTCTCTATCGGCCAACAGGTTATTAGGGTTACATACGAGGGAGGGGGTCACATTCATTCTCTCTCGGGTAATATATTATTGGGATTACAGACGAAGGAGGGGTCTCATACCTTCTCTGTAGGGCAGCATGTTATTGGGGTCAAACACGAAGGTGGGGATCGCATACCTTCATGTCGGGCAGCAGGTTATTGGGGTCACAGACGAAGGAGGGGGTCGTATACCTTTTCTCTCAGCAGCAGGTTATTGTGATCACAGACGAGGGGAGGTGTGGCATACCTTCTCTATCGGGCAGCAGGTTATTGGGGTCACATACGAGAAAGGGGTTTGCATACATTCTCTCTCTCTAGCCACAGGCTATTGGGATCACAGACGAAGGAGGGGGTCTCATACCTTCTCCCATGGGCAGCATGTTATTGGGGTCAAACACGAATGTGTAGGTCGCATACCTTCTCTCTCCGGCAGCAGGTTATTGTGATCACAGACGAGGGGAGGTGTGGCATACCTTCTCTATCGGGCAGCAGGTTATTGGGGTCACATACGAGAAAGGGGTTTGCATACATTCTCTCTCTCTCTAGCCACAGGCTATTGGGATCACAGACGAAGGAGGGGGTCTCATACCTTCTCCCATGGGCAGCATGTTATTGTGGTCAAACACGAATGTGTAGGTCGCATACCTTCTCTCTCCGGCAGCAGGTTATTTGGGTCACAGACGAAGGATGGGGTCTGCCTGCCGCATGTCTCGGGGTCCTGTATGGGGTTGGGGTAGTTGTAGATGTTCCATTCGCGCCGCAGGGGCCCGCCCTGGCACACGCACAGCCCCACCATGGAGCCCAGCAGGAGGAGTATACACGGTGACATGGCGCTGTAATTGTAGTTCTGGGTACATAACTCTATGCATAAAATCGGCTCTCACAGTGTGTTAACACAGTGTAATAAAAATCATAATACACTAGTGTTATAAATATGCAAACGAGACCGCTACACAAACGTGCTGGGTGATTAGTACAGGTTACATTAATGCTTCTTAGCTTATGCAATAAATAGAATCCAACATTTGTGTCTATTTAATATGAAAATAATAGTTCACTGCTTACATAAGAAACGAAGCAATGCAAATTATGAAATCAGTAAAACTCGTTTAATATATATCATATTAAATCACTCGTTCAAGATCCTCTATTTACATTACATTGCATTACATTACATGTGCGTTATGACGGAGTAGTATTTCTAAATTGGCGTTTGATGCGTTCTTTGTTTGCTTTCTACTTCGTGGAGAGTGACCTAAGAATTTTGTAATACATACTTTAGTGAGTTTATGATAATATTGCTGTCTCATATTGTAGAATGTTCTCTTAATAACAATATGGCGACGTATGAACATCAAGGGCCTGCAGATTATTGCTATATTTAGTGCGCGAAGTGGAAACGCTATGCCGCAAATTTATACCGTTGGTGTAGAACTGCCTGCGTTAATCTTGTCCATCAGATTATTAACGTTTCTGAGTCCCAGAGGCAATGCCAACTCTCTTTCAAGCGATTTGATTGTATGATACAGCTCAGGCTCATACAATCAAATCGCTTGAAATAGCCAATGAAGCTGCTTAATTTCAAGCACAATATCCAAGTACTTTGAAATAAAGAAATGGACAAATATTGGCAAGATTAGCGCGGGAGTAGTGTACGCTGCGTTGTAAATGAGGCCAGTCATGTGATGTACCTAAGACGATTATGTGCGTTATCATGAACAATATTTACACAATTTACGATATTCCCGTAAATTGCGTCGGAAGTTGACTAAATGTTCAGAGTAAATGCGGAATAGACTTTATATTAGACGTCATTTACATAATATATTAAAGTTTCTATATAAATACTTTCATGAAAAATCGCATTTCTTCTTTAGGTACAAACTCCTGTGTATGGCTGCGCATCAAAAACAGTAAAGCAAATTTCAGTATAAGTACATGTACACGAAAGTGTCAAGTCAACCCGACTTAAGGTAACAGAGATAGTAGGTAACCAAAACCTCTTACGGAAATCTTGGACGGACAGACGGACAGGATGGTGACTATATCATAGGCGGCGGAAGCCGAACATTATTGGGGGGTGGGGGGGGGGGCCAATGTTGAGGGCCCGAAATCCAAGTGGTGTGAAACGCCATTTCCTGCATTCTCAGCAAAATTCTCAGCAAAGTTCCCAGTACTCATGATTACACAAATATATTAGAATAAAAAATCCAAAATTTACAGAATTATTGGGGGGGGGCTAGGTCCCCCCAACAAAAATATTGCAGCCCCCCGCTTCCGCCGCCCCTGTATATGCAACCTGGAATTATTGTGGGGGTTTACAAAAAGGGTCATAGGGGCATGTGTGTACTCCATGGTTATTATTTTGCGTATTCTGATCGATGGCGATATTTAGTTGTATACATAATTTGCGAAACAATAACAATCAAAGTACTGAAAGTACTGACTGGCGGGAGACAAGTAGCCACTTGTGAATTTGCATACTCAGAAATTCCTTGTTAGAAATATATTCGATGTTGATTATTGGATGTACAATCTGCAAATTTGGAGAACTTGATCAGTTACTAGTGTTTGTAAAATACAGCCTGCTCTAAATTAAGTGGATGTTTTTTGTTCTGTCTCAAGTTGACGCCCACTCTGACAGAACGTGGTTGGTCTGTTCCAGTTCATTTTGCCAATGCAATTTGGACAAACAAACATAACGTTATTCTATTGTCTGTTTCAACTGAAAGCGCTGTTGGATAATACGAAAAACCTTCTTCTTTTTTTAGAAATTAATCTCGAAACCTGGCGAGATAGCTCGGAAATGATCTAACTAACAACAAAAAATTATTATGTGAAAGTCGGCCCAGTAAAACAAAAATTATTGAAGAAAATTTATTTATAGATCACATCTCCCATAGAGAATGATGCCCATAAAATCAATATTTTATCGATTTTGTTCAAAAAATATTTTTGGCAGCATAGGTTTTTCGTAATGTGAAGAAAAAAAAACGGGGAAATTTTCATATTTTTAGTATGTTTATTTGGCCAAAATCAATCGGCACTTTTCAGAATAGGGATACAAACCGAGTAATCCAAATTGCATACCCAACAGGAACTCTGGAGGTGTGACATAATACTATGTGAAATCTTTTCAAAATTATGACTGGGCGTAGGCCTACATACGTGTATGCTGCATGAACGTCAAAATGTTTTCATGAATTTTGTTTCGCTCACCCAGAGGGTAATTTTTCGAAAATCGCCCGTAAACCACAATATGAAAAAGAAATGACCTTCGACGTCGCATTGCGACTGCGTGGTACACGATACGGGGGGCGTCTCAATAACAGCAATTTGTTCTCTTCAAAAGTAAAGTTGGGCATGCCAACTATTTTACACATAATGTTGAGCATTGCCGTTGCTATTAATAACTTGCTTTCAGTTCACTCGCTGACTTTAAATGTCACCTGACTGTTGTTAATTGCGAACGCAAATTGAGCCTATTGAGACGTCCCCCGATGAACATGCGACTGCGTGGTACACCATACGGGGGGCGTCTCAATAACAGCAATTTGTTCTCTTCAAAAGAAAAGTTGGGCATGCCAACTATTTTACACATAATGTTGAGCATTGCCGTTGCTATTAATAACTTGCTTTCAGTTCACTCGCTGACTTTAAATGTCACCTGACTGTTGTTAATTGCGAACGCAAATTGAGCCTATTGAGACGTCCCCCGATGAACATGCGACTGCGTGGTACACCATACGGGGGGCGTCTCAATAACAGTAATTTGTTCTCTTCAAAAGTAAAGTTGGGCATGCCAACTATTTTACACATAATGTTGAGCATTGCCGTTGCTATTAATAACTTGCTTTCAGTTCACTCGCTGACTTTAAATGTCACCTGACTGTTGTTAATTGCGAACGTAAATTGAGCCTATTGAGACGTCCCCCGATGAACAGAGAGCCACTTCCGAAAGTAGACCCGTGCAAACGGCCAGAATCACGATCCCAATAGCGTGGAGACAGTATGTCTCCCGCCAAAAACGATACCAGCGATATCATGGATATCAAAACATGATACGGAACGGGTAAAACAACTACGAACAAACTCATGGCAATTATGTAAGTGAAAACGGACGTCGCGTCGAGAAACTTAAACAGAAACTTTGATGTATTCTAAAAAAAACAACGTCTAAAGTCTAATGTCTATTAATTTCGCGGTCAATTTTGGACTCAATTTACGAACAAAATATAGTAATATACAAAGTGCGTGATCATGTGGTAATAACAACAACAGTGGCTGCAAGTATTGAAATCTTGCCCACTGCAATGAAAGTATTATTTGATATTTTCCTTAATATGAAACGGATTTTGATGAAATATGGCGCAGCAAACGCGTCTTAATGAGCTGTATTTGGTGGTCCATGGAGTTCGGCACAGACGTATGTCGTTTTTGCGAGACCACCTAATGCAGCTTAACAAGACGCGTTTGATGCGCCATATTTAATCAAAATCCGTTACGTAATTAATAAGGACAATATATAGAGAATAGTAGGTTAGTGCCGTGAATGGGAAAACATATGGCAAGGCTAAGGTTACGGTATGGGCGAGGCTCTGCCGAGCACATCCCGTTTCCGTGCCGCGCCGGATATTTTTCCCATTCACGGCACTAACCTACTATTCTATTTATCCCGTCAACACCTACAAATGGCTGTAAAATGCAAAAATAGTATTGACTGGATATCAAAAATGTTTCACGGCACCGTGTTTCACGGCACATACTCAGTGTTGATGGGATAAAAAAGAATACGTACTTTCAAGCAGATGGATTCTTGAGGTTTCAGTACTTGTTGTTGTTGTTAGTACCACGTGCTCATACACCTTGATATAGTATACTTGTTTTTCTCTATGTGGTTGATCACGGTCGTTGTTTTGTACGTACATGTATATTGCGTGTTACATATGTGCTTGGCTGTGTGACTATATGTGTAACCAGTGTATACTAGCTATGGTCGTCATACGTACCGGTACAACGGACTAATCAAAATCGGTTAATTAATCAGTACATAAACATGATATTGAATGATGGCGACCAGCGTAGGTCGTAGATCAGACTGCGCATGGCTACGCTGGTCGCGCATATGTTAAGGTTCCTTTTCCCAACCGGAACCCATTAAACAGGTACAGTGCCAAAAGTAACAAATTAGTAGAGCAAATGTTTTAGCATCTGTTTCCCCGAGATCAGTCAAAATAGGATGTAAACACATTGATAGTAATAAACAGGATGTGGTGGGAAATGTACAACTCTGTATCAGAAATTGCAAAACGATACAAAACAAACACTGCATAAATGGGCTTTCACGACAGATGGGGCTTATTTACATATTTGCAAACGTAGATGCGGATCACATACAGCACGTCTGTATTAAAGTACATATACATATTGAATGTATGAAAACCACGATGATAACACTTCGAAGATTCACAGGCTGTTTGAATTCTACAGTAGTCGCACAAGTCAATGTTAACCCTAATTACTACGCTGAATTAAATTGTATCGTCTGCTGGAAATGTTTTATTTTCAATATTTCTCGACAAAAACCGGTTTTGACAGCGCATAAGAATCGTCTCCACTGGAGACGATTCTCATGTGCTGTCAAAACAGGTTTTGTGTTACGAATTAAGGCAAAAATGAAAAATCAGCAGACGACAATTTCCGTCTCCAGCGTAGTGAGACTTAATGCATGCATCACATAATATTTAATTTAATCGAATGAGTCAGTGGAAGAATGTGGCTACTGTCACTGACTCCGTCAATTATTACATGTATGCATGTATATCATTTTGTACTGAAATATATAATATATATATTATATATTCATACACACTAGAATGCTTGACCGCTTGCTCAATGTTATGATACGACACTTTATATTTCGATTAGTGTTCGTATAGATAGACCCTACATGAGTGTGTTTTAATTGAACGTATATGTTTTAATATGCCGTACAATTGCTTTTTATTTGAATTATATCGCGATTCATTAACTCGCGATGTTATAAGAAAAACCTACGTAAAAAGAAAGTATTTAGTCCACTACATATTTCATCAACAGTCTTTCTTACAAGTTACATATGTACACAGGCTTGGAAATCTGCCAAACGAAACTCATAAATTGCCAAAGATACTTTCAACAAACAAATTATAATTCGATACAATGACCAACCTATATGCGCAACACAGCAAACGAAATGTTAATGTCCAACTTACGTTTCGTGTAATCTGGCAGGTGTAATCCGGTGTTGTTTTGAGAAAGGAATGTCAGTTTGGCATGTGTTACCAATTACCTGCCGTTGCCTGCCGACACAGATGTGCCAACGAACGCTACTTAACTGTAGCAGACACGCAGACGCGAAGAATGCGAGCAAATCTGTACACCACCGCCTGCACTAATCTGACTAATAATTATCCCCTCGCCGATAGGCAAGAGGTTCGCAAAGCAAATGCGTTAAAGGTACATGCCCACTCAGTAGGCACAACGTGTTTTTTATATATAGGAATTATATAAGTTTATAATCGTGTCACCTTATGTCGTTTTTGCGAAGAATCGATTTCCGTGTCGGAGACACGGAAATCGATTCTTCGCAAAAACGGCATGTGTCACTTGTCACTATTCCACCAGTTCTAAAGATTACGAGTTGCCGTTATACAGATATAATCATTTAGTAATATTTATTTTACTGATAGTGACGCGCGTTGGTATCAGGCATGGCATTTTTTAATTATTTATACTAATTAAATGCGTCACATGAAAAAATAATATTTTCGACAGATTATAAAGTATAATAATTGCGCATCAAAAAATAAATACAGAGTATAAGTAGCAATGTCCGTTAATATTTTAAGGAAACACGGTTATCGCCCCTGATATCAGTGTGGAAATTTACGTCTGATATAAAATTTATAATAATGCCAATCAATACGTCGGGAAATGGGCAATGAATGTTTATTTTGCCAGAAAATGTATCGTATGATGATTCTGATATACCGAACAGTTTTTGCCTACTGAGTGGGCATGTACCTTTAAACGTTAAAGTGTTTATTATTTTATTATCAAGGCTGCCAGCGAGCGGATTATCTTCGTAATAACGATGCCCTTGTTATATATGTGTGTATTACAAAATACTTGAATATTGTGTTTGAAAGGAATCAGATTGATTGGCTGAGCCTGAGCTGTGCTACACCTCAGGCCCAGCCTATCAAACTGCTTGATTGGGAGTTGAGATTGACGTTCAGAAACGATGACATATTGACAAGATTAACGCAGGCGGTTGTGTAAATGTGCAGGTGTATTTGTGCCACAGTCTGGCAATATGGTCTTTACGACATGTGCAGCAAGTCTATATCATGGGGGCAGTTTCACTAAAGTTCGTACGACTAAAATCTTTGTAAGGGCAAATTTAGGATCGTTTGGAAATTTCAATTGATGGATTTACATGTATTGAGCATAGGCTGCATATGCAGCCTATGCTCAATAAATGTAAATCCAATAATTTTTTACAAGAAAATATTGTTAATGTGACATTTACAGACTATCATAATTTTGCACGTACGAAGTTTAGTGAAACGGCCCCAGGTCACCTTGTGCCGTCTTAGATATGCTTAAATGGTATAATAATTTTGCGGATGACAGCACAGCTACTTCGGTGACTGGACGGCGAACAACGTAGGCGAAGATCAGACTGTATGGATGTGCAGGCTGATCTAGGGCTATGCTGGCCGCAAACATCACACTGTACATTTCTCAGTTGTGGGGCACAATTTAACCCCATCGTGATAAAAGAAAAAGTACACCAAGCATGACCCAAGATGATTAGGGTCTACACTGTTCGTCATTCAGTCAGCAGTGGATAACAATGTTGCCGCTAGTAAACACATCGGTCCATTATAAGTCGCCTGTGTGCAAAATATGAATTTACCGTGACACCGAATTTGCATACGCCAATACGTGTCTTGGGTATAGCCGCCACCCAGTCTCTCTGTTCGTCTGTCCGTCTGTCTGTGCTAGATTTGTTAAAGGTTTCGGTTACTTGGTGGTGGTGTGACTTGTCCCTTATAATTTAAGATTCAAAGTATCTAGCCATTCCAATGACATGACGCTTGTCATGTGATATATATATTAGCGCCACTTTACACTTTACAATTTTCCGTTCTCGACTTTATATACGAGTTTACGAGAAAGGGAGAGTGTGAGAACGCAAGGGGAGATTGCGAGTACTAGATTGCGAGTACTAGAGATTGCGAGAACGCGAGACGAGATTGCGAGAAAGGGGGAATGCGAGAACGCGAGACGAGATTGCGAGAAAAGGGGAATGCGAGAATACGAGGTGAGATTGCGAGAAAGGGGGAATGCGAGAACACGAGGCGCGATTGCGAGAAAGGGGGATTACCAGAACGCGAGGCGATATTGCGAGTACTAGAGATTGCGAGAACGCGAGGCGAGATTGCGAGAATGCGAGGTGAGATTGAGATCAATCTCGCACGCTCGTCTCGCATCGCGTTTTCGCATTCTCGTGTCCTCGCGATCTCGTGTATATGTGAAGACTGCGAGAATGTAAAGTGGCACTGACAGGACACCGTTTTTATCAGACACTATTCGTCTCGGATATACGAAGAATATACTCTAGCTGTAGCCGAGTTTGGAGCAGGTTGGAGTTGCCTCCCATCGTCTGTATTTTGTTATCAATATATACTCTATATTACGGAGCCCCGCAGGGGACATGGATTTTTTTTTATTAATTCGTTCCCACAAAATAACAATTCGTTCCCTCAATTTAACAATTCGTTCTCACGAATTAACAATTCGTTCCCAGGATAAAAACAATTCGTTCCCTCAAAGTAACAATTCTTTCCCACGAAATGACAATTCGTTCCCTCAATTTAACAATTCGTTCCTACGAATTAACAATTCGTTCCCTCAATTTAACAATTCATTCCCACGAAATAACAATTCGTTCCCACGGGAACGAATTGTTAATTCGTGGCAACTAATTGTTATATCGTGGGAACGAATTGATAATTCGAGGGAACGAATTGTTAAATTGAGGGAACGAATTGTCATTTCGTGTGAAAGAATTGTTACTTCGAGGGAACGAATTGTTTTTATCCTGGGAACGAATTTTTAATTCGTGAGAACGAATTGTTAAATTGAGGGAACGAATTGTTATTTTGTGGGAACGAATTAATAAAAAAAATTCGTGGAAACGAATTGTTAAATTGAGGGAACGAATTGTTATTTCGTGAGAACGAATTAATAAACAAACAAAAAATATACGTACCCTGCGGGGCTCCTTACTATATAGTTAGCTGTTTCCACAACTGCAACTTCGTGTACAGTGGCATAGCTGGGGAGGTGCGAGGGGTGCGCCCACTAAACTCTGGTTAGCTGTGCATCATTTTTTCTTCGACTTTCGGTTTTCTCCGAGAGGAATAACTACAATATAATAAACATTCATGCTTTAACATCACTAAAATTGAGGAAATTAAATCTAGACATCAGGGGGCCGTTTCACTAAACTTCTTACGACTAAAATGTTCGTCAGTGCAACATTATGTTTTAATTAAGTCTGTACATATCACATTAACAATGTTCTTGGAAACAAGCATTGGATTTACATTTATTGAGCATAGACTGCATATGCAGCCTATGCTCAATAAATGTAAATCCATCAATTGAAATTTCCAGACGATTCTAAATTTGCGCTTACGAAGATTTTAGTCGTACTAAGTTTAGTTAAACGGGCCCCTGTATATTCTTTCCAGGGCTTTCCGAACTCGACAATTCGCAGCCCTCTGCAAACACCTCGCTACGTCAATGGTGTTGTTATTCATTTAGTTGGCTTTTGTTGATTTATGCTTTGATAATTGATTTAACATGTTATTCTGTAACGAAACCAGCACAGCTTCCCACTAAAACTACGATAATATAGAAATGCAAATATTTATATTTACCTCGCAAACTTTAAACAGACCAACTGTTGTTCGCAACACAGTAAATTCAACTGCCCATGGTTTTATTCCTTAAATAATTACATTTTCTTAAATATTATTACTGGTTGATTAGTGCTACGTCAGCTTCAGAACCAGTTTATTCAGTCATGGCTCACCAGCATCGATTCATCTTCACGTGGAATTACGTATAGAATCTTTAAAACAGAGTTTGGATTAGAAACATATTTAATTAATCTCACGGAAAGGTTAAGAAAAACATTGACCAGATTTCAAACTTGTAATCATAGACTGGCGGTCGAAACTGGTAGATGGACAGGTGTGCCGAGAGCAAGCAGGGTCTGCAACAAATGTGGCGCTGGTGCTCTCGGTGACGAGTTTCATTTCCTTTTCGAGTGCCGCTTCTATGATGAAGTTCGAAAACGGTATATCAAGCCATTTTATTTTAGAAGACCAAATATTTTAAAATTCGCACAGCTATTTGAGAAAAAATCTGGAAAGCAATTAAGAAATTTAGCTATTTTTATAAGAAATGCTTTATGGTTATAATGACTAGTGAGCTTATACATATGCATTTTGTATTTTTACCCATCGTTGTATTATGTAATCTATTGTATACCTCGTGTGTCACGTATGTGGCTTAGAGTGAATAAAATGTATTGTATTATTGTATGTTGTCATAAGAATACGAATACAAGTAAGAATATATTTATGACCCAGGTTAGTGGTTGTTTACTTTTACAAATACCAGCTACCAAACAAAATAAAAAAGACGGTTTATGCGGTTATAACCATTTTATAATACTGTTTCTATACACCTCATATCATGACTCCATGTATAATACAGTGAAACCTATCTAAACCGGACACCATGAGAGGTCCCCAGGGTGTCCGGCTTAGACAGGTTTAACTGTAAATCAGGAATTTGATCATTCTGTGTCATAGTTTTGTGCTATGCGATCATGAACATACCTTATGACCTGAGATAAATGATCAAGAAACCCATGAAAAATGAGATATCTTGGTGTCCGGTTTAGAGAGGTTCCACTGTATATACATGTATATGCGAGATATCAATTCTGTACTCATTTGCACTTGGATATTGATTATCATTCTGTTATCTTCCTCGATTTTATTATTCGCCAGATAAAAAAACGTTAGCGTAATCGCTGTCACCAGACTGGAATTGATTTATTCGGAATCAATTGGTATCATGCTGTAATGGACAATCTGGGTGTTTACAGACCAACACACATGTAAACACCAGAAACTACGGAGCTCCGCAGGGGACGTAGAATTCTTTTTTTTATTAATTCGTTCCCACGAAATAATAATTCGTTCCCTTAATTTAACAATTCGTTCCCACGCATTAACAATTCGTTCCCACGAATTAACAATTCGTTCTCTCGATTCAACAATTCGTTACCACGAAATAACAATTCGTTAATTCGTGGGAACGAATTGTTATATCGTGGGAACGAATTGTTAATTCGAGGGAACGAATTGTTAAATTGAGGGAACGAATTGTCATTTCGTGGGAACGAATTGTTAATACGAGGGAACGAATTGTGGGAACGAATTGTGGGAACGAATTGTGGGAACGAACGAATTGTGGGAACGAATTGTTAATTCGAAGGAACGAATTGTGGGAACGAATTCTTAATTCTAGGGAACGAATTGTTAAATTGAGGGAACGAATTGTTATTTCGTGGGAACGAATTAATTTAAAAAATCCATGTCCCTGCGGTACTCCGTAGTGATCGACATTTGTGAATGTTTACAAACCAATACATATGTCGACATCAGCAACATACTGAACATAATTGAATGGCCAGAGTAGCAACGGATGCGCTGTCTGATCGGGGGCAGCACTGGCCGCAACATTTTGTCTGCAAAGCAAACATAATACCTACACGAACTCTTTAGGAGCGTCACATGTAACCAGGGACCACACTAAACTGGTCCATACTTACGGAAGCCCATTAGGGCCACTTCACTGTTTTTTTTATTTCTATTTATTCAAGAGCTTTTCTTGAATTTTCAAGATACTTTCTTGAATTTCAAGATCATTTCTTGAATTTTCAACACCTTGAAAATTCAAGAAAAGATCTCAAAAATTCAAGAAAATATCTTGAAAATTCAAGAAAAGATCTCGAAAATTCAAGAAAAGAACTTGAAAATTCAAGAAAACATCTTGAAAATTCAAGAAAAGATTTCGAAAATTCAAGAAAGTATATTGAAAATTCAAGAAAACATATCGAAAATTAAAGAAAAGATCTTGAAAATTCAAGAAAATATCTTGAATAAATGGAAATAAATAAAGGTGATGTGGCCCTAATGGGCTTCCGTACATACTGCATTAAGCGCTCATAGATTATTAAACAGTCGCGATATTGACCCTCTAATTGGCTATTATATTATGGATTTATTTCGCTGACCCACATCTCTAGATATCGGCTTAGTTTATGCATGAGACAGTGAGCGGTGTTACTAAGCAGCGACATCGAAGAAAGCGATCCAGCGCAGGGATTCCGCTGGGAAAAATAAAAAAATCGCCACTTCAAAAAAACTAAAACAGTTGGCGATAAAAAATTACAATTTCCGAAAAAAAAAAAATTTTTCAGAAAATTGTAATTTTTTATCGCCAATTGTTTATTTTTATCGCCAATTGCGAAAGTGGCGATCGCCAGCGGAATCCCTGCAACGACTATTTCACTTACCTGCCTTGTGACACATGACAAATACACACATATAGATCATGCCATCGTTTTGACATTTATTTCATTAAAAAATATCGTTAAGTAGTTCGATGACAGTAACATTAATTGGGCTACAAGTTATACGTAATATATATGAGACATACCATGCGATTTTATACCTAAGAACACGTATGATTGTACATGATATATGTTTGCTATGAAAATCGTGTCATTTACGGAAACTATGGTACATTTTACAAAAAAAAATCATGAGATATCGCACCTGTTCTTACTGTCTGTTCCACGTTTTGCTGCCGACGAACATTCGGCCATTAAACACATTAAATATAAAAAAATATTTAAAAGTAAGTACATTTTCATCAATAACAAAAAGTCACCCTCCCCTTGAAAATCGGTCCACAAATAAAAAAAATATTTAAAAAAAAACTATTTTTAGTCCCCATGTTAAATTCCCATAGGACAATCGTTTTTTCGCAATCGTTTTTTGGGGAGGGTCACTTTTTTGTTATTAATAAAAAAGTACTTACTTTTAAATATTTTTTAGATTTAATGTGTTTAATGGCCAAAAGTTCGTGGGCAGAAACACGTGGAACATACAGTAGGTACAAAATCACAGGGCGTGTCTCATATGTATCGACATTATTTTCAGTTCTGATACCTGTGAATCTGTATCGTGTATTTAAGGAATTGGCACAGGCACTTTGTGGTATGAACGACAAAACCCTCTTTAAATCATACCCAATTTTACTGTGATATTAAATATCTAGAAGGTATGGCACTCGCCATATTTTCAACCAACGGAAGTGGTACTAGTGTACCTTGGGCCCGGCTCGCTAATTCAGTAAATGTAACGTGCGAGAAGGCCGGGACCCTGCTGGTCCCGGCCTTCGCGCACGTTACAATTACTGAATTAGCGAACAGGGACCAAGGTAAATAACCCACTTCCGTTGGTTGAAAGAGTAAACTTGTCAATGGGTATGATTTAAAGAGGCCTTTCTCGTTCATACCACAAAGTGCCTGTGGGAATTAGGTCATAGAAAGATGCACTTACCTTCAATCATAATTGCTTCATAAGTGTGATGTGATACATGAAATTAAGAGATGTCAATATTGTCTTGTTACTGTATACTATATGGTACATTGAGTTGCCATCTCCGCCATCTTTGTATGTACAAGCCATCGTACAGTTTCACCTCTTCGACCGTTTCACACATACAGCAAATACTATGACAGTAAAACTAATAAAATGTGGTGCAATACATCAAAGATATATATGAAAATAGCGTGCTATATATATTATGCCAGAAAACTATGCCAAAGGCGAGATATCTGAGCATTTCTCCCATCAATCTCAAACTAAATGTCAATGTGTAAACTTTTCTATCTGATGCACAGTTTATTGTTAGTGTACACATTACCCATAGTCAAAGCCATATATACTCGCATAGTATGCGAGTAAGACACCAGTAACAATACACAGGTGGAAGACTCGGACCTGTGACACAAAAAAATGCTCATTGCAAAAAATCCATTATCCCACCACTTGGTCTCATACAGTACTATCTTCTAATATATAATATAATATAGTACTGTACGATACCAAGTGGGTGGGGTAATGTATTTTTTGAAATAGGCATTTGTTTTGTGTTACAGGTCCGAGTCTTCCACCTGTGTGACAATACACTCAGGTAACTGCTTATATGTCACTGGATTTGCTACAGTATGTATGGTAACACGGGTGTACATTGACAGCACTGTGTATTTATCTGAATGTTACACATCCAATACCGGATTCTCAAATTTCTTAACAACAGGTCAACAAACTCTTCAGAAATCAGACTTTGTATATAAGTGTGATGATAACAACCCATAGGACGTGGTTGTTTAATATCTTTAGAAGATGTTGCACCAAATTATATTTATGTATATGTCATACTTTTTGTGGTATGTGTCAAACGCAACAAGAGGTAAAACTGACTGATGGCTTGTACACACTAAGAGTGCCGACATAGCAACTCCATATGTTGTATTGAAGTTTGTTTATTGAATAATATAGGCCACCGGTCCACAATATAACATGGTGAAATACACATTAGAGGAGTGATACACCGTCTTACAGTACATGTATGTCTAACAATGTAGACAAGCATTATACGAGCAAGCACATGTATACTAGTGCACATTAGAGGAGTGATACACCGTCTTACAGTACACGTATGTCTAACAATGTAGACAAGCATTATACGAGCAAGCACATGTATACTAGTGCACATCGTACTCAGCTTGTATAATGGATTGTCTTTTCTCCAATGCTAGAAATATAAACTTAGCAATGTTGTGAATATGTGGTATATAGTATACAGTAACAAGGCAATGTTCACAAAATGTTATACATATATCCCATCACATTTAGGAAGCAAACATGTTTGAACCAAGCGATGATCAAGTATAGGACGGGTCCTTAAATGCTTAATACATGAAGACAGCGGTAGTGTTTTTATGTTGTACGATACTTACAAATAAGTTGTATGCATATAATACACAACCGTCTGCGTGAATCTTGCCAATAGTATCAATGTTTCTGAACACATATTGGCAATGCCATAGAGAATACCAGGCTAGTGTCTTTTGATATCAAGTTTATCAGGCAAGGCTAGGAAACGCGTAGGAAATCCGAGGCTTGCCGAGGAATTCCTACCGTTTCCGAGCCGAGCCTGATAAACTTGATATCAAAATACACTAGCCTGGTATTCTATTTATCAGGTAACGTGTTATACTCGAAAATGACATTAGATTACGTCGTATTATATGGACAGAACGCGGACTTGTTTACGTTGCGTCATTGCACTGACGTCATTCGTTAACGTCATGTGACGTCATCCGACCAATGGAACGTAAGTTTTCACTTCGTCAATGCCTGATACAACAATATGTTATCAGTCAGTACGTATTCGGCCAATACAGGGCAGGTTACCTGATAAAACTCGCATTCAAGTAATTTTATTGTCTGAGCTGTAGCATAGCTCATCCTCAGCAAATCAAGCTACTTGATTTCAAGCACAATATTCAAGTATTATGAAATAAATAAATTGACAAATATTGGCAAGATTACTCCAAGACATTATCATTGGAGGTGCATGTCAATGAAACTTGAACATCAAAATTAAGTACAACTAACATGACTGTGTCTGGGGGCCGTTTCACTAAACTTCGTACGACTAAAATGTTCGTACGTGCACAATTATGATAGTCTATAAATATCACATTAACAATATGTTCTTGTAAACAATTATTGCATTTTAATTTATTGAGCATAGGCTGCATATGCAGCCTATGCTCAATAAATATAAATCCATCAATTGAAATTTCCAGACGATCCTAAAGTTTGCACTTAAGAGCATTTTAGTCGTACGAAGTTTAGTGAAACGGGCACCTGGTTTTGAGAGGTTTCATTACATGAAAGTAAACCATTTATGTGACGTTACGTGATAAATGTCAGAAAGAACACAAATGGTTTGCGCAATGTAAGTAATGTAAAAGCCCCAATTTGTTTTGTCTAAATAGATGACAAACACATCTTTTGTTTTTATTAAAAAAAATTAATATGACACATGTCTTTCGTTTAGCAAATGAAACTTAAAATAAAACACCGGCGTTATAAACTATGTACTGCTTGAATCTACTTTATCCCGTCAACACAGTGCGTATGTGCAGTGAAACACGGTGCCGTGAAACATTTTTGATATCCAGTCAATACTATTTTTGCATTTTACAACCATTTGTAGGTGTTGACAGGATAAATAGAATACTAGGTTAGTGCCGTGAATGGGAAAAAATATCTGGCGCGGCACCTGCCAGATATTTTTTCCCATTTCACGGCACTAACCTACTATTCTCTATCTATTTTCCTTATTTCTGAACCAAAGTATATGTTGTGACCACTCATTTGAACCGTCTCGGCGAGACGGTTCAAATGAGTGGTCACAACATATACTTCTGATGAGAAATAAAGAAATTCTTGAGCCTTGCCGGATATTTTTTCCCATTCACGGCACTAACCTACTATTCTCTATAACTAAGGAAACAAAGGTTAAATTTTGAAAATCTGTCTACGGAGCCCCGCTGGGGACTGGATTTTTTTTATTAATTCGTTCCCACGAAATAGCAATTCGTTACCTCAATATAACAATTCGTTCCCACTAATTAACGATTCGTTCCCTCGCATTGACAATTGGTTCCCACGAAATGACAATTTGTTCCCTCAAGTTAACAATTCGTTCCCTCGAATTAACGATTCGTTCCCACGATATAACATTTCGTTGCCACGAATTCGCGGGAACGAATTGTTAACTTGAGGGAACGAATTGTTAATTCGTGGTAACGAATTGTTAATTAGTGGGAACGAATTGTTAAATTGAGGGAACGAATTGTTATTTCGTGGGAACGAATTAATAAAATACAGAATTCTACTTCCACTGCGGGGCTCCGTAACTATATAAAGGATATTTGCTGTTTTCTTTATTTTCTGTTTTCTATTTCATTTCGATTTAATGGTCAACACAATAAAAGGATGTTTTAATAGTACTTTCGAATAATTTACAACATGTTTTGACAGCACTTCAGAATCTTTTCCATTGGAAATGATTCTGAAATGCTGTCAAACCATGTTTTTATTGAGAAATAAGGCCATATATAAAAGCAACAGCAGACGACAATATGTGTGTGTAGCGGTCTAAGGGTTAAAGAAATATTACGTCAAGCGAATCATAAAATTTATTTCCTCATAAAAGTATAATTTGAATCAGCGCGGCAACATAAATTCAATTTTCTATTAACAAAATGCGATTTTTTATGAGAAATATTAGCCACCCTAATTACATGTACCTTGAGAAAAAGCTGTAGTTCAACAACGTTTATTTACTCAATCGAATACCAGAGTCTCGATTCTTCCAGACTACCATAATATGTGACTGTGACTGTAGAAATGGGGTTTATTGGATGTGTGACCAGTGTAGCCCCTGATCAAATAGCACACCATGTAGCCTGAAACGGGCCAACGGCCATAGACTCGTAGACTCATAGATCCTGGGCTCATATGACCGGGTATGGAATGTTCTTTGAACCAATTCCCACCCTTAAATATATTATTATTAAGATAAGTAGCTAACTAACTAGCCTGATAACGATCTATATTACTTGTTAGAAGCATGGCGGGTGTTTCATTGATGGAATGGCGAACAGTGTAGATCCTGATCTGCGGATGCACAGGCTGATCTGGATCTACACTGGTCGCAAAACATATAAGCACCATTTCTCCAATCACAGCCATATATGTCTACACTGTTTTTACTTGTTTACTTGGGTATACATTTAGTTTCTCATGTTCTGGCTTTTATTTGTTTGTATATGTTGTATTACATTTCAAATACAGTTGATGAGACAAAATGTCATAATTATTATAAAAGGAGAGCGAACTGTAAAATAAACAAACTTATAAACCTGACCATCCAGTGACAAAACGGACCTTACTACTATTACGATGACATTTACCAAATCAGCAAGGCTTATATGAGACACGCCATGTGATTTTGTATCTTCGGACATCTACGCAATTTCATGAAATACGTTTACAAAATGTATTTAACCTGAAAATGGACCCTTACACATTTGCCAAATGCAAATGAACATTGCCGCCGCGGCCGCCGCCCATCATCAATTCAATAGTCGGGATTTAAAAAAAAAGTCGGCCAAAAGCAATTAACTGTAGTCACTTGCTTCGCTTCAAATCCCCCATCGACACGTTCACTTTGGCATGCATGATGCTTATAGAGTCCATAACTAGGATACAGAAACGTATGAGAAAACCGATTTAGATAGCTCTATATCCAAGGTGCATGATCACGTGGTTACAACAACAACAACGTCGCCCACTCCAAAGTAAGTATTATTTGATATTTTCCTTAATATGAAACGGATTTTGATGAAATATGGCGCAGCAAACGCGTCTTCATGAGCTGCAATTGGTGGTCTAGGGAGTTCGGCACAGACTTATGTCGTTATCGATTTCCGTGCCTTATTACATCAAAATCCGTTGTAATAAGGACACTATAAAATAATACGTACTTTGAATCGGTACTTGTTGTTGTTGTTAGTACCACGTGATCATACACCTTGATATCGTTACAACACCCAACGTGAGGTCGTCATCGCTAAGCAAGGAGCCAGAGACGAATCTTAAAACCTAAAAGAAAGCGCATAATTAGACATTATGCATCAGTCAATGTAAGTCCCCGTCCTCCGGGGGAATAGCGGGGCTTATATTTTCGTTGCTGTTAAAGCCCCGGTGAAGGCCCGCACTGCGGGGCAACATGGTCGGTAAAAGCCCGGTAAAATGCCCCGCACTGCGGGGCCATCTGGTGATTTTAAATGTGAAATATTCTTGCACGAAAATGATGTGTTGTAGAGCAAAATGTCACTTATAAATAGTAGATATCTGGGAACTTTTATTAGTATGGGAAGCCATTATTACAACCCAAGCAGCTTTATTCGTTGTAGATGTAATTGGTAGCACATTTGGCCTGCTACTCGTTCTATTTCTAGGGTGGTTGACTTAGTGATATAGTTGTTTTTGAAACCGTTACAGTCGATGATCAGCTGGGTAATGACCGATATGTTTAGTTTGTAAAAAGTTCGAGTCTCCTAGCACTTTTTGGATTTCTTGACGAAACGCCGGGTAGGTCTGTTTCCGAACTTCGTGTAGTGCTGGGCATCTTAGTAGCATGTGTGACGCATCCTAGCTCCGCCTCCAAATGACAGTTAGGACAAGTAGGGTCGACTAAGTACAGGGTAAATATGTGTTTGTTGCTTTGAAATAGGTACGTTCCTGTTAATAGTAGTAACCAAATAAATAGCCGCTAACCTTTGGCACACCACCCACGGACTCGGTAGAAGGAAGGTCGGATATGTGTGAATAGTATTAAATAGCGCAAAAGTGGACCCTTGCATGATACAAACTTCTTAACCGTATTAACGCACGGACACACGGACGGTGCAAACAACTATATGACACCGGCTCTTCGAGACAGGGTTCATAAAAAGTACACCCTCCAATTATAGGTATAAAATGCAGCACTTTATACTTTTACTTACATGGGGAGGGTGTGTGTGTGAGAAATAGGATTTTTCCAGTGGGGGGGGGGGGGGGGGTGGGGGGGGGGGGGGGGGGGGGTCTCGGATTTTCCAGGGGGGGGTCTCGGGATTTTCCAGGGTTTGTTGGGTAAAGAATCACTTTCCAGGTGGGGGGGGGGGGTCTCGGCTTTTCCAGGGGGGGGTGTCTCGGGATTTTCCAGGGTTTGTTGGGTAAAGAATCACTTTCCAGGTGGGTGGGGGGGGGGGTCTCGGGATTTTCCAGGCGGGGGGGGGGTCTCGGGATATTCCAGGGTTTGTTGGGTAAAGAATCACTTTCCAGGTGGGGGGGGGGGTCTCGGGATTTTCCAGGGGGTTTCGGGATTTTCCAGGGTTTTGTTTGATGGGTAAAGAATCACTTTCCAGGTGGGTGGGGGGGGGGGTCTCGGGATTTTCGGGTCGGGGGTCTCGGGATATTCCAGGGTTTGTTGGGTAAAGAATCACTTTCCAGGTGGGGGGGGGGTCTCGGGATTTTCCAGGGGGGGGGGGGGGGGGTCTCGGGATTTTCCAGGGTTTGTTTGTTGGGTAAAGAATCACTTTCCAGGTGGGGGGGGGGGGTCTCGTGATTTTCCAGGGTTGGTCGGGTAATGAATCACTTTCCAGGGGGGGGGGGGGGGGGTGGGGGGGGGGGGGGGGGGGGTCTCGGGTTTTCCTTCAGTGTGTGTGGGGGGGGGAATGTCTCAGAATTTTCCACGTGTTGGGGGAGGGGGCTGGGATAACGGATAAACGGATAACGGCAGTGCAATATAAACAGAGGAATTATTTGAAAACAATTTTGTTTATATTAAACAAAATTTGTTTGCCAGTATTAAACAGTCCACAGTGAAAGTAGATCGTATTAAACAGTTTTTAAACCCATGTCACCCCTCCCACACAACAGTATTCAGGGTAAATCATACATGTAAAATATCTTGATAACATTCTGATAAAACCCCGTAAAACCCGGTAAAGCCCCGTAGAGTATGTCCCCGCTCAATTTCTTAGCAACAGTTAAAGCCCCGGTAAAGTAAAAAAAAAAAAAAAAACCCCGCAGTGCGGGGCATCATGAAAGGTAAAAGAAACCCGGGGTATGCCCCGGTAAAGCCCCGCCCCTCGGAGGCGGGGGAGCGGGGTTTACATTGACTGATGCATTAGATTCAATGTAGTTTTACTTCACAGATGCTGTCCGTTTGTGATGGCTCTCCCTGCTTACGGGGTGCATGTTTATGCCGCGTTCAATGCTCCTCGATCACCACTGCGTACGTGTCATGTGATGATCATGATGAATTGCGTTGTATGTTTGTTTACATTGGCTCGTTCGTCTCCATCATGGAGTTAACATCTTTATTATATACCTACCCATGAAATACATAGTTATACGATGTAAATAAAAGTCATATGTTCTCATCGATGAAATAAACAACTTCCGTGAAAATACGACTACTTCCGCTATCTATATTCATATTCTGTATTTAGAAAGAAAACAGCGCAAATAGGCTGCAAATACACATTCATTATGCATCAGTCAATGTAAGTCCCCGCCCCCCCCCCCCCCCCCCCCACCCCCCTCCGGGGGAGGGAATAGCGGGGCTTATATTTTCGTTGCTGTTTAAAGCCCCGGTGAAGGCCCCGCACTGCGGGGCAATATGGTCGGTAAAACGCCCCGGTAAAATGCCCCGCACTGCGGGGCCATCTGGTGATTTTAAATGTGAAATATTCTTGCACGAAAATGATGTGTGTAGAGCAAAATGTCACTTATAAATAGTAGATATCTGGGAAACTTTTATTAGTATGGGAAGCCATTATTACAAACCCAAGCAGCTTTATTCGTTGTATATGTAATTGGTAGCACATTTGGCCTGCTACTCGTTCTATTTCTAGGGTGGTGACTTAGTGATATAGTTGTTTTGAAACCGTTACAGTCGATGATCAGCTGTAATGACCGATATGTTTAGTTTGTAAAAGTTCGAGTCTCCTAGCACTTTTTGGATTTCTTGACGAAACGCCGGGTAGGTCTGTTTCCGAACTTCGTGTAGTGCTGGGCATCTTAGTAGCATGTGTGACGCATCCTAGCTCCGCCTCCAAATGACAGTTAGGACAAGTAGGGTCGACTAAGTACAGGGTAAATATGTGTTTGTTGCTTTGAATAGGTACGTTCCTGTTAATAGTAGTAACCAAATAAATAGCCGCTAACCTTTGGCACCACCCACGGACTCGGTAGAAGGAAGGTCGGATATGTGTGAATAGTATTAAATAGCGCAAAAGTGGACCCTTGCATGATACAAACTTCTTAACCGTATTAACGCATGGACACACGGACGGTGCAAACACTATATGACACCGGCTCTTCGAGACAGGGTTCATAAAAATAAAAAAAAGTACACCCCCCCCCCCTATTAATAGTATAAAATGCAGCACTTTATACTTTTATTACAGGGGAGGGTGGTGTGTGTGAGAAATAGGATTTTTGTGTGTGTGTCTCGGGATTTTCCAAAGTCTTTCCGGGATTTTAGGTTTTTTGTTATTCACGTGGGGGGGGGGGGTGGGGGGGGGTCTCGGGATTTTCCATGGGGGGTCTCGGGATTTTCCTGTTGGGTAAAGAATCATTTCTAGGTGGTGGGGGGGGGGTTTCTCGGGATTTTCCAGGGGGGGGAGTGTCTAGGGATTTTCCTTCCAGGGTTTGTTGGGTAAAGATCACTTTCCAGGTGGTGGGGGGGGGTCTCGTATTTTCCAAGGGGGGGGGGGGGGGGGCGGGGGGGGTCATCGGGTTAGGTTGGGGGTGGGGGGGGGGTATCACTTCCAGGGTGTGGGTAATAAGAATCATCTTTCCCATTATCGGGTGTCTCGAATCACTTTCCGGGGGGGTGGGGGGGGGGGTCTCGGGATTTTCCAGGGCTGATTCGGGTTTGTTGGGTAAAGAATCACTTTCGGTGGGGGGGGGTCTCGTGATTTCCAGGGTTGGTCGGGTAATGATCACTTTCCAGGTGGGGTGGGGCTCTCGGGTTTTCCTTCAGTGTGTGTGGTTTTCCGGGAATGTAATCAGAATTTTCCATGTGTTGGGGGGGGGGAGGGGGCTGGATAACGGATAACGGATAACGGATAATCGGCAGTGCAATATAAACAGAGGAATTATTTGAAAACAATTTTGTTTATATTAAACAAAATTTGCCAGTATTAAACAGTCCACAGTGAAAGTAGATCGTATTAAACAGTTTAAACCCATGTCACCCCTCCCACACAACAGTATTCAGGTAAACATACATGTACATATCTTGATAACAGTCTGATAAAACCCCGGTAAAGCCCCGGTAAAGCCCCGGGGTATGTCCCCGCTCAATTTCTTAGCAACAGTTAAAGCCCCGGTAAAGTCCCCGCAGTGCGGGGCATCATGAAAGGTAAAAGCCCCGGGGTATGCCCCGGTAAAGCCGGGGGCGGGGATTTACATTGACTGATGCATTACCGTATACAGCGGTATATAATAAATAGAATATTCATATTTTTGCAACTAATATATCGGCACGAGTGAATATGAACATATATGTCATATTCGTTGCAAAAATATGAATATCCTCTATTTATTCCACTGAAGATTATTTCACCAACATTGCAAAGTATACTTTTCCAGCAAAGTATACTTTGAGGGAGAAATTTTCAATTTTAGGATAACTTTATTAATTTTTATTATACTGAATTTATTACATTATCACAGCCAATTTGGCTGTGATAATGTAATAAATTCAGTATAATAATTCTGCATACTTTTAATCATGAAATATATGCATTTGTTAGTTCTATATGAAATAATGCATTTCAGGAAAAATAAATGGTTACTCCCTCAAAGTATACTTTGCTAGAAAACTATACTTTGCAATGTTGATGAAATAGGCTACTGGTCGCGGAGTGCGCATGTGTGTATCGCAGTACATGTTCTGTATAGCTATGTTCAACTGCTACGGTTTTTGGTACTGTTTTGTATTTTAGGCTGCGCTGTTCTTGGATCGAAAAGCAAATTAAAGTAACAGCAATAAACATGACAAGACTGCGCATGCATCTATATGGATCTACACTTGCAACAAAGCGAACAAGACCGGTTTAGACAAACCATGGCCGAAGCATAGGTTGAAGCAACGGACCAAAGTCTATAAATACATTAAATATACATAAAAGTATCAATAAGTGGGGAAACAAATCAGTTGAAAAATAAAAATGTACTCCCTGTTAGAACACAATACCATAGTAATGTGTTATAACAGGGCGTAAACAAAGTTTAACTTACTTTTTTTCTCACTTATTGATACTTTTAGGTATATTTAATGTATTTATAGGCCTTGGTATGTTACTTCAACCTGTGGGCCGAAGTTATTCACAGTGACACACATTGGCCGACACAATTGTCTTTTTAGAAAATAAACGCGTCGGCCGAGCATGACATTAATTATTTATGATCTATTCAACACGGCAGTATTGGTAAACTGTTTAGTATTGTCATCCATTACAATACTGTGTGTATTCCGTCTGTATTTGAAGGGGTCAGTATAATAAGGGAATATCTCTCTCATAGAGTTGGTCCACTTATTCCACTGGCCCCTTCAATTGGCTTTTACGGAGCCCCGCAGGGGACATGGATTTCTTTTATTAATTCGTTCCCACGAAATAACAATTGGTAAGGAAGTGTGGGAAGAGTCAAAAAACGAAAAAAATTGGAAATTGACTCCGAAACCTGACTAGATAGCTTGGATATGATCTAACTAAGAAAACAAAAGTTAAATTTTAAAAATCGGTCCAGTATTTCTAAAATTAAAAAAAA
This sequence comes from Conchocele bisecta, assembly GCA_029237695.1. NCBI lineage: Eukaryota > Metazoa > Mollusca > Bivalvia > Lucinida > Thyasiridae > Conchocele > Conchocele bisecta. The sequence goes on from CM055265.1 coordinate 140,418,099, forward strand.
ATTCCCCATGTTAAATCCCCATACAGTGTAGGCATCTTCACTCCGTGAAGATGTCTATGGGGATTTAACATGGGGAAATTGTTTTTTCGCAATAAAATCAATATTTGACCAAATTTCACGAAATAAAAAGAAGGCTCATTCTTAATTTTTCCTTTAATTTAATATTATCAAAAGAAATCTTGTTTTTGAATTGTTTATATAGTCGTAAAATTTGGGCAGCTTTCGTGAAACAGACAGTAGATTTAATTTCAGCCATGCGCTTTTGTACCTTAGAGTATGTGTGATTGTTCATGAAACATACGAGGAGTGTTCATAAAATACCCGGACAAGTCCAATCGTTTTGTCATCTTCTATCGCATTTCAACCAAATTTGGATATCTTGTAGCCTGGGCAATTGTTTTCCATTTCCCCAAGACAAAATATGAAAATAATGTTCATGGCTCGTGTTGCAGTTACTATGGTAACGTCATGTTTTGGATTGCGGCCCAAGTAACGTAATTGTGTATGCATATATTTGAAAGGAGGTGGAATGAGAAGTGCTGGCGTTTACGTGTGTTTGTTGTTGGGTCATGTACATTTTGGGAAATAATAGCGACATTATTTAACGTTTCTTAAGCGACGACATATTTGAAAAAAAAAGTGACGTGATGAGAGATTTATATGGTGATATGGCGAAAGCGCACCATCTGAGTGACAATTTGCTAGCGATAAAGTCGGATAGACGTGGACGGGAAGGCGCGAAGGCTATATAGGCCAGACATGGACGTCCTAAAAGGACGTCGTCATATGTTGTGACCCGAAATAAAAGTCTGGGATTGACGGATCATTGTGCGTGAACTGTCAGATCGGTTAAAACATATTTAAATATGAGGAGACACAGAGACAGATGGATCTCAATGATGCTGGACATTATTATACTGAATTTATTACATTATCACAGCCATTTTGGCTGTGACAATGTAATAAATTCAGTATAATAAATGGAGAAGAAGGTCAGGCGATCACCGTTGTCGGGAGTGCATACTGTGTTTATGCTGAAAAATAACAGCCCATTGTGCATTGTGCGAGAATGAAATAACAGCATGGTCATGTTCTTCTTATATTGAACAATAAGGAGCACAGCAATTACATACCGTCCTTGTGACATTGGGATGCATATCGCATACTGACGTTGCGTTGGTAAAGATAAAAATGACCATGAGCTATTTCTGATGAGTTATGAAATCGATGCAGCATTTATCAATCACCATATATGTGAATTTTCAGACAGTTATCCCGACAAACATGGAGTTTACAGAACATCCCTCGTATTTACAAAGACTGTGATATTTTCCGTAAATGATGTCGAAAGTTGACGAAATTTTCATTTCAAATGCTGAAAATGTGATCAACGTTTGGCGTCATTTACGGAAAATAATTTTTTTTGTAAATATTTTTCATGAAAATTCGCACATTTTATTAGGAACAACATCACATGGCCTGTCTCATGATTATGTGATTATAAGATTGGCGGATCAAAACACAAACATGGCGACGAAATGGTACATGGACATATACATCTTGCTACCATTGTATACCCTGGTCAGCATCTACAGTGTTCGTATCGGTCGTGATCAAAGAGAATTCGTCTAGCGAACAAGTTAAAATGTATACTTTTATATCAGACTTCGTGAATGAGTTGGGTAAATGTGACATTAATTTATTAATACGGGTAAAGAAATGCAACTCACATAGTTTCTCAAATTGCGTCACATGTAATCTCTTAGGGCATGTTGTGCACTATGGTAGCATGATTTCGCTATCGACTTAACCCTTTGAGCCCGAAAGCCCGTTATCGCGGTTTATGCAAACAGTGCAGATCCAGATGAGCCGGCTCGTAACGAGCCGTCTCATCAGGATCTGCACATTTTGAAAGTAATTTTCTTATTTTTTGAGAACAAGAAATATACCCCCCTCCCCCCCCCCCCCCCCCCCCCCATATGGACTCGTGTGAAAATCATTTTGTGACGGCTGGATTGGTTTCAAAATTAACATATCAAAATCTTAGGGGTGAAAGGGTTAACCCTTAGAATGCTGGACACGAACATTGCCGACATGGAAATCGATTCTTCACAAAAACGACATAAGTCTGTGCCGAACAAAATACAGCTCACGAAGACGCGTTTGCTGCGCCATGTTTCATCAAAATCCGTTGCATATTAAGGAAAATATAAAATAATACTTACTTTGGAATGGGTGACGTTGTTGTTGTTGTAACCACGTGATCATGTACCTTGAGTGTGCGAGAATGAAATAAAAGCATGGTCATGTTCTTCTTATATTGAACAATAAGGAGCACAGCAATTACATACCGTCCTTTTGACATTGGGCCGCATATCGCATAATGACGTTGCGTTGGTGAAGATAATCAAAGGACTCAAAGTCCTGAAATCCTTCGCAGTACGTGCTCAACCATTTTAATATTTCACACAAAAAATCATATATACTCCATTTAAAATCAATATATTCGTCGAATCGGTATACATTATCAATGCTGCAAAAACAACATTTATCTTGACAAACATGATTGTTCAAAGTAATTTCATCTTGACTTTGGACATGAAGGCCACATGGGTGTGGTACATGTATGGAATGAAAATATGGATGATGATAAGGAAGTATATGAAGTTTGAAGTCAATCTGACTTACGGTTGTAGAAAATTTTAAGGCAAATCGTACGGATGCAAATGTCTAAGTAATTTGACCTTAACCTTGGAAATTAAGGCCGCATGAGTGTGGTATGGAATGAAAATATGGTTGATGATAAGGAAGTATATGAAGTTTGAGGTCCATCCGACTTTCCGTCACAGAGATAATGGGTACCCAAACTCTTTAACGTGGACGGACGGAATTACGAAAACTATATACCCCTCGACATACTTTGTATGCCGGGGGGGAGAGTGGGGTATATCTATAGTTTTGTATACACAGTTTAAACTTTATATAGTTTACAACAATTACAAACAAGAGTGAGCAGTCAAGCATGGAACACGACAGGTGACATATGTCATCAGTCCCTTTTTTCCTGTCACAGTCATAGCTCAGGAACTAGACTGGTGACATATGTCATCAGTCCATTTTCTCCTGACACAGTCTCCTAAATTTAAAATTCATATCATTTTCCAATTCAAATAGGAATCCTCAGCGATTTGTAACCCGGAGGATATAACAAAAACGTTCTACTTTCACATTCATTTCAGCTACACATTCAATTTTAATTTATTGAGTAAATGATGCCGAAATATTTATATAAATTAATATATAATTATTTAAATATCCTTTTTTTAATTCATAATACGAGTAATCTAGAGATAATTATTATCCTTATTCAAATTCAAGACAACGTTTCCTTTGTGAAGTGTATCGTACTGTATATGCTGTGTAACGTCAAGTCGCAAGACTGCCGGCAGCGTATGCGCTAACACACACGACATGTAATTATCAGAAAATTGCTAGCACCTCTTTGGAAAGTTTGGATTTCCGCGCGAACTGCTTTACTAAATTCATTATAGATTAGTTGATATTTTAAGTAAAATGGACACTGATTAATAATATCGATGGCTCAAGATGATTAAAACTGTATGTAACTGTCAAAAAACAATGTTTCTGCTTTAAATCATCATCATTTCGCTGTCCAATGTCGGATTTTATCGAGCCATTGACCTATGTAAAGTTCACAATGTAAGCTTTAATCTGATTGGTCATTCAAGACAAACGTCACAGGGAAATCCCGCCCCCTACTATATCATTGCGTAAAATATCGACATACATAACAAAGAACTCATATTAATACATAACAGTTAATAGTTTATAAAGTATATAAAAACGTTTGCAATAACACACATATAGCACAAAAAAGTAAACAACACATGTATTACGCTGAAACGGTAAGATAGCTCGCAGTTTTACTGTTGTTGAACTACTTTTGTATGGCGTAGTACCGCGTGTTTTTCTACTAAAGTTAAACCCGCAAACAGTGACACTGCAACCGCCACTTACATGTAACTCATTAGCATATCTGCAATGACTGAGTATTTTCATATACATGTAGTTACTAAATCCGAGCTAATAGCTCGGATAAAAATGGCCTTGATCTATTTCGGATGAGTTGTGAAATCGATACAGCATTTATCAATCACCATGTATGTGAATTTTCAGACAGTTATCCTGACAAACATGGAGTTTACAGAACTTGTCCGGGTATTTTATGACCATCCCTCGTATTTACAAAGACTGTGATGTTTTTCGTAAATGACGTCGAAAGTTGACGAAATTTTCATTTCAAATGCTGAAAATGTGATCAACGTTCGGCGTCATTTACGGAAAATATTATTTTTTAGTAAATATTTTTCATGAAAAATCGCGCATCTTCTTGGGTACAAAATCACATGGCCTGTCACATAATTATGTGATTATAAGATTGGCGGATCAAAACACAAAAATGGCGACGAAATGGTACATGCACATACATCTTGCGACCGGTGTATAAACTGGGCAGCATCTACAGTGTTCGTATCGGTCGTGATCAAAGATAATTCGTCGAGCGAACAAGTTAAAATGTACTTTTATATCAGACTTCGTGAATGAGTTGGGTAAATGTGACATTAATTTATTAATACCGGTAAAGAAATGCAATAGTTTCTCAAATTGCGTCACATTTAATCTATTAGGGCAAATAGTGTGCTATGGTGGCATGCTTCCGCTATCGACTTAACCCTTTGAGCCCGAAAGCCCGTTATCGCGGTTTATGCAAACAGTGCAGATCCAGATGAGCCGGCTCGTAACGAGCCGTCCTCATCAGGATCTGCACTTTTTGAAAGTAACTTTTTTTTATTTTTGAAAACAAAAAATCCCACCCCACTCCCTGTTCATAAATGGACTCGTGTGCAAATCATTTTGTGACGGCTGGATTGGTTTCAAAATTAACAAATTAACAAAATCTTAGGGGTGAAAGGGTTAACCGTTAGAATGCTGGAAACGAACATTGTCATCTGTTGTTTCTTCATCAAGGTGTATGATCACGTGGTACCAACAACAACAACAAGTATTGAAACCTCCAGAATCCATCTGATTCAAAGTACGTATTCTTTTATATTCTCCCTATTACGTAACGGAATTTGATGAAATATGGCGCACCAAACGCATCTTGTTAAGCTGCATTTGGTGGTCTGTCGTTTTTGCGAAGAATCGATTTCCGTGTCTGCCGACGCGGAATTAGATTCTTCGCAAAAACGACATAAGTCTGTGCCGAACGCCACGGACCACCAAATGCAGCTCACGAAGACGCGTTTGCTGCGCCACATTTCATCAAAATCCGTTGCATATTAAGGAAAATATCAAATAATACTTACTTTGGAGTGGGCGACGTTGTTGATGTTGTAACCAAGTGATCATGTACCTTGTTCATATTAGTGAAATCAATTTTAGCATATATATTAGCCGCTCGTTTTGACCACTTGCTGCGATACTTTATCTCGTGAAGACGACTTACTAACTGGCCAAGTCTGTTACTGTTTAACTTTACCACAAAAATGTAGATATAAACTAAATGAAATAAAAATCGATAATTCACAAGTTGACGGTATTATTTTTGTGACGATTGTTGACGATATTTCGTTTTAATTATCTCGTCCAATGGAGCTTTAATAAATTCGTTTGGCGCGTTAATTGTGCAGTTAAGACGAATTATAATGCGCATATGTTATGTCATTATCACGTATTGTTGATGACACACATAAGCCACCATAGAGCACTAAACTCGGGATATGAATCAAGTTTATTCATTATCCACCGGGACGAGCATAGCGTACAACATTCGCACGGCAGTGGAGCTATCGATTCATGCCAGCGAGCTCAATAACGATATATGCTTTTCGTCAGGCGCGTAGTTGCGGTTAACGTAGTTTGTGTTTTAGACCTCGGACGTGGTTTAATCGTCGGACCTGCCACTCGGACTAGATTATCGGAATGCATATCCATATTTCTGTCGTGACACGTGACGTGTATGCTGGTTGCCAGTTGGTGGAGTTTCATTGTGAAACGGAAGCCGAATAGATCACCATGGGTGAGTCATTATGTATAACGCAGCGTTCGTAGTTTGCTCATATAACACTGTGTAATATATCTACATTCACTTAACTAGCACAGGGTAGCTAGTAAATTATGCCACACTTCTCGTGTGTATTAACACTTACAATGCTGAATTAAATACTGTCGTCTGCTGCCTATTTTTTATTTTCCATTTTCCTCATCAACACAATGGTTTAACAATACTTTAGAATCATCCATTGGAAATGATTCTAAAGTATTGTTAGACCATGTGTTTATTGAAAAATAAGACAAGATATAAAAGAACAGCAGACGACGGCAATTTTTATTTCCCGCCTTCTAATGGTTAAATATAATATCTGCATATTAAGTTAATAACCTCGAATAAATTGGTTAGCGTTACGAATGAATATATCATATATCATGCCGTTGCATAAATGATCAAGTATAACGCAAGCGGACATATCGGGGACAGTTTCACTAAACTTCGTAAAGACTAAAATGTTCATAAGTGCAGCATTATGATATTCTGTACATCTCACATTAACAATGTTTTCTTGTAAACACTTATTGGATTTACATTTATTGAGCATATGCTGCATATGCAGCATATGCTCAATAAATGTAAATCCATAAATTTAAATTTACAGACGATCCGACATTTGCACTTACGAACATTTTAGTCGTACGAAGTTTAGTGAAACGGCCCCTCGTCTTTGGACTTTTGAAAACAAGCCACAGTGTAGAATCACTATCTAACGCATTCATGTAATAACACTACCGCTGCACTAAGCGCGGCGTTTCACGTCAAAAAATGCACCGGTTTACTGACGAGATATCTCGCCACTCGGCTCTACTCGGCTCGCAAATTTCTTACCCCGGTCAGTAAACGAAATGTGTTTACGCAGTATATTCTGCAAGTTGCCGGATTGGAATTCGTCAGGAATCTGGCGCCTATTTCGACGTGAAACATTTTACGTCGGCGCGGAGTGCAGCACCAAACTTTATGGTGAACTCTGTAACACCTGTTCGGAGTGCGCGTATATGGAAGCTAATGTGGGCTACACTGACTGCTGATTTCGTAAGATTTAATTTCATCTGACAGGAACCGGTGTCATTCAAATACGCTGAGAATTCATATCGACGGATGCACACTCAATGTGAACATTTAAAAAAAAAATTCAAATCATGCAAGGATATTAAACATTGGGTGACTGGATGCAGCGCTTATAAGCACGAACCAAAATAACCAACTGTGAAATTCAGGGCTCCAGATAAGGAATTAGTAATTGAGTATTTTCACTCCATCATACCAGAAGCAATTAGGTATTTCAATATTTTAATTGGTTAAAATAAAATCACAATACTGTCTACACATCAACAGACAGCAATTATTGAATAGTTTGCTTCGAAATGAAAACATGTCTTGGCATTTCATTAGAATTGTCGCATTGGAGACAATTCTAATGAAATACCAAGGTGTGTTTTCATGGAAAATAAGAAAAATATGCTATATTTGTGGTCTGTTTATTGTTTTCTGTAGCATGATAAAGGTACCACAAATTTGTTATTGCTTTTTGATATTCGCTACTTCTGATTTCAATTGAGCTTTTGGCAATTTTAATTGGGTATTTACGCAAATACGCAGCTGGAGCGCTGAGAATGGAATAAACGAACTGTTGCGCACAAGCCCCGTGCAACATAGACCACTGGTATAACGCGGTGCGTTAGCCAGATTGCATACCCGCGATATAGGCAATACTTAGATCAACGTTCGTCCGCATGTACGAATAGTAAAAGTTTTAGCTAAAGCTCGCGGATTATCTCTCCGTACAGGCGGACAACCTTGCTATAGGTTGATTTTTTTTTATTAATTCGTTCCAACGAAATAACAATTAGTTCCCCCGAATTAACAATTCGTTCCATCGAATTAACAATTCGTTCCATCGAATTAACAATTCGTTCCCATGAAATGATAATTCGTTCCCTCAATTTAACAATTCGTTGCCTCGAATTAACAATTCTTTCCCACGAATTAACAATTCGTTCCCGTGGGAACGAATTGTTAGTTCGTGGGAACGAATTGTTAAATTGAGGGAACGAATTGTTATTTCGCGGAAACGAATTAATAAAAAAAAAGAAGTGTACGTCCACTGCGGGGCTACGTACTAATCCGTGTCTAGTTCACCTAATAACATTTCTACACATTTCTAAGTACGGCTAGAAGTGGGATACGATCCTTATACAATGTACATGTATTATAAAATAACTTGAGTTTGCTCTAGAACTACGATGTGGCTGTAGGCAAAATAAATAGACCACTTTTTGTCGTGGTGGTTCACACTAAGTCGTTCATTTTTATTGAAACCCTGTAAATTGTTAACCCTCGAAAAATTTAATGGATATACATTCACTATTTGCAAACACTGTAAATTCTATATTTGTATGACCTAGCTCGTAACGACCGTGTGTACGTGCACGCGTACGTCCAACACCTGTGTAAAGCCACTACTGTCTCAATGTTCTGACGTATTTTTTGTTTGATAATGTCCCTTGTTTCTAATAAATGAATATTTGAAAAGAAAACGGTAGCATTAATGGTAAAACTACGTCAGTCATGGAAGACACCTCTGAGTCCATTGACCTGCTGGGGGCCGTTTCACTAAACTTCGTACGACTATAATGTTCGTAAGTGCAAATTTAGTATCGTCTGGAAATTTCAATTGATGGATTTACATTTATTGAGCATAGGCTGCATATGCAGCCTATGCTCACTAAATGTAAATCCAATAATTGTTTACAAGAAAACATTGTTAATGTGAAATTTCCAGACTATCATAAATTTTCACTTACGAACATTTTAGTCGTACGAAGTTTAGTGAAACGGGCCCCAGATGTGTGGCTAATCTGGCCACACAGGCGATGATGTCAATGTCTTATGGCGGGTGGCATACAACAAGCGTACTTCAATACTAGTTTTATAGAGATGGGGCGCCGTTATTCATACAAAGGTTATCTGAAAAGCGTACTCCAACATGTCACTTCAAAACTGTACTTGTTTTTATTGCATGTTAATTTCGCGTGGTTGAGGTTGATGCCTGGATCTTGTTGCATTGCTGACCAGCGTAGCTCTTGATTATCCCAACTCACACATGACTTGATACTAATCTAGAATTATCACTGGACGCATACTGTTTGTCTCGATGTCTAAATGACGAATCGTGAAGACCCAGATCAGACTGCGCACCGCCGTATGCTGATTTGGGTCTTCGGTAGTCGAATCTAGGAACTAATGTCTTATTATTACAAATCTTGCCTATATATCTTAGACTCAACTAATTTAATATGCCAGTATTGTAAACAGAGTTTGACCTATTGAATCCACAGCGTCGGTCATTTACAGTTTATAATAAAAACATGTAAATTCATGTTGTTAACACTTTGCATGCTGGGAAACTTGTGGGCTATAATATCATATTTTCCCCGCTAGAATGCAAAGAGTTAAAGGTACATGCCCACTCACTAGGCAGAAACTGTTATTTATAGGAATTATATAAGTGTCTCTATTCCACCAGATATAACCATTTAGTAATGTTTATTTTACTGATAGTGACTCGCGGTTGTATCAGGCTATTTTTATATGCAAATGAGGCATGCTATTTGTTTTCATTATTTATACGAATTGAATGCGTCACCTGAACAAATAATATTTTCGATAAGTTATACAATATGACCATTGCACATCAAAAAATAAATACAGAGAATAAATAGTAATGTCCGTTAACATTTTAAGGAAACACAGTTATCGCCGGTGATATTAGTGTGTAAGTGTACGTTTGATATAAAATGTATAATATTGCCAATCAATACGTGGGGTAATGGTGCATGAATGTTAATTTTGGCAGAAAATGTCTAATATGATGTATCTGATATATAGAACATGTTGTGCCTACTGAGTGGGAATGTACCTTTAATATCGGGTTACGTTGTGGTTCGGCGTTAACCCGAAATATAAATCGTCCACAGTCGTGTTTTAATTCTGATACTGCGTCAACTCGATACAGAAATCAGTCACAGCGGTGTTTTAATTCTGATACTGCGTCAACTCGATACAGAAATCAGTAACAGTCGTGTTTTAATTCTGATACTGCGTCAACTCGATACAGAAATCAGTCACAGCTGTGTTTTAATTCTGACACTGCGTCAACTCCATACATAAATCATTCACAGCCGCGTTTTAAAATTACATTTCAACAAATTGCTCTGCATGATACGGTATTTATCGTATAAGGTGCGATCACTTATTCATTCATATTTCCACCACACAATAGTGCAGACATTATCCGCCTTAACTCGGGCAATGGCCTTGTTGGTTGGAGTCACTCGCCGGTGATGGCATTATTTCATTGCCAGCTCTCAACACTTTGTTTTGCAGGTCGACAAAAGCTAAGTACATAACATGAGGTTTTTACGGAGCCCAGCAGGGGGCGCAGCATTCTGTTTTTTATTAATTCGTTCCCACGAAATAACAATTCGTTCCCTCAATTTAACAATTCGTTCCCACGAATTAATAATTCGTTCCCGCAATTTAATAATTCGTGGGAACGAATTGTTATATCGTGGGAACAAATTGTTAATTCGAGGGAACGAATTGTTATGTCGTGGGAACGAATTGTTAATTCGAGGGAACGAATTGTTAAATTGAGGGAACGGATTGTTATTTCGTGGGAACGAATTAATAAAAAAATATCCATGTCTCCTGCGGGGCTCCATAGGTTTATGTGAGAAATATTGTATTGTTTCATTGCTGTTATTCTCTGTGAAACACAAGTTGTGATTGATAAGTTGGTGCCCATAGTGCAGTTGGATACACTAAAATGTGAGTGCAACTGGAGAATTGGGGTTTATTAGAAACAAAATTTAACATACAGGGGGCCGTTTCACTAAATTTCGTACGACTAACATGTTCGTAAGTGTACAATTATGATAGTCTGTACATTTCACATTAACAATGTTTTCTTGTAAACAATTATTGGATTTCAATTTATTGAGCATATGCAGCCTATGCTCAATACATGTAAATCCATCAATTGAAATTTACAGAAAATCCTACATATGCACTTACGAACATTTTAGTCGTACGAAGTTTAGTGAAACGGGCCCTTGAATTATATCAATAACATGGGCGGATCCAGGATTTATGTCTAGAGGGGGCGTGGATTTCAATTTTCATAAAATTCAGATTATTTTTTCTGCATTTTTTCTTATTTCTCATCAAAAGTATATGTTGTTACCACTCAGCTGAACCGTCCCGACGAGACGGTTCAACTGAGTGGTAACAACATACACTTTGTGTGAGAAATAAGGAAATAATCAGATCTTTCCACGAACAAAAATTGGTTAAAATCTAAACTCGACCAATTTTAGAGGGGGCGTGCGCCGGACACGCCCCCGCCTGGATCCACACCTGTATAAAATCAGTTGCCAGTTTGCATTTTGTCCTTTTCACCATAACAATAGTGAAAAACAAAATGGCGGTAAAATAATATTTCTTCTGTCAACTTAACAGCTATTAGAGTGTACATGTGACTTTGTCAAAATATTTAGATTATAAATATGTGTATACTACGGAGCCCAGCAGAGGACGTAGAATTCTTTTTTTTTATTAATTCGTTCCCACGAAATAACAATTTAACAATTTGTTCCCACGAATTAACAATTCTTTTCCACGATTTACAATTCATTCCCTCAATTTAACAACAATTCGTTCCCACTGGAACGAATTGTTAATTCGTGGGAACGAATTGTTATATCGTGGGAACGAATTGTTAATTCGAGGGAACGAATTTTTATATCGTGGGAACGAATTGTTAATTCGAGGGAACGAATTGTTAATTCGAGGGAACGAGTTGTTAAAACGAAATAATAAAAGAAAATACATGTCCGTAGTATACCGCTGAGAAAATTAGTTCATGTATTGACCATATTCAAATCAAAATGGCGGCCATATCTTGTAAACAAGTAAATACATGTATACATATAAGTTTCCAGTTTCAAGCGACTGTTATTGTATATTGAACGCGAGAAACGCTTACTCACAGAAATGTGTAGGTAAAGTTACTTGTCGACAATAAAATGAAAGGGGCCCATGGAAGAAGGGGTCTTGGTCTATACGGACATAGCCCCATTTTCCCACTAGTCCCTTCAATTATTTTCAAAGGTATGCATTTCTTTTCTGCCGCCTCCGTTATGGGCCAACGTTCTATGGGGCATATTGCGTCAAATCAAGTCTTTCTCAGGGGCGCCGGAAGCATCATAAGATTGGTCCGGCGAAACGACTGGGTGCCCCCGGTATCCACCCAAAGTGTATGTTGTTACCACTCAGTTGAACCGTCTCGCCGAGACGGTTCAACTGAGTGGTAACAACATACACTTTTGATGAGAAATGAGAAAAAATGCACAAAAATATTTACATTCCGTCTTTTTATACATGAATTACAAATATATTAAAAGTATTGATCCGGCAATCGCCGGACCGGCCGGACCTGTTCCGACGCCCGTGTCTGTCCGAGCATCTTTCATATTGGGCTAAACATGTGTTTTATATTAGCTAGCTTAGTTGGTGTACAGTAATTGCTCGCACCAATTCGTGGCCGTGACTAGAGAAATGGGAGTTATGAGTTTTGTGAAAAGTCTAGATACTCCTGTATTCTGATACTGATCTAGTATATCTGATAGAACAGGGGCGTCGGAACAGGTCCTGCAGGTCCGGCCACTGACATATTTTTTTGCAATTTTTCTGATTTCTCATCAAAAGTGTAAGCTGTTACCACTCAGTTGAACCGTCTCGGCGAGACGGTTCAACTGAGTGGTAACAACGTACACATTGGGTGGGTAGCGGGGGCACCCAGTAGATTCGCCGTACCAATATTATGATGCTTCCGGCGCCCCTGTAAAGGCATGCTGTGTGTTTTATTGACAGAATGGCGAACAGTGTAGACCCTGATCAGACTGCGCGGACGGGCAGGCTGATCTGGGGCTACACTGGTAGCATAACCCATAAGCCACATTCTCCCGTCACAGCCACATGTAAGCTAGTTTAAATCGTGTAAAATACTTGCGCGCACTCATTTATTAAATGAGACAGTACATCGAGTACGTTCCATCTGACGTCACTTCCGGTTTGAAAACATACCGTTATTTTGAACGTCTTTATCAAGAAGAAACTTTTCTTCTCGAACTACGAACGCAGTCATTAATGAAATGGATCATTTGGCGAGGTTGTCTATAGGGTCAGATGTACAGGATATCGGATTCCTATCCTGGACCAGCGTCTTCAATAGGAAGGAATTCGGCGATTATCAAAGACTCTACGATTATGAAGAGCAAGCCAATGGTGATACTTTTGTGTTTTGTTATATGTGGCTGTGACTGGAGAAATGAAGTTTCACTTGATTTCCCCATGTGACTACTGTCTGTTCCACGTTTTGCTGCCGACGATCTATTGGCCATTAAACACATTAAATCTTAAAAATATTTAAATATAAGTACTTTTTCATCAATAACAAAAAAGTCCTCCCCAAAAAAACATATTTGATGAAATTCAGTGAAATATTGATTTTATTGAGAAAAAACTATTTTCCTATGGGAATTTAACATGGGGCTAAAAATAAAATTAGAGGACCGATTTTCAAGATCTAACTTTTGTTTTCTTAGTTACATCTTTTCCAAGCTACCTATAGTCTGTTTCACGAAAGCTGCCCAAATTTTACGGCCATATAAACAATTCAAAAACAATATATTTTTCGATAATATTAAATTAAAGGAAAATTTAAGAATGAGCCTTTTTATTTCGTGAAATTTGGTTAAATATTGATTCTAATGCACCGAAACTAGAAAGCACGCATCTGATTGGTCAATTGAAATCAGAGCCTATAAAATATGAAAAATCACAGCATATAAAATCTCCGTTTTACCAGTCTGTGTTTGATGGAATTTCATCAAACAGAAAAATTGAGGGAGGGTGACTTTTTATTATTTATTTAAGATTTAATGTGTTTAATAGCCAAAAGTTCGTCGGCAGAAAAACGTCGAACAGAGAGTAAGTTTCATTACAAATAGTGCATTTGTCATCTTATTTTACTTTATTACTTTATGCCCAGTAGGTCTAGACCTATATTCCGCCTTACCATATACTATACTGGGTCCAGCACTCATTTGTATCGCCGAATTCCGCCGATATTGATTTCAGCATATTTCCAGACTAATGAAGAATGAAGTCAGTCTCCGCTAGCATGATTAGCCAACCAAATAACTACATGTGTGTCACGTGATTTAACAATCATCAAATGGCGGTTAATATTAAATTTGAGCTCTGCTGGGCAATTTCCAACCATTGGGTCGGAATTGCACATTTTTACTTTTTGGCAGTTTTGTGTAGCACAGACAATGTACTTTCCAAAAAAAACATTGAATTGTGTAAATATTCCATCTAGTTAAGCTGCTATGACGTCACAAACAACACACGTGTTGGCGTAAGTTTTTTACGCAAACGCAACGTCGTCGACGTCATCATAAATTGCAGAGAAAAATAACGGTTCAAATTTCTATGCACTGTCTATGCGGAATCACTTAATTTAATAGTTCATAAAATTGCATTATAAAATATCGGTACCTTTATTTGTGATGAAGTACATACACTGTATTATGTTCCACAATTCACATGTAGCATATGGTATCCAGTTCTCCAGATAAGGAGTAAGTAGAAAACATAATTGAAAAATGGAATTTAAAATAAAACAGAGCGTACAAATAAATGTGAGAAATATAATGGTGCAAGTTACTATTAAACAAAGGGTAGTGTACGCAATTTGACATTAAACAAATGTACGGAGCCAGTTCGGGACATGAAAGCTTTGTCCCAGTGGGCCAGATGTAGAGGCCGCGGGTGTGTGCGGGCGGTACGCGGCGGTCGCGGCTGTAAATTGAAATGACAATTATTGCGTTTTGTACAATGTTTTACCATGAATAAACAGAATCCCAAATAAAAACGGATACATCAATATTAACACAAACTCCTGGAATTTGACTAAACTAAACTATATAGACGCCAGCCACGTTGAACGTAAAAAAGAAAACGAAATGACCAAACCGGATACGAAATGGTATGGGTACGAAATGTTATGGTTACGAATGGACCAGGTACCTGTACTACATTATAAATCTATTATTCTAGTCTTTAAAATAAAATAAATAAATTTGTATATTATAAACATTACATGTTCATAACATAACAATTAAGTAATAAAGATTTAAACAATTAAAACACATTGAAAATAAGTTGTATTTGGTTTGTTCTTTTTTTATTTTAAATTTCTTTACGACCTACCGAGGCCTCAATCTGTATTTTTGGAATTTTAACGATTCGGATGCTAGCAAGTTCGGACCAAACCTTTTCGGGACAACCTTGCTAGTTTTGACTATGCGTAATCAGCATATACGTGGAAGTTCTTTATCACATATGATATCTGAACCTTTCACACGCTCACTGTTAATATATCATTAAGTTTGAACTTGGGACAAAACAATCAAACATAAATGAAAAATCATGCAGAGCATGATGTTATTAGTTGATCAAATCAGGGTTCAATATATGTCCACATTTTAGTAGCTACGGAATCTCAGGGAAAAGTGAGAGAAGTGTTGATTTCCTCCCCAACCAAATTCTCCCAGTTATATTTAGTATTTATATACTGAATATTAGTGTAGTTTACGTAAATTCTTTAATATATCCATCAGAAATGTTTTTTAACAACTTACACCAATTTCCAAGTTAAGGACCATGACCTATTGGCTCATATATTGGCAATTTTCGACTTCCGTCAAGCATAAAGTACAATGACCTTGAAATGACCTTGAACTTGGTTTAAAAAATGGCACCCGGATTTTTTGGAAACCTTATACATTCAAGTTTATAAATTAACACGAGGTGCCGGAATCTCATATATATACATACAATTGCCCCTGGACTAGAAGGCAAACCGCCTAACCGCAAACCGACTAACGTTTATTTATAGCCAAATTGCAAACCGCCTAACTTTAATTTGCCGAACTATTGTAATTAAAACGTTTATTTATAGCCAAATTGCAAACCGCCTAACTTTAGTTTACCGAACTCTTTTAGTGAAAACGTTTATTTATAGCCAAATTGTAATATTTCGCTATATTTAAAGTTTTCAACAGAGATAATGGCCAAAAATGAAAAAAAATATCCGGTTGATGTAATTTGGAAGTGATACAACAAATTTCGCGTTTGTATATTACAGAATATAGGAGAAAAGGGTGGTTACAAACTTTTTCACAAATCGCGGATAACCAATATATAGCCGATCTATTACTAGATCGGCTAATAATAACAAATATGTTACGGTTCGAAATGCTCTAGAAATTAAATATAGATCACCAGGAAGTAAACTATACCGACACCGGGTAATGAAAGAAAAACTGGCGATCCAGAGTAAACATGTCAATTTATTCATGAAATTCCTGGGTATAACCACTTTTATGAATTATTACTTGCGTCACATGTATATATGTCTTATAAAGTATAACATACTTAACTATTGATGTGTAATTTACCGACCATACGTATATAAACACCATTATTTCGACTTGACTTAAGACGCACATTTGGAAATAACAATTCTCCATAACTCTTATGTAGTGCAATGTAATGAAATGTAATTAGATTTATGTACTCAGAACAATTTCTAACCATGCAAGCAAAGATCCATATATCAGGCTGCGGAATAGACTGGCCAAATTACCATCAAGGGAACATAAATAAATGTAAGTAACAATTACCTCTTTGCAACTTTGAAGCATCACCTGCCCAAAAACGGTGGAAATTTGCACTTTAAAGGTACATGCCCAGTAGTAGGCACAAACTGTTATTTATATAATTTAAATAAGTGTGTAATTGTGTCACTATTCCACCAGTTATAAAACTTACGAGTGCCCGCTATGCAGATATAATCATTTAGTAATATTTATTTTACTAATAGTGACGCGCGTTGGTATCAATGTTATTTTCATATGCAAATGAGGCATGCTATTTTTTAATTCATATGCAAATGAGGCATGCTATTTTTTAATTATTTATACAAATTAAATGTGTTACCTGAAAAAATAATATTACGACAGATTATAAAGTATGATCATTGCACATCGAAAAATAACTACAGAGAATAAATAGTGATGTGCGTTAACATTTTAAGGAAACACGATTATCGCCCCTGATATCAATGCGGCAATTTACTTCGGATATAAAATGTATAATAGTGCCAATCAATACGTGGGGTAATGGTAAATGGATGTTCATTTTGACAGAAAATATCTCAAATGATGTCTCTGATATAAAGAACATTGTGTGTACGGGGCGCCATGCAGGACAGGTTAATTATGTGTACAAAATTGAGTTTTGTAACACTAAAAATCACAAAATTCATTTCTGTGTCACAAAATTCAATTCTGTCAATTCTGTGTCACAAAATTCAATTCTGTGTCACAAAATTCGATTCTGCATACCTTTCATATACAAAATTCATTTTTATTATAAAGGATTAAATTTTGTAAGACAGAATTGAGTTTTGTGAAGAAAATTCAGTTTTGTGGGACAGAATTCATTTTTGTCCACAAAAATTAGTTTGCGTAGGATAGTCTATGTCATCTCTACGTTGATTGGTTGAGATCGGTCTTAGTCCATTTTACTAGATGGTGGAGTATACTTGCAGGTTTAAATATTTCAATGCGAAAATATAACCCAATATATCAATATTATACTTCTTTATGGACAGTTATTTTGGTTATATTATGATTACAAATGAGTGGTCACACCATATAAGCATATATACTTTGAAGGAGAAATAAGAAAAATATCAGAATTTTCCCTCAATTATGTAAACAGGGTCAAACATACAGTAGCCGGGACATAGCTAGACCAGAGAGCATGTCCATATATAGAGAATACCAGGCTAGTGTATTTTGATATCAAGTTTATCAGGCAAGGCTAGGAAACGCGTAGGAATTCCGAGGCTTGCCGAGGAATTCCTACCGTTTCCGAGCCGAGCCTGATAAACTTGATATTAAAATACACTAGCCTGGTGGTATTCTATTTATCAGGTAACGTTTTATGCTCGAAAATGACATTAGATGGCGTCGTATTCTAACAGTAGATATAACCTTGTGAAACAAATGGTATTGGATCTGTGTCTACTAGTTGCGAAGTTACGTGTTCGCAACTATGTGTCTACATGCATTATTTACAGTATACACCATCTTAGTATCCATGGTATCTACACAAATACTACAAATGGTTTCCTCAAATGGCCCAATACACACATTTTTTTTATAAACACAGACAGCAGTCAGAACACAGGCCACAGCGCGTGTATTATTGATTTAATTGGGGCACACAATAAATGAGTACTCGCGGGAGATCTACATGTACATGAATTATGTGTACAATTATAACGCAAATGAGTTTAAATACGAATGGGTTTGTCAACGTTTGACTGTTTGGAGATAGTTGAAGCAAAATGGCAGAATGAGAAATGAATCATCGGCAGAATGAGAAATGAATCATCGGCATTGAATGTGTAGACCGGCGACAGTGACCCATTTCTCCAGTGCAGTTTCTGACCAATGGTAGTCCTTCTTACATGCGTGTGCAGAATTGAATTTTGTTACACAGAATTGACAGAATTGAATTTTGTGACACAGAATTGAATTGTGTGACACAGAATTGAATTTTGTGACACAGAATTGAGTTTTGTGGTGAATTTTGTGACACAGAATTGAATTTTGTGGCACAAAAATGAATTTTGTTGACAAAATTGAGCCATGTCCCACTTGGCGCCCGTAGTGTGCGCACTGCATGGGCAGGTACCTTTAAAGGTACATGCCCACGTGCCAGGTTATAATATAGGGAGGCATATTTTGTTCGTCCATACATTATATATAACATTCTTCGGGCTAAATGAACAGTCATGAACCATTTCTGGACGATATAATTGGCATTCTTATACTTCGTATATCAAACATGAATTTTTACACTGATATCGGGGACGATAACCGTGTTTCGTTAAAATGTTAGCTGACATTACTATTTCTTCTCTGTAATTATTGTTTGATGTGCAATGATCATACTTATTAATCTGTCGAAAATATTATTTGTTCAGGTGATTCATTTAATTAGTATAAATAATTAAAAAAATACCATGCCTCATTTGCTGATGGATAATCTCGCTTTAAGTATGCAATTCAAGGATTTATGAGCGTCATACATTGCCAGTTGTATCAGTCGGTAGTTTACGTGTACCTGATGTTACAGCTTAGTGTTTCATTCGTCTAGAGCATTCCCTAACATGAACTGTGCATGATAAGTGGAAGCCGTCGCGGCCACTTCATGCATTGAAGAGAAGAAGACAATTTTCACCAGGCATAGTATGTGTGATAATTATATGACCATCCATGGGAGAATGGCATAGAATGACAATTGTTTATGTAAAGTACTATCAGATAAGGAAATTAGGTTTTATACTTCACTATTTACTCTCAAATGTGACCTAAAGTCATCATGTGAATAAAACTCCAGACAATGCTGGATACCGCATAGCTCTGACATAGCGGCAACAAGCTATCTCTATAGTGATTAAAATACTTTTACTAGTAATACACACTGCTAAAAGGATCCTAAAGCTCTGTTATTTCAACTAATCCCCACAAATGAATCACCATATATTATTGAGAGCTACATACATGTATGACCAGATGCGACGTTGCATATTACGATGTATCATTCATCATTCATCACAATTCGGTGCTATTCTGTCCAAGGAACCACACTATACCAAAACACATACCAGTCCTGCATTTTAAAGGTGTCTGACATTGACTTCTAGGAGGTGAAACAATATGTTTCAAGTAACACATAAACATTTATATATGTAAGGGAATTTGTTTGCAATAGTGAATTTGTTGTATTTTACAGTGGCTGGTCAACTACAACTACAAGTACTGTACGTTTATTTGCAGAATGTAAAGAGCTACATGTACCTTCGTAATGCCAACAGAGACAGCAACACAAAAACACAACACATGATACATAGCGAACCATGACAACGGGTAAAGCGGTATACAGTCCCACCAAAAAACGGAATCGTATATAAACTGACAAATAATAGAATAACAACGTTTTGTAATGTTGATAATGCATTGTATTACAGTTGTCATAGTGGTATTGTTATCTGCAGATATCTGGAGAATCTGAAGCATCTTATTGAAGAAGATCAATTCTGCTGATTAATTAGCAAAGGTTTATGATTTGGGTGCGTGGAGAGAACACATTACCATTTATAAGGATTGTCATGCTGAAATTAGTGGTAACACATGGTGTGCCCACTATTTCCGCATACACATATTATTATATGTTTATCAATATTGTAGATGTCAGCCATCTTTGATTTTAAAATTATGATTAACTCAACTCTAAATTGCCACATACCATGTAACAATTAGCGAGGAAACCTCATACAATTTATATTTTGTTGACATTATCCGACTACAGAAACATTGCTTTTTTTTCCCGCAGTTTCCAATATGGCGGATCTTGAATTTGAAGGCCTAGACCAAAATATACGCGTTTCAATGAGTATGTTGTACCGAAAACTACCGAAAACTGTAAAAAGACATCTTAATTTTAGTTTTTGTTCGTCGGGTTACAGAGATATTTCATTTCATACTTTTCAAAATTGAGTTGGTGGCCATTTTGAATGTAGCTCCAATTGTCGTAATTTTAAAATACATTCTGTTAGTTTAGGCAATAATACAAACTGGAGGATAATATTAGTCACACATTCCATGAAAATGACATGCTAATGGGAACTCTCTGCATTGTCAGCAATGGGCTAAATGAGAACGAATTTAATGAAACGTACTGTTTTGGTGGCCATCTTGAATTTACGAAAAGTAACTTTGAGAAAAATAGTATCAGTACGTTTGTAAACAATTTCTCCGTCAACAACTATACTTATTATCAGTATCGCTATTGAAATAGCTTAAATATCAACAATGATATGACATACAACATATATTCTTGTTTCTTAGGCATCTTTAATTTCAGACATTATTTTTCCTCATTAGTTCGGCATTTTCCGAATCCCTATTTGTATAGCTACCAAAATAGTTCATCATCAGACGGCTATCAATGCTGTTATAAATCATATACGGGCATTCATACACCCATGTCAATCAGAAATTTTGGATCAATATGACCTCTAAATGACCTAAAGAATTACACCTAAAGGTCAAATCTGCAGGGGTACCCACTTCTATCCAACAGCTTACATATCATAGAAGTTGATCAGCATGGGTACCCATTTGTAACAAAATATGCCATCAAAACTTTATTGGAGGCCTTTTATTGGCCTTGGCGGGCCGTCTACAACCGCTTCACTCATTGACTTGAAACTTAATATGCATGTTTAAC
The DNA here is from genome assembly GCA_029237695.1 of Conchocele bisecta. NCBI lineage: Eukaryota > Metazoa > Mollusca > Bivalvia > Lucinida > Thyasiridae > Conchocele > Conchocele bisecta. The sequence goes on from CM055265.1 coordinate 140,439,733, forward strand.
ATCCTCCAAATATTCACTGTGCGCAACACCCATGCTGCCCACATGCCCAAGGTCAAGGTCAAATGTCTTAGAAGTTTGCGTTAACGTTTTTGTAAACTTTGCGTTAAAGATTTTACGTATGTTATATCTCCTCAACCGCTTCACTCATTGACTTGAAACTTCATATGCATGTATATATATAATACTCGTATACATATCACATACACATAATATTGGTACATTGCATATATAAAGAGCAGATTATATTATCTTATACTATTGGTACGGTTGTACCATATCCAGGGGCATAGCAAACAATTATATTGTGTTGGTGCAACATGTATGTTTGGAGCCGATGTATGCAACCAAGTACAATTATTGTGGATATATCTTAAATTTTGATAAATCATCAACATCTTGCTGCTACGTGCAAATTATATGTATTGATATCAGGATGTAACAAAATTGAGGTTTACAGTTACCTGCCTCACTGTGCATGAGCTCTTCATGTAGTAGCGATGTGGCCATATATAGGTTCTAGACTCGATGCACGTAGCCGCCCAGACAATATGGGTTGTATTGTACCCAGCCACAGTGAGTCACGTCGGTGATTGCATCGTCACCCGATTTATCAAGGGCATATTGTATTACATCACGAGACTATGTCACGTGAGTTAATTTAAGTGGCATGTGACAGAAAATACTGTGATATACAAAAAAAGCAATCAACCGGTTTCATGTTTCGGTTTCTAATTTCACTAATTACTTAAAATGTATAATGAATACATCGCATCGAATTTCTTAATATATCTTATCCCAGTAACAGTGCATGGTATGGTGATTTGTATTGTCACGTTTCTGTTCCTGATGACATTGATTGCAATGTAGAAGGTCGGGCAAAGCGGATCGGACAAAGCAGGTCACTATTCGTCAATGCGTACGCACGTCAGTCCCTCCATACTTCCACAGTAATCCATTTTTGACAACGTTGCTCAAACCTATCATACATTTATGTCATCCACCCAACTTCCAGCCACCACTTCCGTAAATCAAACACAGCACAAAACCACTCGGCCACCAAGGCCGACATGGCTTCAGCGATAACATGTTGACTTTTATCGATCGGCTAGGGAAGCAACTCCTCTTTGTGATTGTAGTAATGTATAAACAACCTTGTGAAATCCGCTTCAAATCAAATTTTCAGACGAAATATTAATTAGTTAACAGTTTATTTTCACGTTGTAACAAAACAAATATACTAAACTAGTAAGTGGTGGCAGAAACACTATGTAGGCTATGTATACATGTTTACGTTCCTTCCTGAATCCAAACCGTTTGTCAAACATCGAAACGATTCGGTAGGAATACTCAGTACTTAGCTCACGAATCATACAAAAATCAATAATCAAACTATATGTAAAGTTTCTACTTAGATCGAAGTCGTCGACTCTCAGTTTCCCAGCTAAGTTTGTCACATAAATTGACGTTAGACGTTAAGCGACTCAATTCTGAAACGTCGCCTGCTCCACATGGTGACGTCAGAAAACCAGGATTTCCGACGCAACGTTATTTTGAGCCAAACGTTGGAAATCGCACAGCGGCGCTCATTTATTGATAACCAGGAAATTATTGTGTTCGATTTTAAGAAGCGAATTTAGGTTAGTGTGAGATGTATTTGTACAGCTTACACTAGAAATATTGGACAATAACAAAAAAGTCACACTCCCCCAATTTTTTAATTTGATGAAATTCCGTCAAATATTGATTGTATTGCGAAAATAAATAATTCTATGAGAATTTAACATGGGGCTAAATATATTTTGTTTAAATAATTTTTTATTTGTTGACCTTTTGTTTTCTTAGTTACATCATTTCCAAGCTATCTAACCAGTTTTCGGAGTCAATTTCCAAAATAAGGAAAATCGTTTATTAGCTATAAAATCAATATTTGATGGAATTTCATCAAACAAAAAGTTTTGGGGAGGGTGACTTTCTTGTTATTGGTAAATTGGTAAACATAAGTACTCATTCGTATCGTAATCGTAATCGTATTCCCATAGGAAAATCGTTTTTTCGCAATAAAATCAATATTTGATGGAATTTCGTCAAATATTTTTTTTAGGGAGGCTGACTTTTTTGTTATTGATAAAAAAGTACTTACTTTTAAATATTTTTTAGATTTAATGTGTCTAATAGCCAAACGTTCGTCGGCAGAAAAAACGTGGAACAGACAGTAGATAATTAAATGCAATGTACATGTAGCAAGAAATAACTCCTTAAACAACAACTGTTATTATCCGAGCTATTAGCTCGGATTTAGTAACTAATGAAAATTCTCAGATATGCTAATGAGTTAAGTGGCGGTCGCAGTGTCACTGTTTGCGGGTTTAACTTTAAAAAACACGCGGTACTACGCCATAAAAAAGTAGTTCAACAACAGTAAAACAGCGAGCTATCTTACCGTTTCAGCGTAATACATGTGTTGTTTACTTTTTTTGTGCTATATGCGTGTTATTGCAAAAGTTTTTGTATACTTTATAAACTATTAACTGTTATGTATTAATATGAATTCTTTGTTATGTATGTTGATATTTTGCGCAATGATATAGTAGGGGGCGGGATTTCCCTGTGACGTTTTTCTTGAATGACCAATCAGATTAAAGCTTCTGAACTTTACATAGGTCAATGGCTCGATAAAATCCGACATTGTACAGCGAAATGATGCAGAAATTAAAGCAGAAACATTGTTTTTTGACAGTTACATACTGTTTTAATCATCTTGAGCCATCGATATTATTAATCAGTGTCCATTTTGCTTAAAAAATATACTAATCTATAATGAATTTAGTAAAACAGTTCGCGCGGAAATCCAAACTTTCCAAAGAGGTGCTAGCAATTATTTGATAATTACATGTCGTGTGTGTTAGCGCATACGCTGCCGACAGTCTTGCGACTTGACGTTACACAGCATATACAGTATGATACACTTCACAAAGGAAACGTTGTCTTGAGTTTTAATAAGGATAATAATTATCTCTAGATTATTTGTATTATGAATTAAAAAAAGTATATTTAAATAATTAGATATTAATTTAAATAAATATTTCGGCATCATTTACTCAATAAATTAAAATTGAATGTGTAGCTGAAATGAAAGTGAAAGTAGAACGTTTTTGTTATAACCTCCGGGTTACAAATCGCTGAGGATTCCTATTTGAATTGGAAAATGATGTGAATTTTAAATTTAGGAGACTGTGTCAGGAGAAAATGGACTGATGACATATGTCACCAGTCTAGTTCCTGAGCTATGACTGTGACAGGAAAAAAGGGACTGATGACATATGTCACCTGTCGTGTTCCATGCATGACTGCTCGCTCTTGTTTGTAATTTTTGTAAAATATATAAAATTTAAACTGTGTATACAAAACTATAGATATACCCCCTCCCCCACCCCCACCCCCCCCCCCCTCGGCATACAAAATATGTCGAGGGGTATATAGTTTTCGTAATTTCGTCCGTCCACGTGAAACAATTTGGGTACCCATTATCTCTGTGACGGAAAGTCGGATGGACCTCAAACTTCATATACTTCCTTATCATCAACCATATTTTCGTTCCATACCATACTCATGCGGCCTTCATTTCCAAGGTCAAGGTCAAATTACTTAGACATTTCCATCCGTACGATTTGCCTTAAAGTTTTCTGCAACCGTAAGTCAGATTGACTTCAAACTTCATATACTTCCTTATCATCATCCATAGTTTCATTTCATACATGTACCACACCCATATGGCCTTCATGTCCAAGGTCAAGGTGAAATTACTTTGAACAATCATGTTTGTCAAGATAAATATTGTTTTTGCAGCATTGATAATGTATATTGATTCGACAAATATATTGATTTTAAATAGAGTATATATGATTTTATTGTGTGAAATATTAAAATGGTTGCCATGACAACCAATATTATTAAACGTTCACATGTTAAGTGTATTGCAAGATGGTAACAGTACTCGGGTGTATTGCATTGATTTTCAAAAAATAAACACCTTTTCAACAAATATCATTTTTGTATTTTCCAATATTGGTTACCATGGTTACTATGGTAATGCATATATATTTCAGAACTATTGTATAATAACATATGACAAAGCAATATATCCTGTGAGTATATATAGTCGGAAAATTATTGAGCAAGTGAAACTTGTATGTAGCTGACCATTTGAATAGTTGCTGTCTCAACTACTGACAAGCCGCAAAACATCTATTCCGCAAAGTTCCGCATCCCTCCTGGTGCCAATTCTTAAGACTACTTTCCAACAAATGAATGTCCTCCACAAGCACGTACTGCGAAGGATCTCAGGACTTTCAGTCCTTTGATATAATTATGTGCATTGTTGGTGCGCGTACTTATATATGCCAGACTGGAGAAATGGGGCTTATGGGTTTTGCGACCAGTGCAGATCCAGATCAGCCTGTGCGTCCGCACAGTCTGATCAGGATCTGCACTGTTCGCCATTCATCGATGACTGACTGGAGAAATGGGGCTTATGGGTTGTTGCGACCAGTGCAGATCCAGATCAGCCTGTGCCCCCAGGAATGTGGTATTTGATCCTGAGCTACACTGGTCATACATCCAATAAGCCCATTTTCTCTAGTCACAGCCAGATATATATACAATGGTTTGGCGGTTTGTCGATATTATGTGATGTATATACATGTAGTATGAAATACTGCGGACTACGTGTACGTGTTGTGAGTAGCACTGGCCTCATGTTGCCAATGCAAAGCGCACGAATGTTAATTAAAATATCCCAGATATATATTTATTACATACAATATGCTTTCACAGTGCAATAACACAGTGCAATAACGATCATAATACACGAGTGTAATAAATATGAAAATGAGGCTGCGACCAAAACAAAATACATGTTAGGTGGTTATTACAGCTTCAAAGTAGTGTGCTCTGCTTATGCAATACATGATGTACCTTGTTTCTTAAGAAATCAGTAAACTTGTTTCATAAATATTATATTAAATCATCACTCATGTAAGATCCTCTATTTATAAAACAATGTATAGGCAAAATTTATTGCATACCATTTGCTTTCAGTGTAATAACGCAGTGTATTAAAACTTATTATACTCTCGAGCAATAAACGTGTAAATGAGATGGCACAGGATACATGTACAGCTTCAATGTATACTGCTGTAGTTTAGCAATGTACAGTGGAACCTCTATAAACCGGACACCCTGCGAGGGTGTCCGGTTTATAGATGTTCCACTGTAAATCAGACATATGACTATGCCAATGTATACTGCAGTATTTTTGCAATGTATATATCATTTGTCCTGACCTAATATGGTTGTATATTAACCTCATTTCTTATAATATAATTATTTGTTAATGCAAATTCAAATTCGCCAGTGACTCACCAAAATACCACCTTGTCCGACGAAAAAAATAATTTTATTTTCGTTTTGTATGTAATGATTTTTTTCCCTGCAACATACAAACTTTGCATACATACATGTGTTACTAATTCAGAGAAAAATATCTTCAACCTACAGACCAACATACGACTAAACTTATGAATCGGGTTACAAAGATATGTTTAGGAGATGACCTAGATATGAACAGATAACATGTCGGTCATTCGAGATTTGACTATCGTGGAATAGCATGTTTATTTTTGTTTGAGGTAGGTAAGCCTTCAGTTAATTATCAAGTACATATAGCGAACAGTGCAGATACAGGGCAGCTTGTGCGGATGCACATGCTGCCCTGGATCTACACTGGTCGCACTATGTGCATGCATTCAAGTACGGATGCATGTGTTGTTCTTCAACCAGTTATTAATTACCCTTTCACCCTTAAATATATGATATTCACTGTTATTTGCATATTTAGACTATCCCGTTAATAATAAAAAACTTTTTTTTTTCTTCAAATTATTAAATGTAATATCAAACACCGTATACACTGATGAGAGAGCTCATCTGGAGATACAGTGTTTGCAAATGTTGGCTTATGGCATGTGCGGGTGAAATGGTTAATGTATTTTCATGTACATTGTATTTAAATAATACACGTGTCAAAATAATACGTAGAATGTTAAGCTGAAACCGGGCTAGACAGCAGTCCAGATATCCGGCTATGTGAGCAGTTCTTGCATCGTTGATGTGCTTCTTGTCCACAAATTATAATAAAATCACATAATGCGGTTTTGAAAACATACGTACAACGAAAATCCAAATTCCGTAACTCCAAATTCCATATGACGGACCCGTGTGTTACTTTGGGTGCAATGAACGGACCTAGGACCCAATACTTGGCTCATTTGGAAAACGTTACCACACCCACCCATTTCCATACTCTATATGGAAATGGATGGGTGGGGTAACGTTTTTCCAAATGAGCCAAGTATTTGGGTCCAAGGTCCGAATCTTCCACCTGTGACATGTAATGTTACGTCCACGTTAAACAAGTGAAAATACAAATGTTGAAAGTATGTAACATACAACTCCATACTTACCAGCACTGCCTAATGGAATCAGATACTAGACAAAAGTCAATGGCGCAAATTCCAAATTTCCAAGTCCAAAATTAGGAGATAGTCCATGAAAGCATATCTTGGCATTTCATTAGAATTGTCTCCTTGGAGACAATTCTAATGAAATACCAAGATGTGTTTTCATGAGCCGGGAATCAAATAAAAAATCCACGTACCAAATATGACGTCTCGTGCTAGTATTACGGTTTAAAAGTTACAAGAAACGTGCCAGGTGGACGGACAGACAGAGGGATACCCGTGACGAAAAGTATTTATCCACTTTTTTTCTGTCTCAATTAGTGGGTATAATAACGTACTACTAGAAGTGTTATTATAATAACTACTCGTCGGTTAAACTGTTCAATCTACAAAAACCTGAATCACCATCATAACTGCATAGATTAACTGGTGCCAAGCGTCATAAGGCCATATTTAGTCGGCTCTCGTAAAGTTATAACGATACGTGGTCGGATGATGACACGATGTATGAGTGGGAAAACAGTAGCTGTGGCTGTAACTGGAGAAACAGGGCGTATGGGTTTTGCGACCAGTGTAGATCCAGATCCGCAGTCTGAATCAGGATATACACTGTTAACCATTCCATCAATGAAATACCCGTCATGCTTCTATTAAACAATTTAGATCGTTATCAGGCTACAGGAGTGTGCTATTTGATCTGTAGCCGATTTCACCAACATTGCAAAGTCTACTTTTCTAGCAAAAGTATACTTTGAGGGAGTAATCATTTATTTTTCCTGAAATGCATTATTTAATATAGAACTAGCGACTGCATGTATTTGATGATTAAAAGTATGCAGAGTTATTATACTGAATTTATTACATTATCACAGCCAAAATGGCTGTGATAATGTAATAAATTCAGTATAATAAAAATTAATAAATTTATCTTAAATTTGAAAAGTTCTCCCTCAAAGTAGACTTTGCTAGAAAAGTATACTTTGCAGTGTTGGTGAAATAGGCTACAGGGGCTACGCTGGTTACAAATCTCATACGCCCCATGTTGCCAGTTACAGCCACAATTGTGTTAGCCGATAGGTCCAATGTGTCTTTTCGAGAGTCATTGTTCTTTTCTAAGTGGGTCCATAGTGTAGCACGCCCTATTCTCATTTCATTTAATATACTGTCCAACTCTACTGACTACTAATGTTCGTTATACTTTAATTTCCGCCTTTAAATATAATTATCTCGCTTCTAGTCGGTCATTATTATTAACTGCAATGAATCCGGTTGTGTGTATTAAACTAATAGGGAGTATGTACATTTAAAGATTCAACGCGTGTATTATCTACAGAGCGTCAATTTGGTATACATATATTTTATTAAATAATAATTTACATCAATTTCGGGTATACACGCAGCGTAAGAAGATTGGAACGAAATATTGCTCTCTTATAGAGTTCCTCTCTTTGGCCGAAGCTTCCATTTGGAATACATTTTGCGTGATTATTGCATAATAAACATTTATATTGTGTATAATCATATGTCCAAATTTGCGATTACCTTGAACTGTTTTATCAGAGCAGTGCAATTGACATGATAGCGACCATGCTTATTGACGCAAGATTGCACGATGTCTGACTGTCTGAGTGAACTAGCTGTATAATGTGAAGATAAAGTGTAACCACTATCCAGGTTCAGTCCGGTGCAGAACGGTCTGGTCCGGTGTAGTCATTTAACTCTTTGCATATTGGGAAACTTGTTGGCTATACGAGGCTCACTGAGGAATTCCTATCATGAACTTGTTATCAATTACACTAGTTGCGAACAGTAACGTTTGGAATCTACTCCCGTATTGTCCGTATCAGTATGGGAGTAGATTTCAACAGTTAATTTTCTCAACTACAATTACACTAGCCTGGGCCCGGTTGCTCAAAGCTTCTGTTAGCTTAACAGACTGTTAAATCCTTAGCATTGCTAAGGATTTAACAGCCTGCTAAGCTAACAGAGGTTTTGAGCAACCGGGCCCAGGACGGAAACAAGTCATAATTTGGCGGCCATTTTGCTATTTTTTTCCCACGCAAATTACCCGTCTTTTCAGTAATGTACATGTATTATAATTTCATTATCATGAATTCAATACGATATCTATATTCATCGTTAGTAAAAAGGTTTGTATTTTCACCAATTAATGGTTGCGGACAGGTCAGGAGATATACTACAGCCATACATGGTCCCATTTCTCCAGTCACAAAGGGACACAGTGAAATTTCAGGCGAATGACTGGTCACAAATATAATAAGCGCCAATTATCCAGGAATTTCACATTTATAATGCGGAATTAATATGCAGTCTGATCTCTATAGTCCATGCTTTTCCTCGACAAAAAAAGATGTTAGGACAGCGCATGATACTCGTCTTCAATGGACACCTGGAAACTATTTGCATGTATTGCTGTTTTGTTAAGAAACTGGGTCGTGCGAAAACATATTCTATTGTCAAAAGATTAGATGACAATTTCAAACAAAAATGCTCTATATTTTCAGGAGACCTACTTAGCAGAATGAAGGGAGAGCAGAAGCACCCAGGGATGGTTGACGACAAACTATTGCCCCCTGGTAGCCCCACGGACTCCACGGCAACAAACCGCGTCTACGGCGACAACCCAGATGTACAGCCGAAGGTCTATTTACGACGATGGTTTATGTTGATTCTCTTCGTCTTGTACTCCTTCAGTAACGCCTTCCAATGGATCCATCTGAACATCATAGCGAACGTGATAATTCGCTATTACAACGAGAGTCTTCCAGAGGACACGTTTAGTCAAGAAACTACTATAGACTGGTTGTCGATGATATACATGCTCGCATACATTCCGCTGATCTTCCCAGCCACGTGGCTACTAAACAAGAAAGGATTGAGAGTAACGTTGCTATGCGGTGCCTTTTTGAACGCCTTAGGGGCGTGGATTAAATGCGCGAGCGTGTCGTCGGACAGATTTCCCGTGCTGATGTTCGCTCAGACTATATGTGCAATAGCGCAGATATTTATATTGGGCATTCCTGCGAGATTGGCCGCTGTTTGGTTTGGACCAGATCAAGTATCAACAGCCACGGCCATGGGCGTGTTTGGAAATCAGGTAAAGCAATCACTCAATAAAATGTACCACGGTCTGATAAAACCTAACGTGGGATCGGTTTCAATAACCATCGTACGAAAAAAGGTTCGTAAGATTTTTAGTTTTTATTTGCCTCACACATAGATGTGGCTACTTTTACTATACATAACGTTACTGTCTGTTCCGTGTTTTGCTGCCGACGAACTTTTGGCCATTAAACACATTAAATCCAAAAAATAGTAGATGCGTATTTATTCGCAAATTCGACGTTAGTTCACACTATATTCGCCATTTGGCCATTTATAATGACATTACTCATTATAATGATACCTTTATCTGTGACCAGTGTAGCACCTGACCAAATAGCACAATCTTGTAGCCTGATAACGATCTGTATTGTTTGTTAGACGCACGGTGGGCGTTTCATTGATGGAATGGCGAACGGTGCCATAAACCCATAAGCCCCATTTATTTCAACAGTCACTGCCACATATATAGCTGCGCATTGGCCAAATACCTGCTGTTATAACATAATAAATGAGACAATCCATGTGGTTTTGTACCTAAGAAGATGTGCGATTCTTCATGAAAACTGTTTACAGAAACTGTGATGTTTTCTGTACATGACGTCAAAAGTTTTCATAGCAAATCAGTGGGGAAATATATTTGCTCTGAACATTTCCTCAATTTCCGACGTCATTTATGGAAAATATCGTAAAGTTTGTTTATGTATTTATTTTATTATTTGTACATTATTTAACGAGGGCACGCAGTTGTTGGCTAAGGCCAGTCTACCCTGTGGCCCTCACAATATAATACATTAAAAACATGTGTACATACCAGGGGCGGATCCAGCATTTGGGGAACGGGGGTGGGGTGTCTAGTTGCGAAGGTAACTCTTGCAATTACTCCCGTACGGGAGTAATTGAAAGAGTTACTGTTTGCAACTAGGGGGTTGTCCTATTTTCGAGCTCTTTGAAATGCACTTTCCTGTGTTTTACGGCATTTAAATTCAGATTCCAACTGGTGGTAAACTGTGATCTATCTAAGCTCCGCGGGTGCAATTGCAACCCCAGACACCCCCCCCCTCCAGATCCGCCCCTGCATACAATATACACATACATGTAAAATACTAGAACAATTACATATATTTTCATGAGATATCGACACATAGTCGTTAATTGGTATGCACTGGGATACAAAAGAATGAATTCAAATTAAAAATAGTCATCGCCGTCTCGTAGTTTGAATAACAAACAGATCACGTTAGGTCCATATGAAATGAATCCAGAAGAATACTGACAGCAATCCATACGTACCTATATGAAGGTCGAGATTGACATTAGCCAGTTAAGTGCTATGCCACAACGTAAACACGGCCGCATTATTTCAGTGAAGTCAACACAGTGCGTATGTGCCGTGAAACACGGTGCCATGAAACATTTCTGATATACTGTCATTACGACCTAATCACTGCGTAAGAATATGTACGGTGACTGGGGTTATTTATTTTTGCATTTTGAAGCCATTTGTATGTGTTGACGGGATAAATAGAATAGTAGGTTAGTGCCGTGAATGGGAAAAATATCTGGCGCGGCACGGAAACGGGATGTGCTCGACAGAGCCTCGCCCATCCCGTTTACTAAGCCTTGCCAAATATGTGTTCCAGTAGTATATAAGAGTCACAATGATACCATCACCTCTGGAAGGTACCGGCTACGCGCGGCACCTTCCACAACATGATGGTATCATTTGTGACTCTTATATACTACTACCGCGAGACCATATATTTATGACATGAGAAGATACACCCTATTAGAGATAAAAATCCCTATGTTATACTCAGTATATATATACAACATAATGGTTCTAGTTAAGTGTGCGTGGTTGAAGACAGGTAGTCACGAGAGGTGTCATCGCATCGGTATTTACGAATATTGCAAACATCACCGTGCATGGATGCGAAGAGGTTCCGTTTCACCTCGCCCATGTCGGCATTGTGGGGTAGGGACCAAAGCCGAGTCATTGCTATGTCCACCATGCGGTGGCACTCAGGCTACTCATCGAATGGTTAACAAGGGATTACGTGCTCGCAAGTATTATCGTTTAGTAATAATTCAAATCGGAAAGTCAGTTAGAAAGATAGAATCGATCTAATAAGTCACGGTGTTTCTACAACATTAAAACACTGTAAAAAACATTATCAAACTAATTTTATAAAATTAGAAATTGAACAGAAAAAACAAGTACCAATATTATTAGAGAAAATGGATAATACAATACAATTGGAATTGAAAGTTTTTAATGGCTGTGTTGAAGAAGTTTACGAAGAATACGGGGGTTATAATCCTATATATAAATTCTATAAAATGAGAACACTAGGCGATATCGAATACATGAAATACCAGCGTAATTTATTACACTCCGATAAAAACGTTGCATTTACAATATTATACCGGCAATTATGTCAACTATACAAGAGGCAAATACGAACATTAAGACGGATAATGCGTATCGGATATGAAACTAAGGCGTATTATATAAAACTATTAAAACCCAACGATTCGTTTACGAACGTACATTTCTACGATATCACTTATACATTTATGTTGTAATCACAACACCAACCAGACGACAATGTTCCAATTACACGCGTTATGAAAATGTAAATTAGGTGTCCCACCTTACACGTATATTAAGTGTCCATTTATAGAGAGGTTTACACGATTACGTCTTCCGGGATGGAAAATAAACACACTGTAATATATATTACACACGCGGCTATTTATAGCCTTATCGATGGTATGTAAACGGGCTATCGATTTACACAGGTGGTGTACACAGTTTATAAACACTTAGTGAGGGTTATATAGTTCACGAATTTCCGTGATGGTTCGTTATTTAATTAATTTTAATAAAATTATTTATATTTAAAGCTGAACACCCCCTATTATATAGAAAACTATATTAATAATATAATAATAATAATTAATAATAAATAACAATTTTTTTTATTTCACCAGCAAAGTTAAGTTTATATACGAGAAATAAACACAGTTCGGCGTCGGGACGCCGGCATTAATATCTCAACAGTGAGATAAGTTTCGCCACATGTACTTCACTCTGGCCGCTCTGCACATTATAGCGGGTGGAGGTAACGATGAAGTGGGGTCCGCGGCATCGGTCCAATGATGGGGTGTAGGAGATGTGAGTGTAACACACCTCGCTAAGCCGAAAAAATAAAAATAAAATAGAAGAAATTTAAGCGAAGGCTTAGCGGGGTGGATCCAGAAGGGTTTTGCTGGCGCGGGTTCGAGCCTCGATGGAACCTAAAACTTTTTGTCTTTTTTTTCTTTTTAAATTGTTAATAATTTTCCTAAAATTAATTAATAAATTGTTTACTGCTCCAATATAATTAATTTTATAATTTTCTTTAAATTAATTATAAAATTAATTATTTTATAAAATATCACAATGGTGCTATAACATTTCTTCCGACTTTATCTCCAAGTTTTTCCCTAAATTTATCCCAATCAGTACACTCAATTTTGGGCATGGTGGCGCCCGCCTTGATTCTTATATCATTTTTTAATTTTTCATATCTCCCCATTTCTTCCACCACGGATTCAAACTCTAAATTTGATATTTTCTTATCGGCCAACGCTTTGGACACCATAACGTCGATGGTATTTTTCTTCGACCTGGCGAGAACAGATATTCTATCATGTTTTCTACATTTTTTCTCGAGTTTTCCACCCGACGCCCTAATTACCATACACAACAACCCAGAAACGGCCGACACCGCACATAAAATCCCCGCTACAGGAACCGTTATAATGGTGGATATAGTTGCAGCTGTCCCCGCCCCACACAACACAGAAACACTCGCCAGAGCCGTGCTAGATGCTTCAGCCATGTTCACCGCGCGTCTATATTTTTTAGCGTTTCTTTTTCTATTTGTATATTCTCTAACTAAAATATCCTGCATAGCGACGATATTATTCAAACTAAAATCTGAACTTCTTTCGTTAATTGTACACAGTGTTGATGGAGTGGTATTGACAATTGGAAGCGTTGATTCGTTCATGATTTTCAATATATTAGTATTTACAAAATAAGTTCAATTAACAATGAGACAATAGTGGAAGAACTCTCTGGGTCACCGATTTTCGTAACAAAGTTAATAACACTACCTTTGGAAAGTCTAATTCGATCATAACCGGAGAACGAAACCACCGTCGAACTATCTCCAGAGATTTTAGTGACTCCAACCCCCCGTTCTTCCCCATCTACTACAATATTTATCGCAACCTCGCCCACAGGTTTACCACTAGCATTAACCAAGCAGACCGCCATTTGGATAACTTCACCTGCAGCTGTCATAGTGTATCCCCCACATTTATTACTCGCTTTGGCACCGAACGAATATTCATAGTGCCCCTCAACCAATGGGCCCCGCTTCTCAGCCCAAACTGTTATGGCACGTTTTAGCGTTTTCATTGTTCGCACTATTCCAGCAAGCGCACTGTTTGCGTTATATGCCTCAGTACGAATCTTATAAGAGGCCTCCTCAAGAGCTTTGGTCGCGGCTATACGATCATGTTTCCGTTTATCGGAATCTTCGGTTATCTTTCCGTCTAGTTCGGTAAGTGCCGCTTCTCTGCTGAGAGAGTCCTCTAAGCGCAACGCATCATAAGCCTCCGTAATGGTCGCCTGGTGGCCTTCTGGGGCTTTTTCAACACCCAACCGGGCCTCTTTTTGAAATTCGGTTTTTTTCCCGTCTAGTTCAGCAACCGCCGCTTCTTTGATGAGAGAGTCCTCTGAGCGCAACGCATCATAAGCCTTCGCAAGGGCTGCCTGGTGGTCTTCTCGGGCTATCTCAACACCCGACCGGGCCTCTTTTTGAAATTCGGTTATTTTTCCGTCTAGTTCAGCAACCGCCGCTTCTCTGAGAGAGTCCTCTGAGCGCAACACCCTATAAGCCTCCGTAAGGTCCGCCTGGTGGTCTTCTCGGGCTTTCTCAATACCCGTTCGGACCCTCTCAACCCCCAACCGGGCCTCTTTTCGAAATTTGGTATTTTTTCGTCTAGTTCAGTAAGTGCCGCTTCTCTATTGAGAGAGTCCTCTGAGCGCAACGCCCCATAAGCCTCCGCAATAGCCTCCTTGTGGTCTTCTCTGACCCCCTCAACCCCCGACCTGGTCTCTTTCAGAAATTCGGCTATTTTTCCGTCTAGTTCAGTAAGTGTCGCTTCTTTGCTGAGAGAGTCCTCTAAGCGCAACGAATCGTAAGCCTCCGCAATTGCCTCCGCAAGGTTCGCCTGGTGGTCTTCTCGGACTTTATCAATACCCGACCGGGTCTCTTTTCGAAATTTGGTTATTTTCCCGTCTAGTTCGGCAACCGTCACTTCTCTGATGAGAGAGTCCTCTAAGCGCAATGAATCTCGTCCGTGGCCACCGATATAGTTCTATTGATCAAGGCCTTTGTTTTTTGGATAGTTAAAATGTCGCCCTCTGTCGGGATGAATCCCCCTTCTGTCGGTTCCAAATTCTTTGAATTTGTCACCCAATCGGAAGAACTACCTGGTCCGTATATACTCATTTTCAATAATGTTGATAATATATATTACGAACATGCGTTTAATTCTAAATAATTTTCTTAAAATTAATTAATTAATTTGAAATTTCTAGGACGACCGAAATCGGGTAATCGTTCTTCAACTCTCGCCCTTTATCATCAAGAATAGAAATCTTCAACTCGTGGATGTGTCCCGATTCCAAAACTTTCATCTCGGGGTGTGGGAAGTCTAAGGTCAGGGTCTCACCAAAGAAACAGTCGCTGGCGGGCACGGTTTTCAGTAATGTGCTGGGAGTGCCGTCTACCGTGTTGTACGATGTGTTCACCCGATCCAGGTGCACCCCGAGAGTTTTTGTGAAGGCAAAGTTTACTGGGGTCATCCCCGTGATCGACCCCACAACAAACCGTTCACCCTCGTCGTAAGGGGGTGAACGGTTTAATCTTAACATTGAGGCCAACCCCGGGGTGATATCTAACGTACAATGTCGCAAACCCCGTGGCTTTTTCGATTTCGAGAGCGGCTAAACCAGGAATCTTCTCCGCTATTAAAGCTTGGACATCTCCGAAACCCCAAACCCAGGACTTAATGTGGCAGTTGAATGAATAGGGTCGTCTAAATCTAAAGGATCTACGGCTCTGATATACTCGTACGTTTCAACGTTTTTCCACCCGACCGTGAACGTGATTGATCTAAGGCCTACCCGGCGTTGTCCGCAGCAGTTGTCTATTAATTTTTGAAGTTCACAACTCCCTTTTTGAACATTAGTGATAGTAGCAAACATAATAATATCTTTCAATGGATACAAAAGCATTTAGCTTTAACTCTAATGCAAAGTACGCGATCGGTGGTAAATACACGCAAAAAGACGTTGTTAACCACCTTGTACACCCAACCGTAACGGTTAGACCAGACGCCGGGAATTTTGACCCCGCGACTATGACTTTCGGGCCAGAAGTGTCTGGAGGTCGGCACTGTGGCGTGTTTTCTTGTAAAATGTTACCTCCGAAACGGGCTCATGTCGATTACATGCAGCAGGCTGCTGAGGTTCAGAACGCGTGGACCACATTTATGTTAGATAAGGGTCTAGGGTTCACGCAGGCCGGGGTTACTCGCGTCAACGAATCTATTCGCACGTACGTCTGGGCCATCCTCGGCGCACAGAAGCAAACTCGCAGTTCTATACTGGGCACGGGAACAGCGTTTGATGCACAAAAACAATTATTGGCACTTGTAGAGGACACCATCTCAGCTAGGGTGGACCTGGAGAAGGCGATCCAGAATTATCAAGACGTTTTGCAGACTGCCCGCACCCCGGTAGACTATGTATTTGGAATAGGTCTTTATATGGCGCCGAGCAATATGATACTACGAGAACGACCCGGTTGACGGTTACAATAATCAGATCGTAGTTGCAACCACCAATCAAAAAATCGGCCGCAACGGGAACGTGAACACGGGTATCATCAAGCTCCCACCCAAAATGATTGGGAGCGGAGTTGTAAGTGGAACCGATTTCATAAAACACCCAAAACACAAAATGGATACACCTCCCTCAACACAATCGAACCCAGTACCCCCAATTCGTAAATTGGATGCACCATCGAGTTCCCCCAATCCAATCATCAACAATGTTGAAACACCAATCGAGATTGGAAGCACAACACACGAGGAGGAGAAATTAGCGCTCGTCGTCGCCCTCGTGGCGATCGGACTATTTACGCTTTGGTTTTAGGAACTCTCTGGCGAAGAATAGTAGGAGACCGGCGATGGCCACGATTAAAGCCCAGGTATTCTCGGCGAGCCATCCGACCGTTTTTGATAATATAGATAACAAGAAGGAGAGGAGACCTCCTATCAAACCAGGCAGCGCGGCAGCCAACTTTCTTGCTAATTTAGCCAGGAGACTGGCGAGGGCTTTTAGTTGTTTTTTTATCCACTCCTGGGCGCGGGTGCTGGTGCGGGTGCTGGTGCTGGTGCGGGTGCTGGTGCGGCACCAGCATTGACAGCTACAAATAGAGACGATATAGATATAATCATGCTGAAAGCTGCGATGATGGTTACTATCGTGACGCCCTTCTCTCTGAACAGAGTGCGAAGACGCTCACCGAGTGTCGTGTCCTCGTGCAGAACCCTCGAGATTGTTTCGCGGCTCCGACTTAATTGGCCGGAAAGTGCCTCACGGTTAGTCGAAGCAGCCTCCAAGCGAGCTTCTCTTTCGTCCCGCAACGACCGCAGGAGTTTGTTGATATGCTCGGTAGATTCTCTATCGTCACGGACTTCCCCAAGTTTTCTTTCTTCTAGCGCGATATGTTTGTCCAGCGCCGTGAGTTTGGAGAGGTTATTGACCAGTTCGCCCCGAGTTGTTTGCAGAGACTTATCGAGTCCCAGGAGTTCGCGAAGAGGTAATGGTGGGTCATATTTCGTGCCGTTCATTTCGTTGACCGTAGTTTCCACTGTGTTAATAGCGTCGGTGGCTATACGAGGGACATCGCTGAGCTCGCTCATTTCTATAGCGGCGGCCGTCTTCGCCAGCGTTTCGTCGTTAGACTGTAGGGTTTTTACCATTTGTTGAGGCAGCTGCGACCGATCATCGATCACTCCGAGAGCTCGAGCGAGGGATACTCCATATCGGTTCAAGGAAGAGGGGGTGAGGAACCGGGTCGGGTCGTTCTTGTACGTCAGCAACTTCCAGTTCTTGCCCCATTTAACCCACAGGTCTCCTCTTTTGGTGCTGCGGAACTCCAACGTGGCATTGATGCCGTGTTTAGACACCTCACTCTCCCACCGTTTCACCAGAGAATCCGTTTCCTTGAGAGGCGCCAGCTCATCCTTGGAGATCCCCGCAGGAATCTCGTCACCCCACGCCCATGCCGGAGTTTCGGGTGGGGCCTCCCACATAGGGACACCAGTAGATGAAGTTCCTGGTGCGTCTGGACTAAACAAAGATGCGCCTGGACCAAACAAAGGTGTATTTTTGGGTGCTGGCGTCTCTATGAAGGTCGTTTCGTCATAGTCATCGATGTCATCATCGATGTCATCATCATCGCGGAAATCGTCTCTGCCGATTTCATCCATGTCAATATCGTAATCAGCCATCTTTATAATTTTCTTAAAATTAATTATGTATTAAAGACAAAACCATACGGGTTTAATATAGTTTCACTAAATTATGTCTTCGAGTCAATACGGTCGCAAACTCAATCCATACCGCAGACTGCGTGAGCCCCTCGGAGCAAAAGGCGTGAGACAGAGTGTCGTTATTACGAACAACCCATCGACGATCGACCAGAACCAACAGCTCTTGGTCCGCTTCCCCAACCTCGGAGCTAACGACGTCATTGTGCCGGGGACTGTTCGCCTCGCTTTCACTATTTCGCTGACGTCGACGGATGATAACTGAACCATCGTTCAGAACCTGGGTCGCGCCATAGTCAAGAAGACCATGATAAAGATTTCTGGTAATGAGGTGATGTCGATCGATGACAGCGACGTCTACCATTGTTATCAGGACCTATGGATGACGGCGCAAGAGCGCGAAAACGCTGTCTATCAGGGTATTGACACCAGCAAAAATAAGAACGTAACCAAACTTAGAATCGGGGCTGCTAACAAGGCAGATAACAACGCGAGCGACAACGCGGTCGCGGGCGCTTACGCAACCGCTTCTACATCCCGCTCGACTTTGAGTTGCTGGAGAGTCACATGCCCTACTATCAGAGCGCTTTGGCTGACCGCCTCGAATACGAACTAACGTTCAACGACTACGGCCGAGTTCTCATAGCCAGCGACATGTTATCGACGTATACGATCGATAATGTTTCGCTGGAGTACGACATGGTCACGATGCCCGAACTAGCGCGATTGATCAGAACCCAGTACGCCGGGCGCGTTGCCATACTTTACGACCGAGTTCTTCGCCATCGCAAGATGACGAAAGACAAATGCGACACATTGTGGAATATTAACGTCAACGTACCCGCCCGCTCGATGAAAGGTATACTGATGTTGTTCGAGGATGCTCGGTTCGCGTTCGGTGCTAGAAAAACCGACAAATTCTATAACCTCAAAATCACGAAGGTAGAGGTGACGATCGAGGGAGTACCCAATCAACTCTACAGCGCGGGTCTTCGCGCGCACCAGCAGTGGGACGAAGTAAGAAAGCAGTTTGCTGCCGGCTCTAAGCGCTCTCCGGAGGTTGCAGCAGTTGCCAAAGACCTGCATCTCTCGGCCGTCTCCCTCGCGGAGTTCCTGAATACCAAATACGCGTTATGGCTAGACATGCGACCCAGCGACGACGACCAAATACACGGCAACGGACGCCAAGTTGAGAACGCTAGCGAGGGTGTGACGATCCAGATAACCAAAGAGGCGGACGGAGCTGGGCCATTGAACGTGTACTTATATATAATTACAGACGCACAACTCAACATCGAAGATGGTCGATACGTCTCAGCACTCTATTGATTTAATTAATTTTAAGAAAATTAGCAATCATTCTAACGATTTAATAATTAATAAATTTGAAAAAATTAAGAAAATTAGCAATCAATACCAATTCACGATTGGAGATGCCCACTCTGCCATAATATGTGGGCAGACAGGATGTGGAAAAACGGTTTTCATCCTAGACTTGCTCGAGGGCTCCTATCGCGATGCCTTTCGTCATATTGTGATCCTGTGTCCCACTGTGCGGCACAACGATACTTATCAGCGGCGCCCGTGGATATGAACCGACCCTGAGGTATACGTTATTGACCCCGGTGATAAGCTTCACGATTGGCTGCGTGGTTTATACCAAAAATTCTAGGGTGAGCCCACCCTATACGTGATTGATGATTGCTCGGCCAAGGCGGCGATGACCAAAAAGAAGGACATGCTCTCCGAGCTCGCATTTTCTGGCCGCCATGCTAGGCAAAGCGTATGGATATCCACTCAAAAGTACAACGCTGTCCTCAAGGATCTGCGCCAGCAAACGAAATGGGTCGCCCTCTTTCATTGTAAGGACTGAGACTCATTCGATGACTGTCTTCGAGAGAATGACGTTATCCCAACGCGCGAGGAGCGCCTGGAGGTTCGACATATGCTTTCGGAAACTAAGCACGCCAAGCTTTTGCTAAAGACTGATCAACCAACTGCTTACGAAGTTATCAATTAATTAATAATTAATTAGCAATTACTTAACGCTCGTTTAGTAACTGCCGAGTAAATGCTTAACAATGCTTAGCAATTGCTGAACAAATGCTGAACAATGCTGAACAAATGCTTAACAAATGTTGAACAAATGCTGAACAATGGTTAACAATGTTAACAATTTGGTGCTCCGCTGCGAGCTTTGTTGCGAGCATAATGGTGATCATAAGTATCGGGTGGTGCGCTTGGCAATATGTTAAAGTGATGAGAGTTGTTAGAATAGTTAAATTAATTTTAAGAAAAATGAACTGCGACGAACTTCTCGATCAGCTAATAGAAGAAACCTCAACTCCGACTGCCAACATCCTGAAAGATAATGATCCGACAGAGCAATCGGAATCAACTCCAACTCCAACGGCGGTTGGTATTGGGTTGAGTGCAACGACTCCGAATGAAAATGAAAATGCGGCGCGACGAGAGCGGCTAGCTGCGCTGGTTGCTGGGGGACAATCGGAGCATTATCTCGGTAGGCGTCTCTCAGTTTTTCAGGTGGATAAGATGTCAGATGCGGAGATCGATAAAATGTATGCGCGATACGAATCTAGGTTAGGTGCGGAGATGACAAAAACTCTTGGATCGGCGGCTATTCATTTGTACGCAACCGCCGTTAGTATACTTCTCCCTATACCAAACACCGCGGGATTGATTGACGATCTAGAGACTGACCCTTTTATAGGTCACACTCTTAGAACAGCCTGCTGCTCAATTCATCACAAGTTTGGAATGTACTTAGCTCCGTTGACAACCGCGTTGACCACGGGTAAACACTGTCAATTTGGACATATATGCCCACGAACTATAAGCCCTAATATTAATATCATAAATGATGACACAAGACATATCAGCGAGAGTGACGGAGTTGAAACCGATTGCTCCAACCCAATCGAACCCGAGTGTTACTCCGCCACTGGATGACATACCGCATATAAAAAATCCGAAAAGACAGGCAGCTGGGCGGGCGGCGGCTGCCACCCGAAAAGTTAAACAAGATAAAATACTCGCCGAGCTTCGAGAGGCTAAACAGTCGTTGCAATCGGGGATGGAGACGGCAAAACATCTGAAGACAGAGTTGAGTACAACAACACCCCCAATTCACGAATTGGAAGCACACTCAACACCCAATCGAGGTTGGGCGAATCCGATTGAACCCAAATTCGTGAATTGGAATTGGGTTGTTGGTGGTGGTCTGGCAGTTGTTGGTGCCCTGTGCGTGTGGCAATACCCCCTATTATCGAAAAAACAAGCAGCCAGTGTTCAGAAGAAAGTTACGAAACACCAATCGCGATTGGATGCGCCCCATTTAAACATTGATCGCGACCCCTTTTATATGCAATAATTATAATGGCTGAACAAGATGGTAAAATGTTAGTGAATGCGCTTTATCACGCCGTGGTGATATCGGGTTTCAGTATCGGGTATGCTCGACTATCAAAGATGGCCCTAGGAGGATCCGCTCCCAAATTGGACTTTACTGTGAGAGACGTAGGGCTCGCGACCTTAGATGTAGCGGCCGCAGTTTGGACCCGAGATTATCTAGTTAAAGCTGGAATTCTACCAGTTAATATATGGAAATAAATGGCTTCAATCGCAGTAATGGTAGGTGGTGCGCTTGTAAACGCATTGGTGTTCAGCGGTAGCAACTTTATATTCTCTAAAATGAAAAGCTCGAACGTGGATGAGGAGCGTAAGCATCACGATTTAGCTGTAGAACAACTCAATAGCGCAAAGGAAGCGTGGTCGGAAAAACGAACCGCCCATCTGGACTGGGTCAATGAAGAGCTTCGCCGCGAAAATCACGCCGCACAAACTTTTCAGAACGTTGAAGAAGCCAACCGCAGTACGCGCTGGCATATCCGCAGATGTCCTGCGCCGCTGGATCGTGAGCCCCAACTTTCAGATTTCTATGTACCGTCAGAGCCCCAAAAAGACCGCGAGATCGCGTTCATCGTCGTGGGAATGGGTGTGGTGGGGCTCGTCGGCTACTATATTCAATCGAGATTTTAAATTAATTATTTTAAATATCTTTTTTTATAAATATATATATATAGAACGATGTCAGTTGACGAACTTTATTTTGCTATGATTGATGTAGGATACACTGCCCTTAAACACCGCATAGCTGGTGCAAAGGGTATGATTCGTCTGGCCCGATATTCTCTCGAGACGTGGCGGGAGGACGATAAAGCGGCCACCCTTTTCGCAAAGCGGATGTTAGATTCCTCCACCAATCCTGGGGAATTAGATTTTCCCAAGTTCCTTCAGAACTTAACCCCCAATCGCGATTGTACTTCCAACATAGGTTTATTATTATCGACGCAGTTACCGGACGATCTGGCGAGGGCATGTTGGAGATTGTCCGATATATTAAAATACATCGCATACGATGAACACGCACACACTTAATACCAAACTATCGGTTCGCCTAACGCGCAAGCTAGCGAACATGTACTATAGCCCCCGTGGCTACTGGAAGGGACTCGCTGCCATCAAGAACCTCGCGGCGGCGACCAAGGTTTCAGAAAACGCTGTCAAGGAATGGCTCAAGAAGCAGGCCATCTGGCAGATCTATTTACCCGCGCCTCACAATATTCCGCGCCCGAAATTCGACGTGCCGGTACCGAACCAAGTTCACCAAGCGGATCTCCTGTTTCTCCCTCACGATCGCGTCGGTCGTAAGACGTACAAGTACGCACTGACAATCGTTGACGTAGCGAGTCGTTATAAGAGGGCTGAGCCGTTGGCCGCTAAAGAGTCTAATGAGGTGGCCGAGGCTCTCTCCCGAATATATAAGAGGAGTCCTCTCAAATGGCCGAATCTTCTCCAGGTCGATCCCGGCCGCGAGTTCATGGGCGCGGTCTCTCATCTATTGTCTAAGCACGACGTTTCTGTCAGACGCGGCCGCGTCAACGTCCACCGGGACCAGGGAATCGTGGAGCGCTTCAATCGAACCCTGGCTGAGAGACTGTTCGGACACCAATACGCTAAAGAACTTGTAGACCCTCATTCGCGATCGACCGAGTGGGTGGCCAGACTGCCCGCCGTGGTCTCCGCACTGAACGGAGAGGTGACCAGATTGATAGGTAAGAAGCCCGTAGATGCTATCAAGTTTAAAAGGGTGACGAGCGAGCCCTCTGCCGTCTCGCGCGGGCGACCCGTTGGTTTAGAGGAGCAACGGCTTCCATCGGATATTGACGTCCGGTACCTCTATCAACCGGGAGAGCTCGAAGGTGGCAGCTGCCGCGCGACTGATCCCGTGTGGTCTCTCAATGTATATCATCTAGATCGATCTATTACCAAGCCCGATGAGCCCGTGCTCTACTATTTGGATGATGGGCCATCTCGAGGGTTTGTTCGCGAAGAACTTCTTGCGGTGCCTTCTGACACCCAGCTACCCCCGGATCGTCAGAGTCTTTAGTATTCTCTCTCAGAGTTCTTTTTTTTTTTTTATTTTTTTTTTTTTTACCTATCCTATAGGCTCGGTGTATAACCCGTCTTCCATCACTCTCCTCTTGTCGTAGTACGCCGAGAGTCCTATTTTTTGTTGACAGTACGTCTTCATCACCCGTTAATCATTCGGAATCCCCTGTTCTCCGCCATATCCCTACCCCCTTCGAGAGCACTCTTATACCATCCCCAAGTCAGATCGTTAGATCTCTTCGACATCCCCTTGGCCGAGTGCTTAGATTTTCCATCACTGCTCACATAGTAACACTTGCTACACAGAGCGATGGCTCTATCCCCTTCGAATTCCAGCTTGAACAGTCCCGGAGTTCTGTTGCTCCACACGTCCCACGCCAACCACTCGGTCTTCTCCTTATTAAACTTTCTCTTCATATTCTTTCTCACCACCGCCGCCAGCGTCTTCTCCGAAAGCGCGAAGTACATGCTGTCAGTGTCCATCTGTATCAGTTCGAAATCTCGGCGATCCACGTACTTGTCCAAGAAATCGTAGTAGAACTCCAGCATCCGGAGCTTGGCCAACTGGTAGACCGCTATGCCACACTGAAACGGTCTGTTGATCACCACTCGAGTCTTCCTGCTCGATATCTCGTAAGCCTCGTATCTCCTCCAGGTCTTCGAACCACGCCGACCTCAGTGCCCGATCGACAGTCTTCTCATCCTTCGTATATGTGGTGTTCAGGTGTCTCTCTTGCGCCTCTATCAGCTTGCCACAACACGCGTTGCCAACCAGTTTGAATATCTCCGCCAACACCGCCTTGCTCTTGTCGACGTCCCCCGTCCGTCTAGCAGCGGTGACCTCTTTAACGAACCATTGAAACGGTTTGCCGGGCGTGTAGTCAATCACCCTACGCACCGCCTTGACGATCAGACCGTGCTCCAGATACCACTTTAGCAGCGGGGAGTATATGATCATCTTCTTTGCGGACATTGCCCCCACGAGCTTTCTCTGTCCTTCGACTCTTTTCCTCCCGGTCCCGGCCAGGTAGTCCTTCATGTGCTGTGGAACCTCGTTCTCATCGACTTCTCGATTAACGAACAGCGGTGACATTTCCGAGAACTTGTCTCTCAACGTTTCCGGGACCTCTATATCCAACTCCGCAAATCCGAACCACTTTTCACTCCTGACCTTCCTCACGAAACAGTCTATATACGACTGTCTTTCCGGGTCGTCACACGTCCATATCTGCTCCTCACCACACGGCATGTCCTTCGACAGAGTAGATAGGTACAGAGCATTGGCATCGTACCCCAGCACCGCCTTACACATCTTCTCCTCCCGACTCCCCACCTGACCCCTGATCGTTGACCTTTCAGACTCGGCGTATCTGGAGAATACTATGGACGGACCACCGACCAATCCCTGCTTCATCATCTCGTACGTTTCAGACTTTGGTGACCACAGCTCGGGCGTGTCCGCCTTCCCATCGATCGACCCGCGGAGTAGGTACTGAAGGGAAACACCGGGCAGAGACACAGCATCCTTGAGTATGTCCACGCCTCTTCCCCTGTAGAACTCCGTCCTTTTAGTCAGAGCCTCCAGGAACGGTCCTACAACCAAGTAGTTGTAGTGTTGCAACCATTCATTGAACGTCTTCATCCCATTTTCTCGGAATACCTTCTTACACTCTTTCCACTCGGACAACGACAGTAGGAACTCACCCTTCAACTTCGAGTACCACTCGGGATAGTCTGGAAGCCCCGGATGGTCGAGCTTATCCGCGCTATCGAACCACTCGTATGGAAAGTGAGACATTACCGTTTTGAAGTCATACGCCTTAACCCACCGGTCGTACGTGGTACCGGGTCCCAGATACTGGATGATGTCGAGAAATCTAAACTCCGGGGTAAACAGAAACATCGTCGTGCTGGCTCTCTTTCCGACCATCACCTTATTCACGGTGGCCGCCAACTTCTCTACAAAGTACTGCTTGATGAGGTTCAGGTCGTACCTGCTACAGTTGAACCCCACCACCGGGACTTGGTCAATCCAAGAGATAATCTTTGCTTGCTGAGACTTCGATAACATATCTATGTCGGCCGGCAGATACTTTTTCCTAACCCCCTCCCTGATTGCCTTGCCTCTCATCTGCAGCTCGGTCACGAACTTCTCGACTAGCGTGTCGGGATCTCGTTCGCATATGTGTGTGATCCCTTCATGCATCGTATCCCCCAACGACACCGATATAGGAACGTGCTCGACCTCGAAGGTCAGGTCTTTGGTGGGTCGCGTGGTTTTTGACTTGTCGAGATACGCCTCGAAGTCGTAGACTATCTGGTGAGGGTACAGAGTCGTCTCCTTCTCGCGTGGCGATTGTGTATAGTAGGTATTCACCTCATTCAACCACTCGCACTCCCACATCACCACCAGCTCGTAACCCGCCTTCCTTATCTTGGCGTCTTGAATTTTCGTCCTCTTGTACAGCGATCTCGCGTTACCTCTCATGCAATGCCTCGGACACCCGTGCCAGTAGCATCCGTGAAACTGAAACACGGTCTTTATTTCGTGACAGTAACCGTCGACCGGATCACCGGCCACCCACCTCTCACCACCGTGACCGCAGTCGGCGTGATGTATGTGCTTTCCCACCCTCTCCTCTTCTCTGCTCAACCATTGAATCGACCTCACACTCGCTGACCCCTTAGGATAGAACGCCTTCTCGTAGGCCGACTGCGGTCTCTCTACCCTCTTACCTGGACATGTCACCACGGTCTTCCCACCCATGCAGGTGGTCGCGTGCCTGTGCATGTTACACGACTTTGTGAACCGTTGTTGACATCCGGTGCACCCGTACTCGTTCGTCATCTTGCGGAGATTCGTTATGAGGAACGAGTGACCTCCAAACATTCCTATCGTCATTGTCTTCCCCCCAACCACGTCGTAATTTGCCGGAACCTTCATGAGGTACCACACTCCATCGGCGCTGGGCTCGTATTTCCCGCTCCCATGAGAAGTTGTTGTGCGTCGATGATCATCTTCACCTCGACCGATATCCAACGAACGAAGGTCCATTTTGTGTTTGGTCTATCGACTTTGTCGATGTCCATTCGACCTTTCTCTCTATCGGATATCCAACTCTCGGCTTTGGCGATCTCGTTTATCCACGGACTGCCCTTTGATTGTTTGTGATAGATCATAGTAGCGTCGGTCTCTATGTTCCTAATACGATACGAGCACGAATACCTCAGATAACATGCCGTGGTCATCTCTGGGCGAATTTTATTCATTATGCGATTAGCGATCTCCCCGTCTACCCTCCTCTCGAAAGTCAATACTATCTTCCTCCTACCCCTACCAACAGTTTCCCTAACTTCGGCTTCTTCGGCGAGAATCCTGGGACCCTCCTCCACCAAAGCTCTGGCGATATCTCTCCTCTTCTTGGGAGGTCTCCCCACCAACCCTTGATAAATCTTATTGTAGTACGCCTTGTATAGGGGTTTTCTACGTGCGCTGGGATCTTCTTTTACACGCTGCGCGTAAGCGGTGGCGCGCAGACTGGCCGTCGTCTCGTTCTCCAATTTCTCGGAGCGTTTTTCGGGGTCGGCGGGCAGTCGTCCGGTCGAAACCGCACGCCGCAGCCTCTCCTCGTAGACGACGGCTCGCGCGTCACTTATCCTATCTGCTATATCTTTCTTGAGTCTCAAACCTCTTAGGGAAATTCCCCAACTCTTAGCTTGCTCTCTCATTTGCTTTATGGTAGGCATTATACTGAGTATAACCAATAGATTGTTATCTTAAATAGGGTGTAAGTTTATATTTTATTCGTAATAAATGTATGACAGATTGTTGTAATATACTTAGTATAACTTATGGATAACTTGTCTTTAATAGGGTGTCAGTTTATATTTGTGACAGATTGCTGTAAAATACTGAGTATAACTTATGGATTTCTTATCTTTAATAGGGTGTCAGTTGTTATTTTATTCGTAATAAAAGTATGACAGATTGTTGTATATATACTGAGTATAACATAGGGGATTTTTATCTCAATATGGTTAATCTTCTCATGTCATAAATATATGGTCACGGTAGTAGTATATAAGAGTCACAAATGATACCATCATGTTGTGGAAGGTGCCGCGCGTAGCCGGTACCTTCCAGAGGTGATGGTATCATTGTGACTCTTATATACTACTGTTCCCATTCACGACACTAACCTTCTATTCTCTATTACTATTCCTTCTACGTTGTAATTCCACGGCATCAAGATTTTAAATGTCTCGTGCATAAGATATGCATAAAAGCACAGGTTGATGTAACGGACCAATGTATATAAATGCATTACAATTGTACTTTGTTTACCCTCTGCCATGTGTCATATAACAAAGAGTAAACTAGAACAACAGTGGTGAATTTAATTTTGGACACTGATTAAAGACAATGGTGAACGTGTTTGATATAAGCCGTTAACAAAGCGAAACAAAAACACATATTAAATACAGTGGGGTCAGCGAGTAAGTGCACACACGAACAAACACGACAAGTTGGAACCAACCTGTCGTGTTCGTTCGTGCGTGCACTTACACGCTGACCCCACTGTGGACCAGAATTCGGTATTTGGCCTAATAGGGGGACATTTAAGAGATTTTTTTTTGGATTGTGTGCTTTGTTAGAAAAACTACAACGTGGCATAGTCCAAGCCACTAGGGTTTGGACAATTGCAGTTGTTTGCAGAATATACATGCTTTTGACTGCGGAGAGATAGGAATGTGCTGAATCTCGTGTATGTACATGTAACATTTACAAAGAGGTAATATGTATTTGGTGATCCTATGTTGCTTTCAAATGGCATCTTAGTTTAGTTGTTGTGTAAAGACGTGTTTTACTGTGCGCTAACAATCACCTTTACCAGAAAATGCATTGATTATTGGTTGATGAAAAAAATGGATACAATATATTTTTCTCGTCAATGTTACATACACATATTCCCTGCTCATTTTAAACTGTTAGAAATGAGATATAGTATGCTTATGGATTGTAACAAACCTATTTGGACCTTATTTGTTGCAGAGGCATTATTTTAAATCATGCATTACATTGAGAAGTATATTGTGACATTTGATCGAAGTCGCGTATGTAACATTGACAAATATGCCAAGTACAGTCGAACCTCCCCGAACAGCCACCTCTCTACAACAACACCCTCTATATAACAGCCGCTATTTTATATCCCAAATGGATGATTTCCTCTATATTTAACCATTACACTGCTGAGCACGAAAATTGTCGTCTGATGTTGCTTTTGCATTTTTTCTCAATAAAAACATGTTTTTACAGCACTTCAGAATCATTTCCATTGGAAATGATTCTAAAATGCTGTCAAAACATGTATTTGATGATAATTATCGAAGAAAATAAATAAAAATCAGACGATAAAATTTAATTCAGCATTAACCTCCCTACAACACCCACCTCTCTATAACAGCCAGTTTTGCGTCTTCCCATGGGTGGCTGTTGTAGAGAGGTTGCACTGTAATACTTTGTTAGAGACTGGATGCTTATTACTATGTGGCAACTGGTAAATTTCTTCTTGTAAGACAATAAACTGTATAAAGATAAGATGAGTGTTAACAGTTTACACAGAAAAAATGTTTTGATTAATGTGTAATAAATACATAGATTGCAATATGTTAGTCTTGTAAATGTTACATGCACATTTTCAGGTTTATTTATTTATGTTAGTAATAAGTTTATATGAGCAGTTCATAGTTTGCAACCATCCCATTATCACAAAATTTCGTTTAAATCCACAATTTGATAATTTAAAATATCCTGAATACTCCATTGCAACATCTTTCAGGTCAGTACTGTAACATGTTTTCGTCAATGTTACATACATATCATATACCTTCCTTTATTTATACAGCAAATAGCACTACATGAGCTATTTACAACTTATAATAAACCTACAGGGACAGGATTTATTATATAAACTTTTTATAAACTAATTATTATCATGAACGGACTATTTCAACATTTGAAGCAATTGATGTATGTAACAATTTTGTCAATTTTGTCAATGTTACATACACATTATTGAAATTCCTTTACTTATGTTGTAAATAAGATTATAAAAGATGTTTGGTTTGTAACAAATCTATTAGGAGCAGCTTTATGTTAAATGTGTTGATTTTGCTTATATATTGCCATGAACATTTTGATCTGTAGCCGATTTCACCAGAATTGCAAAGTATACTTTCCTAGCAAAGTATACTTTGAGGGAGCAATCATTGATTTTTCCGAAATGCATTATTTCATGCAGAACTAACGATTGCATATATTTGATGATTAAAACTATGTAGAATTATTATACTGAATTTATTACATTATCACAGCCAAAATTGGATGTGATAATGTAATAAATTCAGTATAATAAAAATTAATAAATTTATCATAAAATTGAAAATTTCTCCCTCAAAGTATACTTTGCTACTAAAGTATACTTTGCAATGTTGATGAAATCGGCTACTGATTTACAGCAGTATGCAACATTTTGACATGAAAAGCATGAAACACTATACCTACTATCAACATTTTCTAACTGGCCATATCCTCTATGTTTTGGTGCCAAAAGTGACTCGGAATATGCTGATTTCCAACACATTTAGTAAAATAAACCTGGCTGTTGATTGTTGTTTTCTATGTTTACATGAAGCAACTTCTGCGTATGTAACAGTTTGTTGACAAGATATAGTATAAATATTAAATACACATTTGTTTTTTTTTTGTTTTTTTTTAAGATAAAACAAAAAATTTACTTGCATCTTAAGACTCATCTCCAGATGGTTCAATATGTCAGGTTCCATATTTTAAGTTACTGGACTGGTTATACGTATGTAACAGGGTTTGACAAGAAAATGTTACATACACATACTAATTTTGATTATATTTTTTTTCAATGGTTATGCTTCCGATGGACAAATTATTTTTGTACTGAAATAGAGTTAGACTGCTCACAGAAACGTGCGATCTCTTTCTAAGCAAGGAAAAGGGCAAGATCAATATGAAATACTTGCCCATACTAGGACATGTTAAAAATGTCCCCCTTTTTCACATAAAAGTGTGAGATACATACATATTGAAGAACTGTACAGCTTGTTCAATCAACTTCAATCACCTATTTCTTTGGTACTGCTAGATAGTCTATATGTGTATTCATGTAACTGAAGTCATACAAGTGTTCCATCTCAACATGTCTCGTTTTAGTAATAGTTACTGCCCTAATTGAGGTGTTCATGTGTTTGAACAACCTACATGTGCCCATGGAACACCGAGCCGCGAAGAGCGGCTCGGTGTTCCATGAGCACATGTAGGTTGTTCAAACACATGAACACCTCACTTAGGGCAGTAATTGACTTACACATCGACTTACCGACTACCGTTGCTAGTATTCAGTGGGAATTTTGAATTTCCATTTGACATTAAAGGAACTGTCTCTACAGTTATGACAGCCGATTAATAACATCCGTGTGGGAGTAGACTGATCTGGGCTACGATAGCCATCGTAAGACCGCTTTTCTTAGCCGGTGTTCATTGTGTCAAGCTGTCACTTCACACAATGACACAAAGTGTGTGGTTTGCCCTGATGCACGGCTGTTTCTTGCCCAGGTTTGAATATAGATGCAAACTTTTCTTTTGTCTACAGTGGTGTTCAAATTGCTTACCAATCGCGAATAATCGAGTATGGCGGTTAATCGTCGCACCCTTAGACTACGGAAACATTTACAATAACATAAATTTAGCACAAAAAAAGCAAACAACACATTTGTCACATTGAAAGGCTGTCAAGCTAAGTTTCTATAACTATGTTTTATGGCGTAAGACCCGTGTTTTTAAAAAGTTCAACCCTGAACAAAGTTGTGCTGTGACCGACATTAGTCATTTGTCATTTGTATAAAAGCTGGAAGACCTCAGATTTAGATGTTGGTTGTATAATTGTTCGCTAGCGCTCGAATATAAGCAATCTTGGTCAGTGCTCGGCTCTGAAACGATAGGAATGTCGAATGTCATTCATACAAAAATGGTATTGTTGCAAAATCTTACAAATAATGACAAACACTGGGTACTCATCTGAATCTACAGTGTTTGCATATGTCGTTTGTATAGTGTATGATGTTATGTAGTCTTGCAATTCTTTTTGCTACATTCTTGTAACAAATGTTTTTGTTTATCATCTTTAGACCACATGGGACACACAACTGCGGTTGGTTCCATTTTTTTTCGACAATTCATATGGCCGCCACCTTGAATTTCAAAATGGTCGCCCTGAAATACTATATTCATTCTCTATACACTTTGAATATAGGTAAAATGTTAATTTTTTGGAGTGGCTATTCTCATCTTTTCAATAGACACAACACAACCGGTGTCATTTTAATGTTTAACAACCCAAATGGCGGCCATCTTTCATTTAAAAATGGCCGCTCGGAAATTCTATGCACAATATTGTATTAAGGACTTGTTCTATACCTAATCATCCTTTGATTCAAAGATAATTGCTGCGTAAATGTGATGGAATATATGTATAACATATATGTGAACACTGCCTCGTTACTGTATCCTATACGACACATGGAGTGGCGAACTCGGCCATATTTGTGCGTTCAAGCCATCAGCCGCTTTCACCTCTTCTGGCGTTTGACACAAAACGCAAAATGTGAAGTAGAACATATGATATAGGACAACGGACTCCTATCAATTATATTACACAAAATAGTAAAATATGTCAGTTTTCTGGACATGTTTGCGCCTGTGATTTTAACAACATGAACCACCATTGTAAATAGCCTCATACACAGAACATCGCACAGTGTATCACTTTTACCCGGCAAACCACACAACACATACCATATATACCAACTATTGTACTACTACTCTGTTATTAGCTATCAAATCCAGTGACATGTAAACAGTTACCAGAGTGTATTGTCCCTGGTGTCTACTCCCCTACTATGGGAGTAAATATGACTTTACCTATGGGTAACATGTACACTAACAATAGGCTGTGCATCAGATTGAAAAGTTCATCAAAATTTATTTTGAGATTGATGGGAGAAATGCTTAAATATATCTCGTCTTTTGTATAGTTTGCTGGCATAATATTTATAGCACGCCGTTGTCATATCTGTTTATTATGTATTGTGCCAATTTGTATTTGGTTTACTTGTCATATTATTTGCTGTATGTGTCAAACGCACGAAGTGGTGAAACTGTACGATGGCTTGTACATACAAGCGTGGCGGAGATGGCAACCCAATGTACCATATAATATACAGTAACAAGACAAAATTCACATATGTTCTATTCATATATCACATCACTCTTATGAAGCAACTATCATTGAAGCCAAGTGTATCTATTTATGACGTAGACGTAATACCGTAATCATATCCACATTGATAATGCAGTTAGCATGTTGTTGGGGTTTTTTTTTGCGGCCGTTCCATCTGCATACGTCAAATAAATAAACTTGGGTTTGTTCCAATTTTTCCGATAACTAAATAGCCGCTATGTCAATATTCTTTTTTTCACTACAAATTGTCGTCGAAAATGCTAGGTTGTGTTGCTTTTTTGGCTGCATTTTTGGAACCAATGTGATTTGTATCATCTACAGAAGTCAAATAAATAAAGCATGGGCTGGTCCCATATTTTTCTGAATTTCAAAATGGCTGCCGTGAGAATATCGTACAATTATTATATAATCATGGATAAATAAGTTATACTGCTGTTTGTCCTGACTATAATCATAGTATATATGAAAGGGACATTTATAAGAATATGCCAATACATAAGCACTGTTTTATGTCCGACATGTTGGATATCAATATGGATGGCCGCTGTGTGTATGCAGGATATGTCTTAATTACTGATACTGAATTATCAGCGCTTGCAATCAGTTCCATCACCATCTGCGTTAGAGTATTCATATAGTTTCATGAACGGCATTGTTGGCACAATCACAAAGCTGTCAAATGAGTTGATTACACAAACGCTATGCCCTATACAGACGTATGTGCAGGAACGTGCTGAAAAAAATGACTACGTTGTGAAAAGGCGGTTTTGTGTCATTAAATACGTTCAATATGTGTAGAAGACATATGTACAATTCCAAATTGATTGAGAGAAAACTCTTCGTCAGAAAATATAAACCAGGTGCACATGTTCAATATATGTAGAAGATGTGTGTAAAGTTTTTGATAGACAGGAAGCTACCAGAGTTGATTACACAAACTATATAGCATGTACATAATTGTATGCAAGTGTGTAGAAAAATTGATAATATTATGAGGTCAAAGACATGTTTCTATATGAAATTGATTATTACATTGAAGGTACAAATGTCGCATGGGATGACGCTTTCTAAAATGTCAAAGACCTTATTACACAGAATCAAGCATGCTCATGCTACGTATGACATTCCAAAGCCAGTGACACTTCAGACGACACATCTAGTATGCAGAGCTCCAGATAAGCTTCGTATTTGCGTAAATACCCAATTAAAATTGCCAAAAAAAACACAATTGAAATCAGAAGTTGCGAGTATCAGAAAATGCAATAAAAAAAATTGTGGTACCTTTATCATGCTGCAGAAAACAATAAACAGACCACAAATATAGCATATTTTTATTATTTTCCATGAAAACACATCTTGGTATTTAATCTCCAAGGAGACAATTATAATGAAATACCAAGACATGTTTCCATTTCGAAGCAAACTATTCAATAATTGCTGTCTGTTGATGTGTAAACAGTAGTGTGATTTTATTTTACCCAATCAAAATGTTGAAATACCAAATTGCTTCAGAAATGATGGAATGACAATACTAAATTGCTAATTCCTTATCTGGAGCCCTGTAGTATGTATTATGTTGTGTCAAGAAGGCAAGCGACTTATGTTTCCAAATCCTTGACTCCCGCAGAAACTAGATACGCTATGACTGAATGTTTAGGCATTTTGTTTGGCCTGAAACGGTTTCATCAGTATGCATACGGATATACGGTTTAAGTGGCATCGGATCAGCTGCTTCTCGTATCCACTATGAAACAACATGGAGCTACATGGAGCAATGGTTGCAGCATAAAATAGTTTATACCGCGACCATTGCTCCATGTAGCATAATAAAGGGGGTTGAATAAATGCTGTTTAAACCTGAAGTAGCCTAATATACATGAAGTGCCGTTTTTTGCCTTTATTTGTTCACCTTTGACGCCTAATTGTGGCCTCTGATGGGTCAGTCTCAACAGCAAATTCAAGATGGCGGCGAATTTTAAAATCAAAATCGTTGTCGGTTCAGCTGAAAGTTTGTCCATTTGTACAGTGTATGCGACGTAACCAACGACATTGATATGTCCATTTTGATTGAAATGCTTATTATGACAACTGTGTAGTCTAAAACCAGCCAATATTGAA
Organism: Conchocele bisecta; assembly: GCA_029237695.1. Lineage (NCBI taxonomy): Eukaryota > Metazoa > Mollusca > Bivalvia > Lucinida > Thyasiridae > Conchocele > Conchocele bisecta. The sequence goes on from CM055265.1 coordinate 140,474,984, forward strand.
GCGCATCGTAAAGAAATCGGAGATTTAATCAGATACAATACCGAATCTATCTAGCGTGGACGCCGCCATTTTGCTTTGAATGACGTCGCTAGAATTGTGACGTATGGAGCGGGAATGACGTCAAAACATCACGTCACGCACGTTCAAACAATTAAGTTTAGTATGCGGTATAAATTAAATACATGATTAGTGCCGTCGAATATAAAATTTATACCGCAACCAGCGTCTGAAGTAACCTAATAAAGGGGGCCGAATAAACGTTATCTATATTCGCTACTAACCGTATATACATCAAAGTAGCATAATAAACTTGCACTTGTGTGTTGGTGCTCAGTTTGCATATAATTACAATGTAACCGAGTACCAGCCGTACTAGCTTTATTTTCTCAACTTTGACCTCTCGTCATGTGACCAGTGGGTTCCATCCATCCATCCATCTATATATCTATCTATTCATCCTGCATCACCCTCCTCTCGCGAGGATTATGTGCAGCTGCGCGTCTATACATGATAGTAGAGTGACGAGAGATGGTAAAGAGTGACAGTAGACTGGACTAAAAGCATACATTCTAATGCACCGAAAATAGAAAGGACGCATCTGATTGGTCAATTTAAATCAGAGCCTATAAAATATGAAAAATCACAGCATTAAAATCTCAGTTTTACCAGTCTGTGTTTTACAACTGGACAGATTTATGTAACCCTACGCGCTTTTGTAAACAATGGCCAGCGGCGGGGCTTGCAATTATTTCCAAATTAATTTCGGTACATTTTCGGTTATCCATTCTGCCATATTGACATGTACAACCCAAAGCGGAAAAGAAAATCTAACAACGACTGACAAACGTGACTTCAGTGTGGTGGCCCTTCAACAAATTCCCAAAAATATTACCCCACCCGTCCAAAATACAGAAGAATGTAATAAAGTGCTCAAATGCAAACTCAATATGCCAGTACCAGCCTATAACTTTACGAATTCCTATGTGCACATACATGACTATACATAATAAACTGTATTGCAGATGGGTAATCACCTGAATTAGGCGTAAATCCAGGGAAATCCTAGGCCTGTTGACACAACAATTTGTTGACATTTCCTTTGTAAAAATCACACGAGACACGAACCCAATGCAGAAATGTTGGCATTTCTTTAAATGAATAAAAGCAAATAACTGTTGCAACTACACATATAAAAACAATACAATTGTTAAAATAAACATTACAGTTGAATAAATGTATAGATGTCTTAGAAAAAGTCCCGTTAATCTCTATTTGAAATGGGAATATTCTTCGGCGGAGTTACATTTCATTAAATTCATTTGGTGTGAGGCGGTTATAAATCGATGACGACAACAACCTGCTGACGTAATGAAAACTATCACTGTTCGTGATCTGCTACGACGTTGCAGAAAGCGGGGAGCACACTAGGTGCATTAGAATGGGTATAACCATTAACGCGTCGCCGTAAAACTGATTCACAGACCATAAAACCTCCCACATACCGCTCCAAATCGAAAAACAAAGCATGGTGTGTTAATTAGGGTAGAAATAGATTAAGATCAGATTTAAAACAATGGGTCCAACTCTGAGGACTGTCCCAGAGTGGTGCACCCCTCGTACAGCCTGCTTGAAAGCTTCAAGACTGTGCTGCACGACAACAGTGCACGGAAGGCTGTTCCACTGCAAAACTGTCCATGGATTGAACGAGTACTGGTAGTATCTGGAAAGGCAACTTAATATATTAACTTAAGTCAGATGTAACACATGGCACAACAAGGCGGCTATGTGATCAATAGTACGGGGCGCCATGCAGGACAGGTTAATTATGTGTACAAAATTGAGTTTTGTAACACTAAAAATCACAAAATTCAATTCTGTGTCACAAAATTCAATTCTGTCAATTCTGTGTCACAAAATTCAATTCTGTGTCACAAAATTCAATTCTGCATACGTTTCGTATACAAAATTCATTTTTGTTATAAAGGTTTCAATTTTGTAAGACAGAATTGAGTTTTGTGGGACAGAATTCATTTTTGTCCACAAAAATTAGTTTGCGTAGGATAGTCTATGTCATCTCTACGTTGATTGGTTGAGATCGGTCTTAGTCCATTTTACTAGATGGTGGAGTACACTTGCAGGTTTAAATATTTCAATGCGAAAATATAACCCAATATATCAATATTATACTTCTTTATGGACAGTTATTTTGGTTATATATGATTACAAATGAGTGGTCACACCATATAAGCATATATACTTTGAAGGAGAAATATGAAAAATATTCAGAATTTTCCCTCAATTATGTAAACAGGGTCAAACATAAAGTAGCCGGGACATAGCTAGACCTGAGAGCATGCCCATATATAGAGAATACCAGGCTAGTGTATTTTGATATCAAGTTTATCAGGCAAGGCTAGGAAACGCGTAGGAATTCCGAGGCTTGCCGAGGAATTCCTACCGTTTCCGAGCCGAGCCTGATAAACTTTATATTAAAATACACTAGCCTGGTATTCTATTTATCAGGTAACGTTTTATGCTCGAAAATGACATTAGATGACGTCGTATTCTAACAGTAGATCTAACCTTGTGAAACAAATGGTATTAGATCTGTGTTACTAGTTGCGAAGTTACGTGTTCGCAACTATGTTTCTACATGCATTATTTACAGTATACACCATCTTAGTATCCATGGTATCTACACAAATACTACAAATGGTTTCCTCAAATGGCCCAATACACACATGCTGTTTATAAACACAGACAGCAGTCAGAACACAGGCCACAGCGCGTGTATTATTGATTTAACTGGGGCAGATATACCTTGCGATACACAATAAATGACGTCAGTACTCGCGGGAGATATACATGTACATGAATTATGTGTACAATTATAACGCAAATGAGTTTAAATACGAATGGGTTTGTCAACGTTTGACTGTTTGGAGATAGTTGAAGCAAAATGGCAGAATGAGAAATGAATCATCGGCAGAATGAGAAATGAATCATCGACATTGAATGTGTAGATCGGCGACCGTGACCCATTTCTGCAGTGCAGTTTCTGACCAATGGTAGTCCTACTTACATGCGTGTGCAGAATTGACAGAATTGAATTTTGTGACACAGAATTGAATTTTGTGGCACAAAAGTGAATTTTGTGACACAGAATTGAATTTTGTGACACAGAATTGAATTCTGTGGCACAGAATTGAATTTTGTTACACAGAATTGAATTTTGTGCACGAAAAGTGAATTTTGTGAGACAGAATTGAATTCTGTGGCACAGAATTGAATTTTGTGACGAATTCTGTGCACAAAAGTGAATTTTGTGACACAGAATTGAATTTTGTGGCACAAAAATATGATTTTTTTTGACGAAATTGAGCCATGTCCCACTTGGCGCCCCGTACAATAGAACCTGAGTGTAATTATAACCCCCATGCAAAGTGAGTGGGTGGGGTATATCACTTATTTTGACAAGCTAAATATGGTATTATTATTGACATATCTATACTTTGTAGCTAATATAATGGTAATTCAGGTATATAATTTCACATTTTCACTAAGACAAACATGCCTGATAGCTTGTATGATCACAGAAACGAAATCTGGCAACTTGACATATTTGTGGAAAGACTGACAAACATGTCTGACAGCCTTGCTGGCATTGTCTGGCGGTCTTATTCTTAGGATGACGGAAGTGTTTCAATGACTAATTCAGTCTTTCTTGTAAAATTAATATCTTATGAGAGCCTTGACCCACATCCTGCATGCCTATGTGCCCTATATTTGTTTACATTCCAAGTATGGCAAGTTGACATGATTTCTCTCTGACAGCGGCCATGTTTGGCAGATTTGACAGATCATGGGAAGCACATTATAATCGCTAAATTAAGGCTATTTAATTAGATATTCACGAGGTTTGGTTTGTAAATCATAATTAATGTGTAAGATGAACATTTACACAAAGTTTCAGATTGTTGAATTCCCGTTTCGGTTGATTTTGAAGTGGCTCTCAATTTTGAATGTGAAAACGCCAGCGTCTCCGCACCAATATTTTCCAATAAAGTCATCAAATCACCAAACCACTCTTGATTACCTGTGTAAATACCAAGATAAATATATAAACCACATATTTGGGATGTGCCAGATAGGTTTTGAGCTGTTTTAATGTGTGAAATTGCCCAAAGTCTCATGGTGATGACGTCATTTATGGCGATCTCGCAAATCTGGCAAGATGGCTGACATTTTTTACAGATTTTCCCGACGCCACAGCATCATGATTGGCCAAATGACGTCATGTGGTACAGTTTCAGAACCTATAAATACAACCCAATTGGCTAGGATCAGTGGTTCAGCTCATAAGAGCAAAAGATAACCTCTATGTGGTGTATTCTCGCCAGTGACCAGTAGTCGTCACCTGAATGTAACCATTACCCGTCATGGTCTTGTTGTACAATAACACTCAGATAATAAACTGAATACCTGAATAAACATCTTCCATTGTCTCTCCATAAGCCATCCTGACACAACAACAAACCGTAAGACCGCTCGCTTCCGTTTGTTACAATATTGATGACAAATAATATTTAACCCGTTTATCTCCAAAGTAACTCAAATGGAATATCAGACTATCATTGCATGACCATTCCATTAATTAGGGTATTGTTTTTTAATGAGAAACTATCGAAAGATGCTGGAGAGCCTGGTACTATGGCTCACTCCGCTCACCCGTTGCTGACACCGAAGTCAACGCATTTATTGTTTCCCGCTATTGAAACATACCCGATGAACTAGCCGATATATGTACACGATTTCTATTAAATTTGATGACAATATCTGCTCATGATCGCAACGCATATACACATGGACTTCAGGGCCCGGTTGCTCAAAGCTTCAGTTAGCTTAACGGACTGCTAAATCCTTAACTGAATGGTTAAAATCTTTGTTTAACAGAGATTTTAACCATTCAGTTAACAGAGATTTTAACCATTCAGTTAAGGATTTAACAGTCCGTTAAGCTAACTGAAGCTTTGAGCAACCGGCTGGATGGTTAAAATCTCTGTTTAACAGAGATTTTAACCATTCAGTTAAGGATTTAACAGTCCGTTAATCTAACTGAAGCTTTGAGCAACCGGGCCCAGGCTCGCATGCCTGAAATACGGTGGAGCATGTCTAAACCGGACACCTGGGAATACCAGGGTGTCCCGTTTACAGATGTTCCACTGTAGTATATTGAGCATGGAACTTGTCCGCCTATACGATCGATAATCCGCTCGCTAAAGCTCGTGATTATCTCCTCGTACATGCGGACGAACCATGCGAAATAAGTATAAATCAAATCCAAAAGAAAAAGTTCGCATACACTGAAAAGCATGTGCTATTTACATGTGCTATTTACATTGCCTCGCTATGTTTTCCTTTCAATTGTTCTTTCATGTAATACAGTGTTTGTTGAGCAATATCGTCAACAAAATAAAAACCACAGCTTTGTATAAATGTGGCTGTGACTGGAAACATGGGGCTTATAACATGTGCGACCAGGTTAGACTCGGACCGCGCAGTCTGATCAGGTTATGCACTGTTCGCCATATTAGTCGGTGGAACACCTTGTGGTATGCATCCAACAAACCGTAGAGATCATTTTCGGACTGCATGAATGTGCAATGTGATCAGGATCGGAAATGTATGGAAGCCCTGGAGGGACTTCTGACTTCAATACTTCTAACTTCCTTACTTCCTATGTCATTACTTCTACCTTCCCACTTCATTACTTCCTACTTCTCACTTCATTACTTCTTGCTTCTAACTTCTTTACTTTTTACTTCCAACTTCCAACTTCCAACATCATCACTTCTTACGTATAACTTTCTTACTTCTAACTTCCTTGCTTCTAACTTCATTACTTCTTAGAAGTGTTGGTGGTAGGTGGGAGTATGCGATGGGTTATTTAACGACCGGGGTTCATCCTTACCGGAATTCTAACTGGAGACCTGGTTTGGCCCTCACATACGTCTTTGGCATTTTGTATGTGACAGTTGAATCTGGTTATACCCCTTATGTGAGTATTACGATTATTCGTAATCCTATTTTAGGGGAAGGGGCCAAGTGACTTTGGTGTGGCATGGACCTGGCACCAGGTCAGGTTATTCTAATTTCAGGGCTGAATATATTTTATCTCGATGTAAATATTCCGTTCTGATTTTGGGATTCCCCCCCCCCCCCAATGCAGCAGGTTAAAATGGGATTGAACCCGTTTGCCCTGCATTACATGACCTTAGCTGTTGATAGGCCGTTAAACACCAATACACAAAAAAACAAACAAACAAACAAACTTCTTAGAAGTAATGAAGTTAGAAGTAAGGAAGTTAGAAGTAAGAAGTAATGAAGTTAGAAGTAATTAAGTTAGAAGTAAGGAAGTTAGAAGTAAGAAGTGATGAAGTTGGAAGTTAGTAGTAATGAAGCTAAAAGTAGAAGTAATGAAGTTGGAAGTTAGAAGTAAGAAGTAAGGAAGTTAGAAGTAAGAAGTAACGAAGTTGGAAGTTAGAAGTAAGGAAGTAGAAAGTTACAAAGAAGGAAGTTAGAAGTAATGAAGTTAGAAGTATTGAAGTCCCTCCAGGGCTTCTATAGAAATGGCATATACTTAAAGGCATATACTTCGGAAATGGGGCTTATGGGATTTGTGGCCTGTGTCCTGAAGCCTGATAGCGATTGATAGTGCCTGTTAAAAGCATGACCTTTTTAGCAGAATACACATTGATTATCAAAAATACTCACACCAATGTGAAAATACGCATTGATTTTCAAACTGAGTAGTGAAAATACTGTAATAAAGTTGAAAGTTTACTTAGTTGAGCTGCAGAAAGCAAATTGTGTTTGCTGTTTGCATCTTAACTAAGCGAATTTTTATATGTGTTTTATATTTCATCATTTGTTCCCTATTTAATAAATAAAATAATCAATAATGCATTTGTAAAAGTAAAGTACGCATTGAATTTGAAATCTGGGGGTATAATACTCTTTAGATACAAAACTTATCTGGAGCTCTGTAAACCATGCCAAAACAATATATTTTTTCGATAATATTAAATTTTTATCAAAATGAACGTCATTTTTAGCCAGGTTTTATGAAAAAAAATCCAGGCTATTGGATTGGCGAAAGCCGGGCGGGCGGGCGGCGGGCGGGCGGCGGGCGGGCGGCGTCCACAATCAATGTTAAGTTTTCGTGTTTGAGTCCATTTCTTTGTTACTGTACCACCTAGGACCACCAAACTTTCACAGCTTCATAATCAACGGGGGTGCCCACCAAACATATCACTATCCAAACATGTTACTTTTTGTTTGTTTAACTTTCCAACCAATTTTTTTCCGCGTAGTCCCGACTTAAGCCAATTTCAATTTGTTAACGTTTTTCGCGTTTCTACAATGTTTGTTTTTCGTGTTTAAGTCCCATTTTTTTTTGTTACTGTACCACCTAGGGAACCACCAAACTTTCACTGCTATCATAATCGCAAGGGGTGCCCAACCTCATATAACTTATCCAACATGTTACTTTTTTTTTAGCTTGACCCATTTTTTCCGTGTAGTCGACTTAGTCATTTTCAATGTTAAGTTTTCGCGTTTACAATGTTAAGTTTTCGTGTTAAAGTCCATTTCTTTGGTACTGTACCACCTAGGACCACCAAACTTTCACAGCTTCATAATCAAGGGGTGCCCACCACATATCACTATCCAACATGTTACTTTTTTTTTAACTTGACCCATTTTGTCCGCGCAGTCGACTTAGCCATTTTCAATGTTAAGTTTTCGCGTTTACAATGTTAAGTTTTCGTGTTTAAGTCCATTTCTTTGGTACTGTACCACCTAGGACCACCAAACTTTCACAGCTTCATAACCAAGGGGTGCCTACCACATACAACTATCCATTTTTACCTTCACTTATTATTTCTACGTAATTAAACTTTTTAACGTACGTCTAGTTAAAGTTTTTTGGTTAAGCGCATTACCGTGAAACTTCACATGGGTGTTTATCATCATCCATATTTTCATTCTAACCCCGAACCGTGCGGCCCCTGTGCCCAATGTCAAGGTCAAATTACTTTGAATTTTTTTGTTAAAGTTTTTTCGTGTACTATATCTCTGCAACTGCTTCACCCATTACCTTGATACTTCACATGGGTGTTTATCATCATTGTCGCACCCGCTTGCGGAAAGCGAGATATCATCGGCATTTTGGCATACGTCCGTCCTTCCGTCCGTACGTCCGTGTCCGGTTAATGTTTTTTCGTTAAAGTTTTTCCATCTACTATATCTATTTTTTTGGTGTCCATGCCTCGCCCCAAGGCGCGACATGCAGGCCACGGCCATCTAGTCTGCAAAAAGTGGGTATAATTATGTTATCCAAGTGTCTATGCTTGGAAAAAACCTGGCCTTCGTGGCTTTGCCTCGTTTCTTGTTATTTCGTGAAATATGGTCCAATTTTGATTTTATTACGAAAAAATAATTCCCCACGTTAAATCCACATAGAAAGTTATTTTCATAATAAAATAAATATTTGACCAAATTTTACGAAATTAAAAAGTGGCCAATAGTTAAATTTTGATAACATTTAATCGAATAAAATATTGTGTTTGCATTGTTTATTTAGCCGTAACATTTGGGCAGGTTTCGTGAAAGTAGGGCTCGCTGCTCGGTTCGATCATTGACCGTGGCAGCACCAGTAGCCGATTACACCAAAATTGCGAAGTATACTTATCTAGCAAAGTGTACTTTGAGGGAGAAATAATATATTTTTCACGAAATGCCTTATTTCATATAGAACTAACGACTGCATATTTGATGATTAAAAGTATGCAAAATTATTATACTGAATGTATTACATTATCACAGCCAAAATGGCTGTGATCATGAAATAAAATTAATACAGTACAATAAAAATTAATAAATTTATCCTTAAATTGAAAGAATTCTGCCTCAAAGTGTAATAAACAAGATAAATATGCTTTGCCATTTTGGTGAAATCGGCTACAGAGATTGTATGGTGGTCACCAGATCGGAAAAGTGGGTTGCCTTCTCGGGTGTTCCGGTTTCCTCCGGCATTAAGGACCACCGTTACGCCGCCATCTGTGCAATCGTTGTAAAATAGATAATGTGTTAAATGACTAACTATTGCAGGTGGGCGTAGCTGTGGGATTCCTCATACCGCCATTGATGGTGCCCAACAGTGACGATCTGGATGACATCGGTACCGATCTCAGTACCATGTTCTATGTGGTGGCCGGCGTCACGACGTCATTGTTCATCCTCATTATACTTGGTGAGTTGGAGGCGCCTCACAGCCCGTATCATATTGACCCGAACTTTCTGAGGTTTGCGCAGAGCAACTAAGAGATTCGCCTTGCGCAAACGTCAGAAATTTGGGTGTACTGCGCAAACTTAAGAAAATTCGGTGCTCTGCGCAGATGACAGATACGTTGGTGTATTGGTCAAACGACAGATAATTTAGTGTATTTCGCAAATGACAGATAGTTTGGTGTACTGTGCAAATGACAGATAATTTGGTGTATTGCGTGCAAACGACATATCATTTTGGTTTTGTATTATGCGCAAAATGTCGGTATAATTTGGTGTACTGTGCAAATGACAGATAATTTGGTGTATTGCGTGCAAACGACATATCATTTGGTGTATTATGCGCAAATGACGGATAATTTTATGTATTGCGCAAATGACAGATAATTTGGTGTATTGCGCAAACTACAAACTGCGCAAACGACAGATAATCTGGTGTAATTACGCAAATGACAGAATGTGCTGTACTGTGCAAGCTCCAGATATTCCAATGTACTGCGCAAACAACAGAAAACAAATCACGTACTGTGCAAACGCGAATAATTCCAGCACAAAAATATTTGCACAATTCCCTACCATTTGATTGGCCCGTAGCAAATCTCTGTCCAAAATTTATATCCCAGTAAACTCCCACGCCGAACTACTTTCCGTAACCGTGAGGCGCAGTTAAAATAATTCTTAAGAAAACGGAAAATAAACACATTTTCTTGATGAATTTATTTCAAATGCTGGAATTATAAGGAATGAATGGCCTTTTTGTTGAATTTATCGGGGATATAAACTTGGAAAAGTCGCGGGATTTTTTTTTTTTTTTTTCGAAAATTGTAATTTTTTTATCGCTTCGTCCAGTATTCCCGCGACTTTTCCAAGTTTATACGCCGATAAATTCCACAAAAAGGCCATTCATTCCTATAATAAATTCGGTATACTGCTTAAAAGGCAGAAAGAAGAACTGAGACCAGAAATAGTCAACACAATGAATGATGTGTAAAACTGGAAGTGAGCGATTAGAAAGTTGGACTTCATGAAGTATTCATGCGTATTCATGAAAGCTCGGAAATGTTCGCATTTTTATATGTTATCATTCACTGTGTCGCTAAAACTGAAGAAAAAAAATGTGCGAATCAAGCGTAAAACCGATAACGTTGTTTTATCAGAACTGTGCTTAACTGACATTATGTGACACGTCGTGTGAAACATGACCATACTTTCTTGCCTTAGTTATGTGATAAAACATGAGCATCTGCGCAGTCAGGCAATGGTTGTGGTTTACGTTTGCCGTTTAGCTATATAGTATAGACACATTTGGTACTTCTGGCCATTATCAGCATCTTCGAACCCTATTATCCGTGCAATTGTAGAGCCCACTAGTGTAACCCAAAATATTCATCTCCCGGCCCGATATTTAATTTGTGATTTGTGTTGGAGGGTGCATACTCGAAATATAATACAAGCCTGCACGGCCCGACGTTTCGAGTTAGATAGTCGAGATTATCTCACCTTAAAGGTACATGCCCACTCAGTAGGCACAAAATGTTCTTTATAGGAATTAAATAAGTGTATAACTGTGTCACTATTCCCCCAGTTCTAAATATTACGAATGGCCGCTATACATATATAAATGAGGTAAAATAAATATTACTAAATGATTATATTTGTATAGTGGGCACTCACAATTATACACTTATTTACAATTATACACTTATTCCTATAAATAACAGTTTGTGCCTACTGAGTGGGCATGTACCTTTAACATATTATGGAAACACGGTTATCGCCGCTGATATCAGTGTGGAAATGTATAATGATATAAAATGTATAATGCTGCCAATCAATACGTGGGATAATGGGGCAGTAATGTTTATTTTGCTAGAAAATGTTGTCTCTGATATAAATACAGTCGAACCTCCCCGAACGGCCACCTCTCTACAACAGCCACCTCTCTCTAACAGCCGCTATTTTATATCCCAAATGGATGATTTCCTCTCTATCTAACCCTTACACTGCTGAGCATGAACATTGTCGTCTGACGTTGATTTTGCATTCTTTCTCAATAAAAACATGTTTTGACAGCATTTTAGAATCATTTCCATTGGAAATGATTCTAAAATGCTGTCAAAACATGTTTTTATTGAGAATTATTGAAGAAAATAAATAAACATCAGACGATAAAATTGTATTCATCATTAACCTCCCTACAACAGCCACCTCTCTGTAACAGCCAATTTTGCCTCTTCCCATGGGTGGCTGTTGTAGAGAGGTTGCACTGTAACATGTTGTGACTACTGAGTGGGCATGTACTTGGACACGTTTTATAACTATTATATCTCCATATATAATTTTTCAATCTTCAAATTCTGACATAGATATTGGTTATTACATTTGGCATATGAACTGTATATTTACTTTATCGAAACCATACGTATACGGTTGCCATGGCGATTATGATGTCACTCGGTTGAAATCGAAAAAAGATCATTTGTAGGTATCTGTACAATTGGTGTAAAATTATATTATATCACGTTCATGCTGCACAATTTCATTTACGAAATTAAATCCATCATAGAGTAATACAATGCCATTAAAGACATACATTCATTGTTTAAGTTATGCAGTTTAAATTATGCAATTATCAAGTTTGCCTCAATTTTGCAAAATAAATTACTGACACCAGTGTCACTTTCAACATTCAGTTACCTAGTCTTGCGCGTGTGGGGTGATTGTTGTTGATATTTATCAAATTGTCTTCGTAAAGTTTGCTTTCAAATGAAGGATCAAAAAACGAAAAAATTTGGAATTTGACTCAGAAACCTGGCGAGATAGCTTGAAAATGATGTAATTAAGAAAACAAAAGTTAGATTTTTAAAATCGGTCCACAAATACAAAAAATATTGTTTTAAAAATCTATTTTTAGCCCCCATGTTAGGAAAATAGTTTTTTCGAAATAAAATAAATATTTGATGGAATTTCATCAAATAATTTTTTTTGGGGAGGGTTACTTTTTTCTTATTGATAAAAAAGTACTTACTTTAAATATGTTTTAATATAGATTTAATGTGTTTAACAGCCAAAAGTTCGTCGGCAGCAAAACGTGGAACAGACAGTAGACATTTTCTCTAGTGTTGTTTTCAGATATTGATATGAAGGTCTGGGACCATGTACACGTATATACTTCATTAATTTTAAACGTTGAAAAGTGAATAATTTGACCAGTAGCCCATTTCACCAACATTGCAAAGTATACTTTTCTAGCAAAGTATACTTTGAGGGAGAACTTTTCAATTTTAGGATAAATTTATTAATTTTTATTACACTGAATTTATTACATTATCACAGCCAATTTGGCTGTGATAATGTAATAAATTCAGTATAATAATTCTGCATACTTTTAATCATGAAATATATGCATTTGTTAGTTCTATATGAAATAATGCATTTCAGGAAAAATAAATGATTACTCCCTTAAAGTATACTTTGCTAGAAAAGTATACTTTGCAATTTTGATGACATCGGCTACAGGCATCGCAATTGCAATAACATTCGTTTTGCCATGACTTGTATAATTCAATTACTGGTAGTAGTATTGTCTGACAGCACGACGTGTCCTGATAAGATAAATAACATGACGACATTTTATCTCCATGGCCATTCATAAACTTCTTGGCCTAGAAATTTTACACCACTCAGCATTTGACCTGATTTGGCCAATTATCAATACACGTACTTCATGACGCAAAATGCCCTGGTACATTAGATACAAATTGCATTCGCAGTGTATTAAAAAACATAATATACGACTAAGTGTAGTAAATAGTATATATATAAGCTACTGCTACAGAAAACACATTAGGTGATCGCTACAGTGCATAGCCTCGTTTCCTATCAAATAACACATTGGCTGTCACTGGAGAAATGGGGCTTATGGGATTTGTGACCAGTATAACTCCTGATCAAATAACACTCTTGTAGCCTGATCCATATTGTTTGTTCGAAGCATGACAGGTGTTTCATTGATAGAATGTCGAACATTGCAGATCCTTATCATGCAGACTGTGCGGATGCACAGGCTGCTCTGGATCTACACTGGTCGCAAAACCCATAAGCCCCATTTCTCCAGTAGCAGCCACAACTCGTTTACTAAATATTTTATTGAATTATCACTCATTTAAGATCGTATATGTTTGTTGAACTTTGTTCTCGTCTTGTCCGCCTGGACAAGAAGATATTTGGTTCATAATCAGTACATCTGTAGATACATGTAAAATGTAACTTGCCGTCACAAATGGTACCCATGATTAATTGATCTTATACAGTGGAACTACAGTGAACCCTCTCTAAACCGGACACCCTGGGAGGTCCCAAGTACAGTGAAACCTCTCTAAACCTGATACCCTGTGAGGTCCCCAGTACAGTGGAACCTCTCTAAACCGGACACCCTGGGAGGTCCCCAGTACAGTGGAACCTCTCTAAACCGGACACCCTGGGAGGTCCCCAGTACAGTGAAACCTCTCTAAACCGGATACCCTGTGAGGTCCCCAGTACAGTGGAACCTCTCTAAATCGGGCACCTTGTGAGGTCCCCAGTACAGTGGAACCTCTCTAAACCGGACACCCTGGGAGGTCCCCAGTACAGTGAAACCTCTCTAAACCGGACACCATGGGAGGTCCTCAGTACAGTGGAACCTCTCTAAACCGGACACCCTGGGAGGTCCCCAGTACAGTGGAACCTCTCTAAACCGGACACCCTGGGAGGTCCCCAGGGTGTCCGGTTTAGAGATGTTCCACTGTAAATCAGACATATTAGCGCTTCATGACACATTATAGTGTTTTGCAATCATGAAAAGTCATTGTAACTAGAGATACATAACAACGAACACATCTAAGTTAAACATTCATATTTTCCCGAGTGGCCGGCTTAGAGGGGTTCCACTGTACGTATATAAGGCCAGAAAAAGTACTTTGGTTCTCAGACACAGGGTTTGCGGAATATGACGCGGAAGGATTTTTTTTTTAAATACACATTTTTTCCCATTTTTTCAAGTCGCCAGGTACATACATGTTCTATAAAGTTACTATAACCTGTTTGATCGTGAAAAATCACCAGGTTTATAAGACATGATTGGATTAAACATACTTTTGCATGGTAGTGCTTTTTATTGATCATGTCGCGAGTCTACAGTACGATTTTATTTCTCCATGACAATAAAATACTCGACGCACATGCATGGATTAGCGGCGATATCAGTAGCCGATTTCATCAAAATTGCAAAGTATACTTATCTAGCAAAGTATACTTTGAGGGAGTAATCATTTATTTTTCTCGAAATGCATTATGTCATATAGAACTAACCACTGCATATATTTGATGATTAAAAGTATGCAGAATTATTATACTGAATTTATTACATTATCACAGCCAAAATGGCTGTGATAATGAATAAAGTAAAGATCAAATGGCTGTGATAATGTAATAAATTAAATATAATAAAAATTAATAAATTTATCTTTAAATTGAAAATTTCTCCCTCAAAGTATACTTTGCTAGGAAAGTATACTTTGCAATGTTGGTGAAATAGGCTACTGAGAACCAAAATACTTGTTATATCGCCTAAACTACATGTATGTTCGTTCACAAAGGCATTGGTCATGGTTTCTCGGGCGCTACGCTACGGCTTGCCGAAATTAATTAACTGATGTGATCAGAGCTGATGTTTCTGCGATAGTAATTTAATATTTTGTTAATAAATTGTAAAGCACGCATGCCATTTATTGTTAATGTAGATAAACAATGTGTTTTTGTGAGTACAATCAAGTCAGATCACGAGAAATACGTAGTTTTGTCTTATTGTATATTCACTAGTACCTAAGTCATGTAAGTGTATGCATTACAATTAAAATCCTCAGAGCAAATTCGTAACGAAAGCGAGTATTTCCAATTCATGCAAGTTTTCAGTAACACATCAAATATTGTATTCAGAAATCTTTATCGAATGATGCGACATACGGAGTCGTAATAAGACCGAGGATCTCACGGAAGACCAATTCTTAAATGATACTAATGTAGTTTGTCCGTGTAACAATACTAATGTATCATATCGCCGCGTGACAAAAGGTGCCTTATTATGACGTCTGCGGTCAACGTTAGTTTCCCAGATCAGCCTGCACGTCCATGCAATTTGATCAGGGCCTACAGCGCCCGCCATTCAAACACAGTTCAGCGATTAGTGAGCATATTATACCGTATCTTATTTGTGACTGTAACTTGAGAAATGGGATTCATGGGTTTCGCAACCAGTGTAGATGCAGATCAGACTGTGCATCCGCACAGTCTGATCAGCATCTGCACTGTTTGACATTGCACCAACACACCTGTTATGCTTCTAACAAGCAATATAGATTGCTATTAGTCTACACGAGCGTGCTATTCGACCATGAGCTACACATGTCGCCAAACCCATAAGCCCAATTTCTCCTGTCAAAGCCATTAATGTGTTTTGATCATGTACGTTTTGTCCGTTCCAGTATTTAAGAATGAGCCTCCTAGACCACCCAGTAAAGCCCAGCTATTAGCGAACCAGACTCCGGAAAACGAACATTACGGGAAGTCACTGCTCAACCTTTTCAAAAATAGGGGCTTCGTCGTCCTCATGATTACATACGGTAAGTATGTTTCAACGCGTCACCCGCGAAGGTCAATGCCACTGGACTGACACAGATAGGTTAGCCAGCAAAGTGAGGAATATATTGAAGTTTCAATGTGCATGGTTTTCAGGCCCGTACCAGGAATTATTTTACGGGGGTGCGTTATCGACGGCGCGAAGGGCTAAACATTGTTTTTGCACATCCACGGACAGACCTCCGCAGATTAACCCTTTCACCCCTAAGTAACTGGAATGGATTTTGATTAGTTAATTTTGCAACCAATCTAAATCATCAAAACATTATTTTCAGACCAGTCCATTTATGAACATGGGGTGTTTTTGTTCTCAAAATTATGAAAATTAATTGCAAATAGTGCAGATCCTGATGAGACGGCTCGTTACGAGCCGGCTCATCTGGATCTACACTGTTGCCAATACCACTATACAGGTCTGCGGGTTAAGAGTAAAATGGTTAAGGGGGGTATGTACGCACCCGTCGCACCCCCTCTGCGTACGGGCCTGGTTTTGTACGTAAGATGTGCGATTTGTTCAGAAAATATTTGGAGAAACTGTTATATTCTATAAATGACGTCGACATTTGACTGAATATTCATAGCAAATTCTATTCCGCATTTGCTATAAAATTCCGTCCACTTGCGACGTCATCTACCGAAAATATCACAGTTTCGGAATATATTTTTCATGAAAAATCGCACATCTTCTTAGGTACCAAAATCACATGGCTTGTCTCATACTCGCATTTTAAACATGAATACGGTATTCAAACGTCAAAAACATCGATTCCATTCCGAGTATCTGTTGTATATGTGCATCTACCAAACAAATGGGTTTATAATAGTGCTGTGCTATATATACAGTCGATTGTTTGACTCCATGTGCCCGTTTTGAATTCAAACTGGGGTTTGACCAGAAATTCCCCGCCAGGGGATGGAGGGGACATACAGTTTGAATTAAACCGCCACATTTGATGAAAGGGCGGGAATTAGACTGCCAAATAATTCTGAATACTGGGATAATATAATTCCTACGGAAACCCATTAGGGCCACTTCACTTGTTTTTTATTTCCATTTATTCAAGATGTTTTCTTGAATTTTCAAGATGTTTCCTTGAATTTTCAAGTTCTTTTCTTGCATTTTTGAGATCTCGAAAATTCAAGAAAAGAACTTGAAAATTCAAGAAAATATCTTGAAAATTCAAGAAAAGATCTCGAAAATTCAAGAAAGTATCTTGCAAATTCAAGAAAAGATCTCGAAAAAGATCTCGAAAATTCAAGAAAGTATCTTGAAAATGCAAGAAAAGATCTCGAAAAAGATCTCGAAAATTCAAGAAAGTATCTTGCAAATTCAATAAAAGATCTCGAAAATTCAAGAAAAGAACTTGAAAATTCAAGAAAGTATCTCGAAAATTCAAGAAAAGATCGATCTTGAAAATTCAAGAAAAGATCTTGAATAAATGGAAATAAAAAAAGTGAAGTGGCCCTAATGGGCTTCCGTAAATTCCACACCATGCTCATCTAAGATTCCGTTTGCAGGTTTAAACACGGGCAGTTACTACGCCGTTGGCACACTGTTGAATCCGATTATACTTCACTACTTCCCGGTAAGTTATGGAATGGCCCTCTACACGGCTGATAAAAGGTATCTTTGTTTTCAACAAATATATATTCTGGTTCTTACACATTCGCTCATTAGGCTTAGCCCTTTCAACACTACACACCTGTATAGTGGTACCGGCAAATAGTGTAGATCCTGATGAGCCGGCTCGTGACGAGCCGTCTCATCAGGATCTGCACTTTTTGCGAGTAATTTTAATATTTTTTTTAGAACAAAAAAAAAACCACCCCTTTTTCATAAATGGGCTAATCTGAAAATCATTTAGTGACGGTTGGATTGGTTGTAAAATTAACATATCAAAATGCATCACGGCTACTTAGGGGCGTAAGGGTTAAAAACGGAATCGTTTTGCTGGTGGCAGTTGGGTTAGCGACTGAATGGTGAAGAACATTGTCCCAGGCCATACTGCGCAGATACAGTAAGCCACCGTTAGATCACGGTTCGTCCGCATGTACGAGGAGATAATCCGCGAGCTTATCGATCGTACATGCGGACGAGCGTGATATAACTGCGTTAATTATCACATCTTCGTGTCCATACATTGCCCATGTGCTGTGTAACTGTGTTATCACATCCTCGTGTCCATACATTGCCCATGTGCTGTGTAACTGTGTTATTACATCCTCATGTCCATACATTGCCCATGTGCTGTGTAAATGTGTTATCACATCCTCATGTTCATACATTGCCCATGTGCTGTGTAACTGTGTTATCACATCCTCATGTCCATACATTGCCCATGTGCTGTGTAAATGCAGAAACAAAACTCGAAACTGTATCGAAGCTGTGATAAGATAATATTGTAAGACTATGCTAGCTATTAATTCGCAGGCGGTGCTGGGGTCCGTTTCACTAAACTTCGTACGACTAAAATGTGCGTAAGTGCAAAATTATGATAGTCGGTATATTTCACATTAACAATGAGTTATTGTAAACAAGTATTGGATTTACATGTATTGAACATAGGCTGCATATGCAGCCTATGTTCAATACATGTAAATCCATCAATTGAAATTTCCAGACGATCCTGAATTTGCACTTACGAACATTTTAGTGGTACGAAGTTTAGTGAAACGGACCCTAGGTACATACATAGTATGCACATCGTTAAATATGCTAACTCCGCAAGGGTGTGTGAGCTTGGGATCACAGGTGGAAGACTCGGACCTAGGACCCAATATTTGGCTCATTTTGGAAATCGTTACCCCACCCAACCATTTCCCATACTCTATACCGTACAGTCTTTCGGAAAGGCTGTAAGGTATAGTGTATGGAAATGGATGGAAAACGTTACCCCACCCACCCATTTCCATACTCTATACCTTACAGACTTTCGGAAAATGCTGTAAGGTAGTAGATAGTGTATGAAAAATGGGTGGGTGGGGTAACGTTTTACAAATGAGCCAAGTATTGGGTCCTAAGTCCGAGTCTTCCACCTGTGCTTGGGATCGTATGTATACCATCTGGATATAATATTTCAAGTATATCGGTCAATGGGAACAACAAATAGTGTCATTACATTAATTGTTTACACATTGTTTCACTGATCCATTAACGAATGTATGTACTGCGAGGGGCGTTCAAAAGTTCCACACTCCGTATCGGAACATTTGGAAGGACCCTCGTATATAGTATACACTGTCGGCTTAAAACATGCGCCAGTAATAATTTAGACACTGATCTATCGTTACTACCGCCAACAAAACGACTCATCCATAATCCGACTATAATTCACCTATCAATGCGTTCACCTCTTGTGGGTTGTGGACATGTGAGTACATGCGCCCGAGGAATCAGACCATTGAAACATTTTTTCAACGGGCGGAAATTAGACAACCAACATGTGGATATACTATTATATCCATAATAGTACCCGTGCTGTCGCTTCTATGGAAACGCAAACTGTGCATATTCACTGGAATTAGATGCAGAATTAATTCCGAATTTCGAGAAGTGGGGATTAGACTCACTTTTATAATATTTTACGGTGAGTACATTGATGTATGCATATATGTGCAAGGGATTCATGTTGCACACTTGAAGGGATCAGTGGAATAAGGGGGCTAACTCCCTCGTGGAGTTAGCCCCCTTCTTCCACTGACCCCTTCATCACTTTACCACACGCCGTAAGCCCAGTTTGTCAACCAGCGTACGTGTCTTATATGCCCACCCTACTTCTAACGCCATATAAACAGCGGTAAATGTTAAATAGTTTCGCTATCGCCAGGTATGGCATGCCAAGTAAACTCTTGCCAAGAAGGCACTGGCATTTAAATGGTATGGCTGCGACATTAGCGAGAGAAACGCCATACGAAAACGTGACCTTATATATACGGTGGTTTTTACTCGCTGTCCGCCGTCATATCGCCGTCAAATTTGGATGTGACTGCAGAAATGGGGTGTATGCTCTTTGCGACCAGTGTAGATCCGGATCAGCCTGTGCATCCGCATAGTCTGATCAGGATATGCACTGTTCGCCATTCCAACAGTGAAACATTCGACATGCATCTAATAAGCAATATAGATCGCCATCGGACTTCAGGAGCGTGCTATTTGATCAGGAGCTACACTGGTCACAAATCCCATAAGCCACATTTCTCCACTTACAGCCACAAATCAGTCACATTTTACGTCGAAAATAGACGCTAAATTAATGTAGAGCTCGTGGCATCATACGAAAATGTTACCATTTACGAATCATGGGATTTGTGTTCGTTGCGATTGCATAAGTGGGATGGGGATTGGCTCACGAGGTATCTCCCTTGTTGTATATTTAATTTATATAATCAGTTATATTTTCCGTAAACGACTTCGAAATTCAGAGCTTATTTCCGCATGAGTTCTGAAATGTTTGTCAATTATTGACAGAAAATGTTGTATTTCTTCGAAATCGATATCGGCGAAGGAACGGCGATGAGATAAAGGCCCTATCACCAGAACCGGGCTCTTTTTATATTATGATATACTGGGCTACTATTATATTACAATACAATGTATTATTATAATACACTCAACACAATATAAACATTATAAAACACTAAATTTCGCAGGGTTCCCCGAGACAATCCGCATAATTCATTGACCGGATTATCATGTGTGCAGTTATTTAATCCACCACCATGTCATTACCATGTCTAATATTCGTAATAAATATCAGTGTGAAGCATGTATAATAGGAATGAATGGCGTTTTTGTGGAATTTATCGGGGTATAAACTTGGAAAAGTCGCGGGAATACTGGACGAGGCCTTCCGGCCTCCGTCCAGTATTCCCGCGACTTTTCCAAGTTTATATCCCCGATAAATTCCACAAAAACGCCATTCATTCCTTATAATTCCAGCATTTGAAATAAATTCATCAAGAAAATGTGTTTATTTTCCGTTTTCTTAAGAATTATTTTAACTGCGCCTGACGGTTACGGAAAGTAGTTCGGCATGGAGTTTACTGGGATGTAAATTTTGGACAGAGACTTGCTACGGACCAATCAAATGTTAGGGAATTGTGTAAATATTTTTGTGCTGGAATTATACTCCAATGAATACATTTAATACACGTGTCCGGAAACTCTACACCGCGTCATGACACCTACACTGTACGGAGCCCCGCAAGGGACATGGATTTTCTTTTATTAATTGGTTCCCACGAAATAACAATTCGTTCCCTCAATTTAACAATTCGTTCCCTCGAATTAACAATTCGTTCCCACGAAATAAAAATTCGTTCCGTCAATTTAACAATTCGTTCCCTCGAATTAACTATTCGTTCCCACGATATAACAATTCGTTCCCACGAATTAACAATTCGTTCCCGTGGGAACGAATTGTTATTTCGTGGGCACGAATTGTTAAATTGAGGAACGAATTGTTATTTCGTTGGAAAGAATTGTTATATCGTGGGAATGAATTAATGAAAAAAAAAGAATTCTACGTCCACTGCGGGGCTCCGTAACACTGAGACCACGCCGCATCCACCACACAGTGAAATATAATCTATCTAATGCACTTAACAGTGTCCTCCCCGGGAATTAGACGTTACAAAAAGGAGGCTAAAATGTATTTGAAAACACCGCTCTCACCCCGGGAATTATACAGAAACAAAATCTAATTCAGAGATACTGTAATTCTAGAGAATCCCCGAGAGTTGACACACCACCCACCGCTGGCTGGGAAGACATTTGTAGGCGCATATTGTCTCGTTGTGGCGAGCGGTCCCAGCGACTGAAGCAAGACAATTGAAGGTGTTAGCCCCTTCCTCCATCGATCCCTTCAATATCGGTTTGTTAGCGTGTCTCGAATCTATTTTGTGTACCTTTCACTCTCATGGCGACATTCTTAACCCTTAGTTACAATGCTGAATTACATATCGTCTGCTGTTTATTTATAATTTTCTATTTTTCTCATCAGGCACATTATTTGACGTCACATAAGAAGAACCATTTCCATCGGACATGATTATAATCATAATGTACTGTTTAACCATGTTTTCATCGAGAAAGAAGACACTATATAAAACAACAGCAGACGACAATTGTTGTTTCCCGCTTTCTCATGGTTAATGTTTGTTGTTGTTGTTGTTTGATGTAACAGGGCCACGAACAGAACGCTGGCCAGATCGGGCTCACACTGGTGCTCGCGGGCGTGCTTGGTTCTATTGTAGCTGGTATCTGGCTCGACCGAACCAAATCATTCAAGTAAGAAACCCACCGGTAAAGTGTCCCTCATCGCCCGATCTGATCCTTTCCCATTCGGGTATCTGCTACAATATTTTATTGCGAAAAAACGATTTTCCTATGGGAATTTATAACATGGGGGCTGAAAATAGATTTTGTTTAAATATTTTTTTTATTTGTGGACCGATTTTCATCTAACTTTTGTTTTGTTAGTTACATCATTTTCAAGCTATCTCGCCAGGTTTCGGAGTCAATTTCCCAAATTTTTCGTTTTTTGATCCTTCAGGATCAAAAAACGAAAAGTTTTGGAAATTGACTCCCCATGTTAAATTTCCATAGGAAAATCGTTTTTTCGCAATAAAATCAATATTTGATGGAATTTCATCAAATATTTTTTTTTGGGGAGGGAGACTTTTTTGTTATTGATAAAAAAGTACTATTTTTTAGATTTAATGTGTTTAATAGCCAAATGTTCGTCGGCAGCAAAACGTGGAACAGACAGTAGAACTTCTACAACATCGCAGCTTATGTGCAAATAATGTTTGTTTCAATAGTTATACTCAATAAAAACTATGTTTTGTTTTTAATATCCTAGCAACGATATGCATGCTCCATCCTATTACAGTTGTTTTGTTTTTGTAGTTTGTTTCAAAAGAAATATCTGGTGACATTTTATTTTTGTTCTTATCTGATTGAGTTAATACGGACCCCCCGCAGGGGACATGGATTTTTTTATTAATTCGTTCCCACGAAATAACCAGTCGTTCCCTCAATTTAACAATTCGGTCCTCGAATTAACAATTCGTTCCCACGATATAATAATTCGTTCTCACGTGAAAACGAATTGCTAAATTGAGGGAACGAATTGTTAATTCATGGGAACGAATTGTTAATTCGTCGGAACAAATTGTTAAATTGAGGGAACGAATTGTTATTTCGTGGGCTGATCTGTAGCCTATTTCATCAACATTGCAAAGTATACTTTAGTAGCAAAGTATACTTTGAGGGAGAAATTTTCAATTTTATGATAAATTTATTAATTTTTATTATACTGAATTTATTACATTATCACAGCCATTATGCAAATTTTTATTAAACTGAATTTATTACATTATCACAGCCATTACGCAAAACCCATAAGCGCCATTTCTCCAGTTAACAAACACAATTCATAATTCTCCGATTGTCGACGTCATCTTGTTATTGAAAACCAATATCGGAGAAATACGGCGAGATGAAAAGGGATGTAATGCAACATCCGGGTTCATATGAGACGTGACATGTGATTTTCGGTCTAAGATGTGCGATTTTTCATGAAAAATGTTTATAAAGACTGTAACATTTTCTGTATATGAGAAGTATATTCCGCATTTTCTGTGAAAGTTTGTGTCTTTTGACATTGTTATTTCTTTCATAGTCAATTTTCGACGTCATTTACAGAAAGTATCGCAGTTTCTGTAAATATTTTCAGACACGATCACGCATCTTCAAATGTACAAAATCGCATAATGGAGATACTATACTTTACTTCCAAGTTGTGGAATTTCGCTGTGACCTTCAGGTGTCATATAAAGGTCACGGATACAGAAACTGGTATCTGCTCTGACAGTTCTCCGTTGCTTGTAGACACAGTACATGCCTTTAAGATATCTAATGCAGAATTATGGATCTACATTTATTGAGCATAGGCTGCATATGCAGCCTATGCTCAATAAATGTAAATCCAATACTTCTGCAGAAGATAGCTTAAAGGCATGCACTGGGACTACAAATAAATCGATGCCATAATTGCGACCCTTTTAGTTATATTATTAATGATCGTGCAACCGATAAATGTTTAAAGGTACAATCCCACGTGCCAGGTTATAATATAGGGAGGCATATCGTTTTTTGTTCATTCGTTAGATATGACATTGTCATGGTAAAATAAACAGTCATTAACCATTTCCCGACGATATAATTGGCATTATTATACTTCGTATATCGAACATTAGTGGCCACACTGGTATCAGGGGCGATAACCGTGTTTCCTTAACATGTTAACTGAAATTACTATGTAGTATCTGTATTTATGTTTTGGTGTGTAATGATCATACTTTGTAATCTGTCCAAAAAGTATAATTTGTTCAGGTGTCTCATTTAATTAGTATAAATAATTAAAAAATATCATGTCTCATTTGCATTTGGAAATAGCCAGATACCACCGCGAGTCACTATCAGTAAAGTATAATTACTAAATGATTATAATATCTGTATAGCGGGCACTCGTAACCTTTAGCTCGACTATTCGAAGAATAGTTAGAGCTTATGTTGTCACCCCGGCGTCGGCGTCGGCGTCGGCGTCGGCGTCGGCGTCGGCGTCGGCGTCGGCGCGGTCGGCGTCGGCGCGGCGTCGGCGTCGGCGTCGGCGTCGGCGTCACCGTCACGCCTTGGTTAAGGTTTTTAGTCAACCGTGTATATGGAATACTACTGGCCCTACACCCACCATACTTGGACAACTTCATCTCCTAGTGATGTACAGCAATAACCCCTGATCTATATTTGAACTTGACCTACATTTCCTCTTGAATTACTTAGTTAATTCCCCTTGGTTAAGGTTTTTAGTCAACCTTGGTTAAGGTTGTTAGTCAAGCCTGTACATGGAATACTATTGTGCATACAGACACCATACTTTGACAACATTTTCTCAAGATGTTTTCTTGAATTTTCTAGTTCTTTTCTAGAATTTTCAAGATCATTTCTTGAATTTTCAAGATCTTTTCTTGAATTTTCAAGAAAAGATCTTGAAAATTTAAGAAAATAACTTGAAAATTCAAGAAAACATCTTGAAAAGTCAAGAAAACATCTTGAAAATTCAAGAAATTATCATGAAAATTCAAGAAAAGATCTCGAAAATTTAAGAAAAGTTAAAAAAAAGTGAAGTGGCCCTAATAGGCTTCCGTACGTTCATAAGCTGACGAATAGATTTATTCAGCCCTGTCGTTCATTTTCATTACATTAAAATGGCATACGTCATCACTTTTGCTTGTAAAACGATAGAAGTCACATCATCATTGAGGGAGTCTGTGGAATAAGGGGCCTAAGTCCATACCAGACTTGGTCCCCTTCTTCCACTGACCCTCAAGCTCAAGTTGCATTTATGTTATCGCTTTATGGCATTTTTCATAATATTGGTATCGAAACGGTGTCGCAACATATAGTGTGAATACGGTACTATACCACTTAACTATGCAACAGCGTCAATTTGCATGTAGGTGTACAAAGATTGTTATCTTAACCCTTTCACCTCTACATATCATAAAGCCAACATGTGCAAACTCTGTAGATCCAGATGAGCCGGCTCGTGACGAGCCGTCTCATCCGGATCTGCAGCATTTGTCAGTAGCGTTAGATTGTAACAAAATAATTCAAATTTTATCATTAAAAGTACATACCCACTCAGTAGGCACAAACTGTTCTTTATACTAATTAAATAAGTGTATACTTGTGTCACTATTATATTATAAATAATAATGTCCATTAACATTTTAAGGAAACACGGTTATCGCCCCTGATATCAGTGTGGAAATTTACGTCTGATATAAAATGTATAATAATGTAAATCAATACGTGGAATGAATGTTTATTTTGCCAGAAAATGTCTCAGATGTTGTCTCTGATATAAAGAACATTTTGTGCCTACTGAGTGGACATGCACCTTTAATGGAATACCTTCAAACATTAGCATATAAAAGCTATTGTTTGATGCGAATGGATGAAAGTTAATACAGACTAACAAGAAATGTGTTATGTACGGAGCCTCGTAGGGGACGTAGAATTTTTTATTAATTCGTTCCCACGAAATAACAATTCGTTCCCACGATATCACAATTGTTATCGAATTAACAATTCGTTGCCACCATATAACAATTCGTTGCCACGAATTGCTATTTCGTGGGAACAGAATTGTTATTTCGTGGGAACAGAATTGTTATTTCGTGGGAATGAATTGCTATTTCGTGGGAACGAATTGCTAATTCGTGGGAACGAATTGCTAATTCAAGGGAACGAATTGTTAATTCGTGGGAACGAATTGTTATATCGTGGCAATGAATTGTTAATTTGATGGAACGAATTGTTAAATTGAGGGAACGAATTAATAAAAAAATCCATGTCCCCTGCGGGGCTCCGTAGTTCTGGTATGGTTCACGCGACCATCCCTATGAATATCCTGCCGATCCCTGTAACCAATCGGTCTTGTCTACATTTTATGGATTCTTGATACGTAGGTGTACCATGCATATTCATCGACTGTGTCAGCACACAAGGGAATTACGCGTAGCATGGGTGGTAACTTCGATACACTTCCCATAATTATATCAGAAAATAAAACAAATAAACGTAGCCATGAAAAACGTAGCCATGTAAAATTATATATGTTCGGTATGTCTTTGCTTAATATGCTACAATACACTGTCATGTACTACATATATATATAGCAAAGATATACATGATGTAGTGATGCAATTAAAGATACCGCATGCTAGTGTTAGTTTTATGTTATGCCCTTATAATAGTGTAGCATGCAACTAGAAATACAGAGTACAATTTTACATAACCCATTACACGTAATAAGATAAGGCGTAAAAATGGTCAGCTTACACTTACACTCCAAAAAATACATAGAAGGTAAGCTTTTTTATTTTGTAAATTACCGATGATGTTATACACATTATCAGTTACATACATAAGCTGTTTGTAATTCCCTCTAACGATACATTATTGGATGAATAAACGGTTGCAGGCTGTGACATTGGTCAATGTATGACATACAGAGAGGGTACGTTGTAATGAATTGGTGCCCGAGTGAGATGTTTTGTGACAACGATACGTTATTCTATTTTGATTAGCGTTTGAGCAACAATCATGCTAGAAAAACCTGCCAAATGGATAGGTACAAAACCTTAAGGACCCGTTCTATACCTGATCATCGTTTGATTCAAAGATAATTGCTTCGTAAATATGATATGCATGTAACATATTATACATAATTATATTCTATCATATTTACGAAGCAATTATCTTTGAATTAAACGATGATCGTGTATAAATCAGGTTCTTAATGGGCAACACAATAGTTCCACATATTGTTATAAAATAGAGCGTAAAATACGCAATGAAATTCTCGGTTGTTTAATTCTTCAAATAAGTATATTGCACAGGTTAGTTTCAACACATTGGTATCAATGTGAAATTTAACAAGAGTTGTCAGAAGACAACGAAGCTCGCATGTTGGCAGCCTTCACTCAAACTTGGCACAGTTGTACAAAAAAACATGAATATTATATAACTTGACTTTGGGTTAAGGGGTGTGCGGTGGACCGTGACATTGGGGTCAATGGTGGAAGGTGGGTCGTGAATTTGCTATAGCATGACATAGCATATTAAGATGAATGCGTGTATGAAATATCAATGCACTCCCTGAAAACAGAAGTTATACAAAATTTAGCCAAACATTAAGTTTATGAACGCTCTAAGTTGGTGATTTTCTACAGCATGATAGCTATTCACATGAGGAATGTATGTATGAATGTGCTAAGTTTGTGGCATTGACCTGGGTGAAAGGGGTGTGGTGCGTGGCTCATGGATTTGCTGTAGCACAATAGAAGATAATCAGATGAATGCATGTATGAAATATCAAGGCGTTCCCTGTAAAGAACAGAAGTTATAAAAATACGTGTACTCCTACGTTAAGTTTATGATATTGATCTTGGGGAAAGAGGCGGGGGGTTATGGATTTGCTGTAGCACAATAGAGGAAAATCAGATGAATGCATGTATGAAATATGAAGGCGTTCCCTGTAAATGAACAGAAGTTACACAACATTTACCGCAGCGTTCAGTTTATGAACATGCTAAGTTTGCGACCTTGACCTTGGGTTAAGGGTTGGGTGGTGGGTCGTGGATTTGCTACAACATGATAGAGGGTCATCTGAGGAATGCATGTATGAAATTGCAAGGTGTTCCATGAAAGGAAACAGAAGTTATAAGACATTTGCCCCAACGTTAAGGTTGTGGACGCCGAGGGTGTGCCATAAGCTCTTATGCACTTCGTGCAGGCGAGCTAAAACAGGTCGTTGAAAATATTCATCCGAATCTCCACAAAAAGTAGTCCTTCGATCTGGTTCACACTAACGAAACTATAACACAGGCTGTAAATATCCTATATAAACAGAAACAAATGGACATAACTCCAAAAGAGAAATCTCACATCTTTGACACGATATCTATGAATGTGTGAATTTTTTATACAAAAAACACAAAAAAGAAAAGAAAAAAGAGCGATAACTAAAAAAATAGCGATGAAATTATCCAAATTAGCGATGCTAGAATAGTCATCTTGCGTGCGACACACCTTGGACTCAATATCGTGTATGCGTGTGTGAAGTTTTGTTAAAATATTGCACACGCTACTCAACTTAACCCTTACACCGCTATCTTAATGTTTTGCCGTCTGTTGTTTATTTTCCAGTTTTATCACCATGCTTTAACAGCACTTTACAACATGCAAAGTGCTGTCAAAACATGTTTTTACTGAGAAATAAGGCAAGATATAAAAGTAACAGCAGACGAAAATTGTTGTGCGTAGCGGTCTAAGGGTTAAGATGGTCCAGACAAGAAAATGTCTCCAGACGTGTCTGCTTGACCACGTCAAATTCATAATATTTACACTGTCCTTAAATTCATAATGGAAACGCCCATTCAACGTATTGCGTTTATATCCCAGTACATTACATTAGCCTCACGTGGGTGGCAGGTGGGAGCACGCGATGGGTAATTTAACGATCGGGGTTCATCCTTAACCGGAATCCCGACTGGAGACCTGGTTTGGCCCTCACATACGTCTTTGGCATTTTGTATGTGACAGTTGAATCTGGTTATACCCCTTATGTGAGTATTACGAAATTCGTAATCCTATTTTAGGGGAAGGGGCCAAGTGACTTTGGTGTGGTATGGACCTGGCACCAGGTCAGGTTATTCTAATTTCAGGGCTGAATATACTTTGTTCTCGATGTAAATATTCCGTTCTGATTTTGGGATTTTCCCCCCAATGCAGCAGGTTAAAATGGGATCGAACCCGTTTGCCCGGCATTACATGACCTTATCTGTTGATAGGCCATTAAACACTAATAAACAAACAAACAAAACATTAGCCCCACGTGACGTCGCATCCGTGTTCTATGAACACATTTTCTAGTTTACTATTATTGTTATAAAGCCGACAGATAATCCTTGTTATATGTTATCTTGCATGAACATAGCTTAAGTAATTACTTACTACGAATTTGGCTGCACCTAAGTAAAATTTGTAAAAAGCATAGGCCTAAAATTGACAAAATTTGTTGTTGTTATAGAGATCTACATGTCTGTGTAAAACCCGCACTTATTTTTCGCGGCACCAACATACTTCCAGTAAACGCTTGCTCTCTTGTGCCAGTCTCTGCATGATAAAAAGAACTGTCGCACGAACTTAAGGTGAAATTATTCACAAACTCTAGCTTGACATCGTCTCATATATATGAACAGTATAAATGACGATATATACACACAATTTCGTGCAATTATTGGAGGGGCCAAAACATACTCTGTCCCCTTGGTCCCCCTGGCCCTCTGCTCCTACGCCTATGTATATATATATATATATAATGACATACCCCTGAAGAGTCTAACGAAACCGGTAGGGTTTAAGGTTTACGTTAATAATTAAAGGTTAATACGTGGCTTGTTTGATATCGGCCTAGGTATCGGCCCGAGGTAACTTGGTATCAGCCTGAGACCGAAGGTCGAACGCTGATACCAAATTACCGAGGGACGATACCTAGGCCGATATCAAACAAGACACGTATTAACGTCTTTATTACTTAGATTACTTAGATATCAATTTCAATATCAATCATCCGGCAGTTGTGATATCTATACAGTTATCCATGATTGAATGATGAAATACAGAGCATACACATTTAAATTCCCGGCATCTGTCAAAATTTACGCAACCGATAAAGTAAACATACGCAATGCGCATGCCCAATTGAACTGGTTTAATACGCTCGCGATACATGGTATCGGACTGGAAACGGCGGTATCAGACTAGTAACGTTGGTATCAGACTAGAAATGGCAGTATCAGACTAGAAGTTTCAGTATCATACAGGGGTCATACCAGTTATCCAGACAATCAGTTTATCGGACAAATGAAAATACCTGTTAATTACCCGCATTCGTTTGATCAGAATTTGCAAAAAAATCATCTACGTCACGCAAGTGCTTGCTGTTTCCATGCCAGTGTAAAGAATATATTGCCATGGTAAACATTTTAATAGGATTTGCTGAATATATTCCTCAACTCTGTCCACAAGTTGTTTACAACGTCAAAAGTCTCGCGGGGGCATGCAAGTGCGCCCATTACATCATTTCAGAGTTGTTCTATAAATACAATAAATTCTATAAATACGTTCTTTTCCAAGAAGCGAATGGTGATTGTTTTTCTGCAGAGCTACACAACGCTGTTTACACTGGTTTACAGGCGATACAATTATGATTTCATGTTGAGAATACAAGTTATAAGACAGGTAGATTATACGTTTGTCCGGATAACTGATTGTCCAGGCCCGTAGCCAGGGGGGTCGGAGCGTTCGGACTACCCTCCCCCCCCCCCCCGCCCAGCCTCGATGTCCACTTTTTTAGCCTCGAGGTCCACTTTTTTTAGACCCCCCTAGATATCTCAGGCCCCTTCGGCCTTCGAAACGACCCCCCCCCCCCCCCCCCACCCCACCCCCACCCCCTTCAAACAGGTCTGGCTACAGGCCTGTTGTCGATGTTAATTTTGTGGCAATCTTACGACTGATGATCTGACCCAATTTATGTGAGAAAGATGGCACATTTTGCTAAATAGTTTACATGCGTTGAGAAAGCAAGAACCGACGATTGTTCTGTGAAAAGTGTATGCCCGTAGCTGCTATTTTAAGAACAATATCGTCAAACAACTGTCATTTTTGTCCGATAATCCAGAGGATCCCTGTACTGGAAAACACGCCGTATCAGCATGCACTGTGACTGTGTATGTTATTGCTGTAGGCAAATACAGGCAATTTCTAGGCAAAAATTGATATATAAGTAATAAGTATTACATAAGTCACGAACCCTGTAACTTGAGGTATTACATTCTTTATACAGGAATTTGAGATTAGCAATCGACCATTCTCGTCGGGGTTGAAAATCAGACTGACACACGAGGCCGCATGTTGCACCAAAGCAAATCGAAATCGCCCACAGCACCGCACCACAATAAGCCAATCAATGAGTGCTGGGTGATGTCTAGACTTGTTAATACACATCGAGGATATCAATGGGATGCATTTGGCAAACTGGTGAGGGTGTCAATGAAACCGTCGACGTGCATAAAAACCAGCATAGCTCCAGATTAGCCCGTGCACCCGCATAATCTGACCAGGGCCTACGCTGGTCGCCATTCATTCAGTCTGGCGTTGTTTGTCCCAAAGTGTGATCAGTTGAATCAATGCTTAGAAGTAATTGAAGGGGTCAGTGGTAAAAGGGAGCCAACTCCAAGATGGTATTAGCCCCCTTTTTCCACTGACCCCTTCAATTATACACTGGTCACACATGTGCTAATGTTCCTTTTGTATCATCCCGCGGGACAAATAAAACAATTACCGGTATGAAACAAAAATCAGCAGACGACACTATTCTTTTCCCGCCTTCACGGGATTAACCCGTATGTGATTTATTCTACTGACTCCTTCAATTTGTATAAAGAAGCCAAACACGTGTTGAGCCTGAGTTTTGTTATGATTTCAGGCCGACAACGTTGGGGATATATTTCCTATCCCTGACGGGTATGATAGTGTTGACCTTCACCATGGACGTCGGCAAAATATGGGTGGTCTTCATTTCTGGCGCCGCACTCGGGTAAGTCTGTTATAAATATGTTTATACGTTTCAGAGGTCATTTTCATGACTGTAGATTCGTAAATATAAGGTTCGACAATATCCAGCCGTTGGTAAACGTTTGCCGTGGCACTCGGGAACTGTTTGAACCCGCAGCAGTCCTTCCGTGGGTAAACGTTTGCCGTGGCACTCGTTGACTACGGCCTTGGGGTTGAAACAGTTCCAGAGTGCCACGGCAAACGTTTACCCACGGCTGGACATGTTCGAACGTTATTGTTACATTTCCGTCGGAAATATCGTGCAATTTGAGCATATAATTATGCAGTACTTTCGGTACTTTGATAATCTGCTCCATTCAAACAGCTGATTTACACATACATATTGAATTCCGTGGCCACAGTACACGTCGCGTGATGCAGCCGCACCAATTTCAATTCAGTGCGACAGTTGTGAACTGGTCTGGTAACGTAATGGCGCGTTCTAGTAACTCATGAGACACATGCATTACGTAGGTGTTGGCTTGGCCCCGAAATGAGCATTGTCTACAGCCAATGGTCAAACAGCAAGTACGTTTGAACACGACTGTGAGCGATGTCGAACAACGGCAGCCATGTATGAGTGGCGATTCATGTCATAAGTGCCGTTTCTAACGCGTTAGAGAAGTAACGCGTTACTTGTGAGAAGTAACGAGTTTCTAATGTATGTACTATATAGTGAAACATATTTGTAACGCGTTACTGCTCAACAGTAACGCTTTACAAGACTAACAGTAAGTAACGCGTTAGAAATTGGCTGTAACGCTTTACAAATCCTCTATATTGGCGGATCGTGTCATAAGTACAGCTTCTAACGTGTTACTGTAGCCATGTAACGATATGCAGTATATAAGTGATATGTGTCAACAATGTACACATCGTTTTGCGGAATAACAACATGATCAAACCACAGGTTGAAGCAACGGACCGAGGTCTATAAATACATTAAATATGCCTAAAAGCATCAATAAATGAAGAAATTTTTTTTTTTAACCCCTCCATCTAATCTTTATAGGGAAGGTGTCCAACTTTTTAATAGGCCGAGCTCATACGGGCTCGAGACAACGGACTCTCACGAATCGTCAACCGAGTTATATCATTGTCGCCTATTGCAGAAGTTGGGACAATGTTAGTATTCCGCAACGATATATTCCCCATTGCGCTATGTCAACGCGTTTTCGAGCTATCGATTGTTTTGTTGTAAACAAATTATCATCATTGCTAGGTCGGGAAAGAACGGACACATTTCCGAGGCCGATATTGCTATATAAAGGAGTAAACATCGGGTTCAAAATACACTTTTACGTCGTCCCGGCCCGTAAAGAAACATTTTGCATAGAGAAAACATTGTTTCCAATCGAACATTTGATCAAACCTACATTTATACCCGTCCTGTGCGTCACGACAAACACTTTAGTCACACAGACATTTCTATCATTTCTCGGGAAGCCATTTTGTATAAACATCGTGGGACAGGTTTATTCGCCGGAACTCGCGCACTTACTATGTGGTAAAAAAACGGAACTTTTAGAAACGGTTATAATTCATATTTTATAATACCTATGTTGATGGTAAAAGTATCAAGTTAAAGGTATGTCTCTCTACTCCGATTTCAAGTTTTGTCAAAATATATTTTTTTCTAATAAACATGTTTTGGCAGCATATGAGAATTGTCCGTGGGGTCAAATTTTATTTTTGACCGAATATGGTCATGTTATATGTCAAATCGAAGGTATCAACGAGGCGATCACTCTGGTGCATTTTTTTGTCGAAATCGGATGGCTATGTCATCCAAGATGGCCGCCGAAAGGTCAAAAGGTCGTTCTTTTATTAGAGATTTAAAAATTCTTCTTCACATTAACCGCTTGGCCCATGGTGGCCAAACTTAAAAATGATGGTCCATGGGTGAAGCATTTTCAGATTTGTTAAAACGGAGGTCATCGCTAATCCAAGATGAAAATAGCATAAATTCTTAAAAAAATCTTCTTCTCATGAACCGCTAGCCGGATTTCGACGAAACTTGGTAAGAATGATAGATATACAATGCTCTTTCAAAGTTGTTAAAATGATGACTCCGGGGTCAAAAATGGGCGTGGCCCGTGGGGTCAAATTGGGGTAAAATTTTATTTTTGACCGAATATGGTCGTGTCTATATCAAATCGAAGGTATCAAAGAGGCGATCGCTCTGATACATTTTTTGTCGAAATTGGATGGTCATGTCATCCACGATGGCCGCCGAAAGGTCAAACGGTCGTTATTTTATTAGATATTTCAAAATTCTTCTTCACACGCACCGCGTGGCCCAAGGTGGCCAAACTTCACAGTTATGGTCCATGAGTGAAGCCTTTTCAGATTTGTTAAAACGGAGGTCGTCGCTAATCAAAAATCTTCGTTCTCATGAACCGACAGCTACGCCCATTTTTTACCCCTGGGTCACCATTTTAGCAACTTTGAAAGAGCATTGTACATCGATCATTCCTACCAAGTTTCGCCGAAATCCGGCTGGCGGTTCATGAGAAGAATTAAGAATTTATGCTATTTTTAGACGGCGGCCATCTCGCCTTCCGCTTTTGGAAATATGTTTTGCTGTAATCCGAATTATAAAATGCAGGTAACGCAGGGCGACTTTCCCCGTGTTACAGACAGAAAATTTGGGTTAGTTTTGCTCATGCGTGTTGATGAGATCATGAAGCAAAAATGCGCGACCTTCCATCTCTGGGGGAGAGGTTGCGAAAAAGCAAGATTGGATAGGATAGAATCTCGTATTTTCGTCTCGTGATCATACTTCACATTTTCGCGATCAATATATGCTCGATATCACGAGAACGCGAGATTGTAAAAGTTTTGACCCCGGGTCACCATTTTAACAATTTTGAAAGAGCATTGCGTATCGATCATTCCTACCAAGTTTCGTCGAAATCCGGCTAGAGGTTCAAGAGAAGAAGATTTTTTAAGAATGTATGCTATTTTTAGACAGCGGCCATCTTGGATTAGCGATGACCTCCGTTTTAACAAATCTGAAAAGGCTTCACCCATGGACCATAACTGTGAAGTTTGGCCACCATGGGCCAGCCATCGGCCATGTGGTTCCTGAGAAAAAACGTTCAAAATCTCGAATAAATGGACCTTTTGGAGGCCATCATGGATGACATAATCATCCGATTCCGACAAATATTGCACCAAAGCAATCGCCTCATCGATACCTTCAATTTGATATATGACATGAGCATATTCGGTCAAAAATAAAATTTGACCCCACGGGCCACGCCCATTTTTGACCCCGGAGTCACCATTTTAACAACTTTGAAAGAGCATTGTACATCTATCATTCTTTCCAAGTTTCGTCGAAATCCGGCTAGCGGTTCATGAGAAGAAGATTTTTTTAAGAATTTATGCTATTTTTAGACGGCGGCCATCTTGGATTAGCGATGACCTCCGTTTTAACAAATCTGAAAATGCTTCACCCATGGACCATACTTTTTAAGTTCGGCCACCATGGGCCAAGCGGTTCATGTGAAGAAGAATTGTTTAATCTCTAATAAAAGAACGACCTTTTGACCTTTCGGCGGCCATCTTGGATGACATAGCCATCCGATTTCGACAAAAAAAATGCACCAGAGTGATCGCCTCGTTGATACCTTCGATTTGACATATAACATGACCATATTCGGTCAAAAATAAAATTTGACCCCACGGACAATTCTCATATGCTGCCAAAACATGTTAGAAAAAATTATATTTTAACAAAACTTGAAATCGGAGTAGAGAGACATACCTTTAACTTGATACTTTTACCATCAACATAGGTATTATAAAATTTGAATTATAACCGTTTCTAAAAGTTCCGTTTTTTTTACCACATAGTAAGTGCACGAGTTCCGGCGAATAAACCTGTCCCACGATGTTTATACAAAATGGCTTCCCGAGAAATGATAGAAATGTCTGTGTGATTAAATTGTCTGTCGTGACGCACAGGACGGGTATAAATGTAGGTTTGATCAAATGTTCGATTGGAAACAATGTTTTCTCTATGCAAAATGTTTCTTTACGGGCCGGGACGACGTAAAAGTGTATTTTGAACCCGATGTTTACTCCTTTATATAGCAATATCGGCCTCGGAAATGTGTCCGTTCTTTCCCGACCTAGCAATGATGATAATTTGTTTACAACAAAATAATCGATAGCTCGAAAACGCGTTGACATAGCACAATGGGGAATATATCGTTGCGGAATACTAACATTGTCCCAACTTCTGCAATAGGCGACAATGATATAACTCGGTTGACGATTCGTGAGAGTCCGTTGTCTCGAGCCCGTACGGGCTCCGCCTATTAAAAGGTTGGACACCTTCCCTATAATGATTATATGGAGGGGGTAAACAATTTTTTGTTCTTCATTTATTGATGCTTTTAGGCATATTTAATGTATTTATAGACCTCGGTCCGTTACTTCAACATGTGGATCAAACGTGAATCTTCAGACATTTGTAAATTCACGCATGATTGCAGATTGCAAGCTCACCGAGGCATATCGGGTCATTATACTACAGTGAAACCTCTCTAAACCGGACATCCTGTGAGATCTCCACGGTGTCCGGTTTAGAGATGTTCCACTGTAAATCAAGCATATGACCATGTGTGCATGCTTTGCAATCGTGAACATATATTAACATCTGCAGACTCGTTCACCAACATTGCAAAGTATACTTATCTAGCAAAGTATACTTTGAGGGAGAAATTTTCAATTTAAGGATACATTTATTAATTTTTATTATACTGAATTTATTACATTATCACAGCCATTTTGGCTGTGATAATGTAATAAATTCAGTATAATAATGCTTCATACGTTTAATCATCAAATATATGCAGTCGTTAGTTCTATATGAAATAATGCATTTCGGGAAAAATTAAATGATTACTCCCTCAAAGTATACTTTGCTAGATAAGTATGCTTTGCAATGTTGGTGAAATCGGCTACTGAGATAAATGGCCCAGAAACAATAATAGGATCACAGATGTTGACTTTGTGTTCGGGTTAGAGAGGTTTCACTGTACATGTATGCTATCGTTCGGCATATCACATTAAACAAATAATAATGACAACAACAACTGCAGATCATCATGAGGCGCATTCTGTCCACTTCGTAATCTTTTCGCGTTCAATAGTAAAACAAAATGGCGTCAAAGGATGACATTATTCTCGATTTACGGAATGGTGCGAGGGTTTCCGAGTGCATGAGGCGGTCAACCCTTACACCGCTATCTTAATTTTATGTCGTCTGCTGTTTATTTCTATTTTTTATATGCTTTAACAGCACTTTAGAATAAATTAAAACATGCTTTGACAGCTCTTCAGAATCGTTTCCATCCATCGGAAATGATTCTGAAGTGCTGTCAAACCATGTTTTTATTGAGAAATAATGCAAGATATCAAAGCAACAGCAGACGCCAATTGTTGTGTGTAGCTGTTTAAGGGTTAACACTGAATCCATACCTAAGGTTTCATGACTTATCACGAATATAAATCAACACAACCTTGACACTATTACACCATATGGTTACACGAGTTACAAGGATTATCGCCCTTGTTATCACCAGGTTCTTCATGACGGGTTATCTGCCGGTGGGGTTTGAGTTCGCCGCCGAGATCACGTACCCGGAGTCCGAGGGGACGTCATCCGGACTGCTCAACGCCGCTGCTCAGGTACTACATACACTTATTTAAAGGTACATGCCCGCACAGTAGGCACAAACTGATCTTCATAGGAATTAAATAAGTGTATAAATGTAATGGTGTCACGAGTTCACCAGTTCTAAAAATTACGAGTGCCCGCTATACATATTTAGGGCCGCGCCATACGAAAACCGGGCTTAATGACAACGTCATGAAAAGCGGTAAACGACGTCGGAAAAACGACGTTTCAAATTGTCTAGCGTCGCCGTAAAAGTTCACAGTTTGCCCTCCCATTTACGTTTACTGGTGTCAGTTAACATTAAGTGTGAACAGAAAACGGAAAATGATAACTTACTGAAACTTTCACTAATATGAGACGCGATACCTTGTACCTCGGTACACATGGTATGACTTCATGACTTGACGTCACGTACTTGTGACGTCATTGAACGTGAATACATGTTTGACGTTATGGCCATGGTGTCGTGACAAAATATTATAGCAAGGATACTTGCACGAGTTCCTCGCAGCATCAATGACTTAGAAATGTTTCAGGCGTTGTACATTGTCGCCTAACTGTCGTTCTTTGACATTTTTACTATTTTTCGTCGGTTGTCCTTATGAATTCAAAATGGTAAACGCATAATTTAACTGGCTACATATCAGAGAAGTATTCGCTTACACTGCACTTTGATTCCTAAATAATCTTAAATATGAACAGCCTAGTGTATGCCAACGATATTACCATCTATTATCTTGGTAAATTGAGACTTTTGAACTATTCCATCCAGTACTTTGCGAATGATATGCCATTTAATGCCACTCATTTTATCATAAATGGAGGTAGACAGGCATCTATATAATGACATAAATATCCGGGGTTTGTATTGAATTTAAAATAAATGCATCAACATATTAATTGGAAATGTGATGGTCATACACTTGTTTTTGTAGTCGAAAGTGCTTTTGTAATATCAAATCATTAGTTTATCACTTGACTGCATAATAATGTATATCAGGCGATGGTAATGCGATCCTCAAGAAAGACACACGGCGACAATTATAAGGTATCTGCCCGGTATCGTGTTTTGTCACAAAGTTAATGTTATAAGCGGCCTACTGCCTACTTTAAAATATGTCGTCGTATACGAAATGTTAAATGTGTTGCTATTATTCCCCAAAATTATTTCAGACAGCAGCAAACAACAGGGAAACGCCTCACTCTGCCTTATTTGAAAATTATTCATACGAAATTACGTTACTTGGACCGCAATCCAAAACATGACGTTACATTAGCAACTGCAACACGAGCCATAAACATTATTTTCATACTTTGTCTTGGCCTAATGGGAGACACTTGGCCAGGCTACGAGATATCCAAATTTGGTTGGCATGCGATAAATCTATAGGACTTGTCCGGATCAACACCCATTGTATACGCCGTTGAT
The DNA here is from genome assembly GCA_029237695.1 of Conchocele bisecta. Taxonomy (NCBI): domain Eukaryota; kingdom Metazoa; phylum Mollusca; class Bivalvia; order Lucinida; family Thyasiridae; genus Conchocele; species Conchocele bisecta. The sequence continues at coordinate 140,514,377 of CM055265.1, forward strand.
AAAAACGTCGTAATTTCGACGTCATTGATCTAAAACGTCATATAAGTGTTTACCAAGCGTCATAAAACTACTTCTAAAATGAACCATAATTGGGATACATTGATAATGTTAGCGGCATATGGCTTTTAAAAGATGTACAATTCAGAATACGCGAAAAAGTAAAAACTGAAAATGTTGGCATTAAGCCCGGTTTTCGCACGGCGCGGCTCATATTATATATATTGGTATTATTATACATTTTATATCAGACATACATTTCCACATTGATATCAGGGACGATAACCGTGTTTCCTTAAAATGTTAACGGACATTGTTACATGGTGTCCGTTGTTTGCACATATATATGTGCAAACAAATAGCGCGTGCTGTTTGCACATGGCTTTAGGCAATGCTCATTCCGGGGCCGCGCGTAGACCAAGTGCCTTCATGACGTCACTACGCCGAAGTGCCTTCATGACGTCACTACTTCATGACGTTCATGACGTTCATGACGCGGCCCCGGAATATGCATACCGAAAATTATCTACGTGAATGGGACGATTTTATAAAAGTAATGAAAATACTGAATATAATGCTCAAATTACATCAGTGTTTTGTTGGAAATGTAGCAATAACGTTTGATCGTGTCCAGCCGTGTGCAAACGTTTGTTGTGGCCCTCGGGAACTGTTTGAACCCGCGGCCTGCTATTTATTCTCTGTATTTATATGTTTGATGTGCAATGATCATACTTTATACTCTGTCGAAAATATTATTTTTTCAGGTGACGCATTTAATGAGTATACATGTAAATAATTAAAAAAGTAATATGCCTCATTTGCATATGAAAATAGCCTGATACCACCGCGAGTCACTATCAGTAAAATACATATTACTAAATGATTATATCTGTATAGCACTTGTAATTTTAGCGAGCAGACCGTGGCCGACGGGTAACACCGTCGGACTGCCACGCTGGCGACCCGGATTCGATTCTCGATCAGGGCGTCAGATATTTTGTATCTCCTGCTCTACTCCTTTCGGGTGGGGACTTTAAATGGCGGTCCCGTGTATCAGATTTGAAGGAGAGTGGGCACGTGAAAGAACCAAATGGGACTATTCTAATAAGGGCTATGCCCCTGAGGCCGGTTTCCTCTGTATCTACCTCCTTCCTTTTTCCCCTTCTTGGGAGACTAATTGTAATTGTAATATGCTTATCTGGATCGACACTGGTCGCAAAACCCATAAGCTCCATTTCTCCAGTCACAGCCACATAGTATCAATAGAAGTATCAATCTTTTTTTTTGTTCTTATTATGTACGGATTTTGATTGATGGAATATGGCGCATCAAGCGCGTTTTGTTAAGCTGCATTTGGTGGTCTCGGTACTTTGGCCCAAACTTCTGTAGTTTTTGGGAATAAATCGATTTTTCACAAAGGCGACATAAGTAATATATGTGCCGAACTCCCAGGACCACCGAATGCAGCTCATGAAGACGCGTTTGCTGCGCCGAATTTCATCAAAATCCGTTGCATGTTACGGAAAATATCAAATAATACTTACTTTGGAGTGGGCAAGGTTTCCACACTTTCAGCCATTGTTGTTGTTGTTGTAACCACATGATAATGCACCTCGAATATGTCTTTGTCATAAATGCTGACATTTTGTGGTTTATAATTATAGGCTATGTCTGCATAAAGGACAACATTATTTCACTCCACATATTCCGGGTTAATACTTGTTCATTATGTTTGTATATTTCAGTTTTTCGGCATCATATTGACAATCGGCATGCGCGCCATGATCAACAAAGTGAGCGTCCTAGGGGCCAATATGACTATATCCGGTGCCCTGTTGATAGGGACCATTGCCTCAGGTAACCACTGTGATAGTAACCATGGGTCCCGTGGACCTGTTTCACTAAGCTTCGTTGGAATAAGAAGTTCTTAAGTGCAAAACTAAAGATTTTCAATAAAATTCACATTAGGGAAATCTTTACCCGAATGTTCTGTCTGTAACTCATGGCGACGTACACAAGTAATTCGCCCTGCACTGCAGACAGAAAATGACGTGTACGTGCAGATAGACCATACTACCGGTAATGTGAGAATCAAATTAATAAAAACATTTTCATACGAACATTTTACCGTCCGAAGTTTAGTGAAACTCGTCCATGGGACACGAACCCGAATTCTCTGTCTGTAACGCAGGGCGACGTAACCCTTTCTACGCTGTTGACGGAAATTGCCTGCTGCTGTTTTTCATTTTTACTTTAATTCTTAACAAAAAACTGGTTTTGACAGCACATGAGAATCGTCTCGAATGTGCTGTCAAAACCAGGTTTTTGTCGAGAAATATTGAAAATAAAACATTTCCATCAGACGACAGAATTTAATTCAGCATAGTAAGGGTTAAGTCGACCTGCGTTACAGACAGAGCATTCGGGTTTATGAGACACTAGCTATTACATCGGATATTCCATATTTTGTTATTTGCCGTTCCACTCAAACAGTAATGCTATACAAGCATGCACAGACAAGGTTTAGTGTGCATTGTGAAAAGTGTGCATTTTGGCAATGCTACAGTTGACCTGAGAATGTTCAAGTGTAATACGTGTGTTAAATGACGGACAGGCAAAAAAAAGCACTCAGTGCACTTTCTTGCACTATGTGTGGACATGGAGTGAACCTGAATGTCCACTAAATGTGAACAGTTGATTTTTTTTATTTATGTTAAAATATGAAAAGTAACAAAATAAATTTTCCAGATTTGTAATAGTACATGGCACGGCATATGTACAACAAATATATGTTGAACTGAACCCCTGTTCTATGTAGCTCCCACCGAACTCCACATGCATTTATATATGGATTGCATTTGCTTCAGCAAATTCAAATTAACTCTTAGAATGCTAAGAACGAAAATTGTCGTCTGCCGTTATTTTATATTTATATTCTTTCTCAATATAAGCATGGTTTGACAGCACTTTAGAATCAATTCCATTGGAAAACATTCTAAAGTGCTGTCAAACCATGTTTTTAACGATAAAAATGGAAAATTAAAATTAAACAGCAGTGTAATGGTTAAATGATTTGTATCTCTGTAGGATTTATAAAGCCCGATTACAAGCGTCAAGCTGCAGGGAAACAGGTGAGTTGACAATTGACAATATACATTGTATATTGCACTTGTACATCAATACGGCCACACTTGAACGCTATAGCTAGGACTACATCGTATTTAAATAACGTTGATATCATATGTGGCAGTGGATTATGGCATTGTGGAAAGTCTAGCTCGTTGTTTTTGTCTAATATTGCACCTCTGTAGCCAGTAGCCTATTTCACCAACATTGCAAAGTATACTTTTCTAGCAAAGTATACTTTGAGGGAGAACTTTTCAATTTTAGGATAAATTTATTAATTTTTAGCCAGGTTTGTTTAAAAAAAATCCAGGCTATTGGATTGGCGAAAGCGGGCGGGCCGGCGGGCGGCGGGCGGCGGGCGGCGGCGGCGGGCGGCGGGCGGGCGGGCGGGCGGCGGGCGGCGGCGGCGGCGCAAGTTTTCGTGTTTGAGTCCATTTCTTTGTTACTGTACCACCTAGGACCACCAAACACTTTCACAGCTTCATAATCAAGGGGTGCCCACCACATATCACTATCCAACATGTTACCTTTTTTTGAACTTGACCCATTTTTTCCGCGCAATCGACTTAGCCATTTTCAATGTTAAGTTTTCGCGTTTACAATGTCAAGTTCTCGTGTTTAAGTCCATTTCTTTGGTACTGTACCACCTAGGACCACCAAACTTTCACAGTTTCATAACCAAGGGGTGCCTACCACATACAACTATCCAACATGTGACCATTTTTTTTACCTTCACCTATTATTTCTACGTAATTGTCTTAGCCATTTTCAACGTTAACTTTTTAACGTACGTCTGGTTAAAGTTTTTTGGTTAAAAGTGTTTCGTTATACTATATCTCTGCAACTGCTTCGCCCATTACCTTGAAACTTCACATGGGTGTTTATCATCATCCATATTTTCATTCTACCCCCCAACCGTGCGGCCCCTATGCCCAATGTCAAGGTCAAATTACTTTGAATTGTTTTGTTAAAGTTTTTTCGTGTATCTCTGCAACTGCTTCACCCATTACCTTGATACTTCACATGGGTGTTTATCATCATTGTCAGCGCGATATAGTCGGCATTTTGGCATACGTCCGTCCGTACGTCCGTACGTCCGTGTGTCTGGTTAAAGGTTTTTGGTTAAAGTTTTTCCATCTACTATATCCATTTTTTTAGTGTCCATGCCTCGCTCCAATGCAGGCCACGGCCATCTAGTCTACGAAAAGTGGGTATAATTATGTTATCCAAGTGTCTATGCTTGCAAAAAACCTGGCCTTCGTGGCTTTGCCTCGTTTCTTGTTATTATACTGAATGTATTACATTATCACAGCCATTTTGGCTGTGATAATGTAATAAATTCAGTATAATAAGTCTGCATACTTTTAATCATCAAATATATGCAGTCGTTAGTTCTATATGAAATAATGCATTTCAGGAATGTTGGTGAAAGAGGCTACAGAAAAGGATATACTAGTATTTCGTTTGTTATAACATAACGGATGTTACAGAGAATGAATGGCGAACAGTGGAGACACTCATCAGTCCATTTGTGTAGGCCCAGTCACACGTAATTTACAAAATAGACACCCAACATCAAATTTATGATTTAAACATTTTAGGCTTCGGCTAATTATATACAAATGCAAGAAGAAGAAATTTACTTTGCTAAGCATTGATACAAATGTTAATAGTTTGCTAACTCTGAGCATTTCAATTTATATTAAATATACTTGTAGGATAGTGTTTTTAAAGTAAATCGTGTGGATCCTACCAGCTAGATTTAGTGTCACAATGTGCCATTTTGCATAGAATAAAAAACAAGGACAACACTTTGCTATGAATGTTTTATTTAATATTTTTATATGCATGTAAATAAATATTATGCATGATCTTTTCAGACAATCGAATACCTTGACAATGTGAAGTTTGAAGTTATAGGCACAGAATTCAAAGACATAAAAGACACAGAAACGCTCAAAGCTGTGACGCCTGATCTATGATAAGATTCTCTGTAAACATGCTATTATATATTGCGCATTTAGATAATGTTCTTTGCTAGAAATTTTGAAAATTCAAGGGAACGTATGCGAAAATCATCTAGTTCTTAAACGATCGCTATGTGAACGATAGTATATGTATTGCTTGCTGTTCTGTACAATTAAAAGGGTCATGGGAAGAAGGGGCTAACTCCCCCTTTTTCACTATCCTATTCAGTTATAATGGGATTGCATGCGGCGTATATATGGGGAAAGCCTGGCAATATTGGGTTCGCTGCTCTCCAGCTATTGGTTCAGAAATTAGAGCATACTAGAACATAAAGGGCATGCTTTCTATAACTGACTGAGATGTGTGACGGAATCAGTGGAAGAAAGGGGCTACAGTGGGGTCAACGTGTAAGTGCACACACGAACGAACACGACAGGTTGGTTCCTACCTGTCGTGTTCGTTCGTGTGTGCACTTACACGCTGACCCCACTGTAACTCCATGAGTGAGTTAGTCTCCTTATTCCACTGGCCTCGTCATTATACCCCCACAAACAAAGTTTGAGGGGGTATATAGGAGTCAGCTTGTCGGTCGGTCGGTCGGTCTGTCGGTCTGTTGGAAATTCCCTTCCGCTCTATATCTTATACACCCATGCATGGATTATCAAATGGCTTGGCACAAATGTTTCTCATGATGAGAAGGTGTGTCGCGATCAATAACCACGCACCTACGTCCAAGGTCAAGGTCACAGTTGAAGGTCAAAGGTCAAACCTATGAAATTCCCTTCCGCTCTATATCTTCTATACCAATGCATGGATTATCAAATGGCTTGGCACAAATGTTTCTCATGATGAGAAGGTGTGTCGCGATCAATAACCACGCACCTACGTCCAAGGTCAAGGTCACAGTTGAAGGTCAAAGGTCAAACCTATTGAAATTCCCTTCCGCTCTATATCTTCTACACCGATGCATGGATTATCACACTATGCCCAGGGTCAAGGTCACAGACTTGATGCGTTTGAAACCTTAACGCTCGGCTAAATGGCTTATAATAAAAAATGCCTCGTTTTCTTTGGCTGCCGACAGGCCACATTTCTAGTTTATTTTTAATTGGTCCAATTTATAAATTGTTTATGCAGGGCATGACGTTTTTCTACTATAGAAGTATGTGTGTGTTCATAATGAATAAGAGAAGTTGAAAATTTAAGTTGCAAATGATCTATATATTACTGGATCTGAAGACATGAACATAATATCATTTCTGTGTTACTGTGCTTTATTGAGATAATTACATTTCTATTTATAGTTTGATGATTGATTTTTAAAAAAACATTATAGAATCAGTGAACCACGTTAATAGTGGACGCCAATTTTTAAAAATCTTAGTACCGTACAAACCTTTTCTTATCATAAGACGTTTCGTGAAACGGGTTACACCGGGTGACTTAATCGAGAAAATATACAATTAATCGACCACCTGCATGACAGCCAGAACATTCGTGTTAGTCACCCACCTTGACACTACGCTAGTCACACACTCATTTTGACTATTTTCTCATGACGGGTCATAAAGGTGTATGCACAGCTTATTTTTGTCCAAGCTAAATATATGAAATTTAACGTAAATCAGAGCCGCAGTTAAGGTGCGTAATTGGACCAAATTTTCCGGGTATTTTTTCACGAAAAATGACAAGTTGGGATTGCTTTAGAATCGTCTCATCGAGACGATTCTAAAGCACTCCCAACTTGCCAATTTTGGCGAAGACATAACGCAAGTCTCCCCAAAGTTGATCAAATTACGCACCTTAACTGGAGCTCTGGTAAATGTCATCGTATATATAAAAGTACAAACGTACTAAGAAAATGCAATAATTAGTGTTATTATATACGTACTTTCGTTTTCCATTGAAACACAATGCAACGCAAGACGTCAGTATTTGTCCATGTTGACGTCTCGTGAGTTCATATTGGTCACTGTCGGAAGATCGCTTCACATCGCAAAATAGTTCCTTCTCAATCACCGCTGATTTGTTTATTTTATTTATATTTTGTATGTTTCTCGAAGCGCATTTAAATTGTGAATGATGTCCGTATATAATAAAAAGGTTATTTGATTTGTATGTGGATATATGCCACTCGTTCCGCCGCGCAACGCAATATCGCACGCTGCGGAACTCGTGCATATATCCACATACTACGGAAGCCCATTAGGGCCACTTCACTTTTTTTAATTTCCATTTATTCAAGATGTTTTTTTGAATTTTCAAGTTCTTTTCTTGAATTTTCAAGATCTTTTCTTGAATTTTCAAGACAAGATGTTTTCTTGAATGTTCAAGTTCTTTTCTTGAATTTTCAAGATCTTTTTCTTGAATTTTCAAGATCTTTTCTTGAATTTTCAAGAAAACATCTTGAAAATTCAAGAAAACATCTTGAAAAATTCAAGAAAATATCTCGAAAATTCAAGAAAAGATAAAAAAAAAAAGTGAAGTGGCCCTAATGGGCTTCCGTAACATACACATCAAATAACCTATAAGTATTATATACAGTCGAACCTGTGCTAAAGACCACCTCCGAATAGTAATCACCTGGCTGTAAAGGCCACACTATTGTTGTCACAATGGCACAATTACTATATAAATGACCACATGTGGACAAAGGCCAGATTGTTCCGACTTCCTATGGCTGGCCTTTATTCACAGGTTTGACTGTACTTTCGTTGACCATTGGAACACAATGGAATGAAGTCCGTCAGTATGCTCCCATGTTGACGTCCGATTGTCCATATTGGTCGGTCATGGAACTACGTTTTACCTTGTATTTGATGTGTCTGTGAATATATGCCACTCGTTCGTCCGCGCAATGACATGGCGCTCCTATAGTGGCGCAATATCGTACGGAGCCCCGCAGGGGACATGGATTTTTTTTTATTAATTCGTTCCCACGAAATTACAATTCGTTCCCTCAATTTAACAATTCGTTCCCTCGTATTAACAATTCGTTCCCAGGAAATGACAAATCGTTCCCTCAATTTAACAATTCGTTCCCTCGAATTAACAATTCGTTCCCTCAATTTAACAATTCGTTCCCTCGAATTAACAATTCGTTCCCTCAATTTAACAATTCGTTCCCACGAAATAACAATTCGTTAACAATTCGTTCCCACGAAATAACAATTCGTTCCCACAGGAACGAATTGTTAATTCGTGGGAATTAATTGTTATATCGTGGGAACGAATTGTTGTTTTGTGGGAACGAATTAATAAACAAACAGAATTCTACGTCCCCTGCAGGCCTCCGTAATATCGCACTCTACAGAAATCGTGCATATATTCACATGCACATCAAATAATCTAAAACTATGAATATATCACAGACATCACATCATTTCTGAAAACAGATAGTGCATGGTTTTAAATCTACTGATTCACATGACTACATGTCTCCGTATTTACTTTAATAGTTGTGGCTGTGACTGGAGAAATGTACCTCTTCAGCCTGATAATGATCTGTATCGCTAGTTAGAAGCATGACTGGTGTTTCATTGATGGAATGACGAACAGTGCAGATCCTGATCAGACTGTGCGAATGCACAGGCTGATCTGGATCTTCACTGGTCGCAAAACCGATAAACTCCATTTCCCCAGCCACATTTAATGACTGTATTAGTATGCTAATTGATGCTGGGACATAATACAGACGGACACGTCGCGAACCGAACGACCGGCTGCATGTATATTATGCATATTACATACATAAACATATAAGCCGAATATGATGTACATGCGCATTAGTATTTCCGGCAACGAAAAACAATGAAAAAATATTGAGAAAAAAAAGTTTCTAGAGAAAACGACGAAAAGACTCAATAATGTACCCATTTTGTGGTGGGTGGTTGGTCGGGCGAACGTGACGGCGTACATTAACGGTCGGGCTTCCTCCTTATAGGAATCACGATTTGCCTGGTTAGACCCTGAGGTACGTTTTTATCTTTGGCTCTTTTGTTACCTGGGAGTTGAATTGGATTATTGCCCATTATAAAAGTAGTAAGCTAAGTACTGATCCTACTGCTTTTGGGAGGGGGCCAAGTGTGGCGAGAACCTGGCATCAGATCGGGATTATTCTGGTTTCAGTCCTGAATATATAGTGTTTTTTATTGTAATTATTATACGACCGTTTTTAAAAAACGGTACGTATTATGTTTTACCGCACGGCGGGCGGGCGGCGGGCGGGCGGGCGGCTGAAGAAAAAGCGCATAGTTCGTGTACACAACTCCTCCGAAACCGTTCAGTCGATCGATCTGAAACTATACACACGTCTTCTACACATATTGAGGATGTGCACCTTGGTGCCGGTTTTTATGCCGAAAAAATATTTTTTAACAAAAATATCGCCTTTTTAACTTAGGCATTTTTTCTTCATTTTTCTATACATTTCTATATACGGTACAGAGTTTGTGTACACAACTCCTCCGAAACCGTTCTGTAGATCGTTCTGAAACTATACACACGTCTTCTACACATATTGAAGATGTGCACCTTGGTGTTTTTATGCCGAAAATATATTGTTTAACAAAAATATCACCTTTTTAACTTAGCCATCGTTTCTACATTTTTCTATACAATTCTATATACGGTACAGAGTTTGTGTACACAACTCCTCTGAAACCGTTAAGTCGATCGTTCTGAAATTATACACACGTCTTCTACACATATTGAAGATGTGCACCTTGGTGTTTTTATGTCGAAATAATATTTTTTAACAAACATATCTCCTTTTTAACTTAGCCATTTTTTCTACATTTTTCTATACAATTCTATATACGGTACAGAGTTTGTGTACACAACTCCTCCGAAACCGTTCTGTCGATCGTTCTCAAACTATACACACGTCTTCTACACATATTGAAGATGTGCACCTTGGTGTTTTTATGCCGAAAAAATATTTGTTAACAAAAATATCGCCTTTTTAACTTAGCCATTTTTTCTACATTTTTCTATGCAATTCTATATACGGTACAGAGTTTGTGTACACAACTCCTCCGAAACTGTTCAGTCGATCGTTCTGAAACTATACACACGTCTTCTACACATATTGAAGATGTGCACCTTGGTGATTTTATGCCGAAAAAATATTTTTTAACAAAAATATCACCTTTTTAACTTAGCCATTTTGTCTACATTATTGTATTCAATTCCCTATCATTTCTACTTTACACTCTACTTTTCTATCTCTGCCTAATTAGTATACATGTTTAGTACAACGAGATGAAGAAATAATGCTATAGACTTTCAAATTCTCATTAATGTTTCTTGCCTTGGTGACAGCTTCACATTTCTGCATCTTCGCTGTCTGGCCCATATTCGACGGGCGTATTTTGTAACTTGCGGCACTCTTGTTCAGTTCTGATTTTGATATTGCCGCCCCATTTGTACAGGTAATATATGGGATTTAGTACTAAACCCATTTACCCGGCCTTAAATGGCCTTAGCTGTTGATAAGCCGTTAAACGCCAACAAACAATTAAACAAAACCTATTTTTTGATTGCAATGTACATATATATATATAGATTACGCTATTGTTATACATATGCAAATAAGACGGCCACAGAACTTTACAGCTTCAATGTATGAACTTGTGTGATATGCAATAATTAGAATATGACATTTGTGATAACATAATATATCATATATTAAACACGTCGTTGACTGCATTCATAAGAATCAGGCAACTCGTTTAATAAATATCATATTAAATCATCACTCATGTAAAATCCCCTATGTAATGTTCAATCGAGAGACAGTTAATCACAGAAAATGTGATTTTTTTCTTCTTAGATGATGTGCGATTTTTTAGAAAAAAATATTTACAGAAACAGTGCTATTTTCTGTGAATGACGTCTAAAGTTGATGAAATGTTCATAGCAAATGCGAAAATCTATTTCGCATTTGCTCTGAAAATTTCATCAACTTTCGACATCATGTAGGGAAAATATCGTAAATTTTGTATACATTTTTCATGAAATATCGCACATCTTCTGAGGTACAAAATCACATGGCTGTCTCTAATGACAAGTGCCATCTGTATGGTGTTCCAGCGATATTCATGTGCGTTGTTGTCTATGCACTTTACACACTTGCCTTACACTAATTTGTGGTTTTAGCTATAATAGTGCTGCATTTTAACATACTGTATATATTTTTACATAATTGTACACGTTACATAGATTAGATAATCGAGTCACCACTATCGTTGTTCGTATATGATGACGAAGGTTGGTAGGATTTGCAACAATTTTATCAGCAATGACGTCAGTTACGGAAAGAAAATAAAGCATAAATATAGTTGCGTTCTAAAACGTATTGTGGTGCGGGAAACCAACTTCGTACGACTAAAATGTTCCTAAGTGCAGATTTAGAATAATCTGTAAATTTCAATTGATGTATTTACATTTATTGAGCACAGGCTGCATATGCAGCCTATGCTCAATAAATGTAAATCCAATAATTGTTTACAAGAACAGATTGTTAATGTGAAATTTACAGACTAGCATAATGTTATACTTACGAACATTTTAGTCGTACAAAGTTTAGTGAAACGCCCCTAGTGATGCCAGACTCTAACTAGATGCTGCCGACGTTATGAAAAAGGATAAGGACAGTCTCAATGTCGGTTATTTTCGCTATGAAGCCATGTGTGAGCTGGTTTACTATATTGCAAAATTCCTGAAATAGGTTGGTAAGCAAGAATTATGCAATATTCATGAACAGTACAATATTGATGTAAAGTACTAACTAGCACAGTGAAACCTCTCTAAACCGGACACGACGAAAACATACGTGATCTAATGTTGATGGGTTTATTGGTCATTTATCTCATGTGATAATGCATGTTCATGATCGAATAGCACACAACTATGGCTCAGAATGATCAAATGCCTGATTTAGAGTGAAACCTCTCAAAACCGTTCCCAGTGTGTCCGGTTTACAGAGGTTTCGCTGTAGTACTGAGCCTATCTAGTATATTCGGAACTGTAGCCCGCACCACAACTATGTTTTATGCCTAATGCGTCTTATAAGGTACATTGAGACGACCACGTTATGTAGATGGCCGAACTATGCCACCATACAGGGGGCCGTTCCCTAAATTTCGTACGACTAAAACTGAATGTTCGTAAGTGCAAATTTAGAATCATCTGGAAATTTCAATTGATGCGTATCCAGCCTATGCTCAATAAATGTAAATCAAATAACATTGGTAATGTGAAATTTACAGGCCATCATAAGTTTGCATTTTAGTCGTACGAAGTTTAATGAAACGGCCCCCAGGACTACTGTCTGTTTCACGAAACCTGCCCAAATTGTACGGCCATATAAACAATGTAAAAACAATATTTTATTCGATAATATTAAATGTTATCAAAATTTAAGAGTGAGCCTTCTTCTTATTCCGTTAAATTTGTTTAAATATTGATTGTATTGCGAAGAACGATTGCTCTATGGGAATTTAACATTGGTGGAAAAGTAGCTTGGAGAGGAGTAAAAAGGCGAAACATTTTGGAAATTGACTTCGAAACCTGGCTAAGATAGCTTGGAAATGATCTAAGAAAACAAAAGTTAAATTTTTGTTTGCAATAAAATCAACATTGGACAAACTTACACAACATAAAAAGAACGCTCATACTTAAATGTGGATAAGTTTAATACATGTATTATCGTTGTTTTTGCATTTTTTACATGGCTGTAAAGTTTGGCCAAGTTTCGTGAAACAGATAGTAGATGTTTTAAGGCGGGAACGTGTTTGTGTGCTGTATTCGGTGATGTTTATGTGAAGGGAATCGGGTAGTTCTGCTCAAACAGTTGTTCTATTTATTGAAAATTGAAGAAAAAAACGATACAGCGTAGTATGGACGTATTGACAGCATATAGCACGTGTGACTCATACCATCTATACACTCCTTCCGCCTTGATACAAGGTGTATGATCACGTGGTACTAACAACAACAACAAGTACTGAAATTTCCAGAATCCATTTGATTCAAAGTACGTATTCTTTTATAGTGTCCTTATTACGTAACGGATTTTGATGAAATATGGCGCATCAAACGCATCTTGTTAAGTTGCATTTGGTGGTCTCTGTATTGTCGCCCAAACTTCTGCCGTTTTTGCGACGAATAGATTTCCGTGTCTCCGACACGGAAATTGATTCTTCGCAAAAACGACATAAGTCTGTGCCAAACTTCATGGACCACCAAATGCAGCTCATGAAGACGCGTTTGCTGTGCCATATTTCATAAACATCCGTTTCATATTAACGAAAATATCAAATAATATTTTCAAGATTTCAACACTTTCAGCCACTGTTGTTGTTGTTATAACCACGTGATCATGCACCTTGTGATAGTGGTAAAAACACTCGTTCGTGCCTGTGACTGGAGGTATGTGGCTTATTGGATTTGCAACCAGTGTAGCTCCTGTAGCCTATTTCACCAACATTGCAAAGTATACTTAGCTAGCAAAGTATACTTTGAGGGAGAAATGTTCAACTTAAGGATAAATTTATTAATTTTTATTATACTGAATTTATTACTTTATCACAGCCATTTTGGCTGTAATAATGTAATAAATTCAGTATAATAATTCTGCATTCTTTTAGTCATCAAATATATGCAGTAGTTAGTTCTATATGACAATGCATTTCGGGGAAAATAAATGATTACTCCCTCAAAGTATACTTTGGTAGATAAGTATGCTTTGCAATTTTAATGAAATCGGCTAAAGGTCAATTACACTTTTGTAGCCTGATAGCGAGCTGCATTGCTTGTTAGAAACATAACGGGTGTTTCATTGACGAAATAGCGATGCACAGGCTGATCTGGATCTACACTGGTCGCAAAACCCATCAGTCCCATTTCCTCTAGTCACAGCCACATTGTTGTTGTTGTGTTTTACATACGAAATGCTGACCCATTTGGGATCTTGTTACACTATAATATGTGAGTATACACATTATTTGTACAAATGGTTGAATAAAATGTGATACAACCCACAATATATGTCCGGCAATTATGTAGATATCCCTTATGAACTTTAAGGACCCGTTCTGTACCTGATCATCTTTTGATTTAAAGATGATTGCTTCGTAAATGTGATAGAATATGTGTATAACATATATTTGAATACTGCCTTGTTACTGTATCCTATACGGCACAAGCAGCGGCCAAGTCGGCCATATTTGTGTGTTCCATCCATCAGCCTGTTTCACATGTTCTGCCGTTTGACAGCGAACTCGAAATGTGAAGTAGAACATATGCTATAATGTAGCTAATCACATGTAAAAAACCAGGAGAATGGACTCCTATCAATTATAGTACACCAAACTGTAAAATATGTCAGTTTTCTGGACATGTTTGTGCCTGTGTTTTTAACAACATGGACCACCATTTAAAATAGACTCATAATCAGAAAATCGCACAGTGTATCAGTTTTACCTGGCAAACCACACAACACATACCATATATACCCACTACTGTATTCTGTTATTAGCTATCAAATCCAGTGACATGCAAGCAGTGACCTGAGTGTATTGTCACTGGTGTCTACTCACCTACTATGCGAGTAAGTATGGCTTTACCTATGGGTAATGTGTACACTAACAGCATCAGATTGAAACGTTTACACATCAAAATTTATTTTGAGATTGATGGGAGAAATGCTCAGATATCTCGTCTTTTGTATAGTTTGCTGGCATAATATTTATAGCTTGCCGTTGTCATATATGTCTATTATGTATTGCACCAAATTTTATTTGGTTTACTGTCATATTATTTGCTGTATGTGTCAAAAGCACGAAATGGTGGCACTGTACGATAGCTTGTGCATACAAAGATGGCGGAGATGGCAACCCAATGCTCCGTATAGCATACAGTAACAAAACAATATTCACATATGTTATATTCATATATAACATCACTCTCTTGAAGCAATTATCATTGAAGTCAAGTGAATCAAGTGACCACTTTCTCCGAGAATATTATCTGGTCCATGTACAACATATGACTGCAATCAGTGTATATCTATATTGCACTGTGCATGCGCGAATTCTGATCAGCTTAAATAGTTGATGCCACAATAGTAGTCCTGTCGATATTTGACCATTTTAGACCGAACCTGGACTTGACGTATATACAATGGGTTTTTGGCGATTTTATATCTACATACCATATATTATTGGCATCCGACGGATGACACTCTGTCATCCTTAAGCATTTCCCAAACTTCTAGATGGCGTCCAATATGGCTGCCCGAAACAACACAACCCGATATTTGCCTCCTAACAGTGTGAAATAGTCCGTTTTCTGTTTCTAATATTATGCATTGCATTAAACCACATACATCACAATATGTGTTTATATCCAAATGGCTTTTGAGATGGCCGCTAATAATGTACATGAAAAGTGCCAATATGGCTAGAAAATGTTCAATTCTGCGTTGCAAATTCACTGTGCTCAGTACAGAGTTTCATGTTTGCGATTCGTATAATGTCTTTGACTACTAATCATCCAACTAAATACAATGCTAATGGTCTAATAGTGCAAAACCAGAACGATGAACTGATGTGAACTAATCCGAAAGATTAAATATTGTATAAACATAAACATTAACACCTGGGGGCCGTTTCATTAAACTTCGCACGACTAAAATGTTCGTAAGTGCAAACATATGATAGTCTGTAAATTTTACATTAACAATGTTTTCTTGTAAACAATTATTGGATTTACATTTATTGAGCATAGGCTGCATATGCTCAATAAATGTAGATCCATCAATTGAAATTTACAGAATATTCTAAATCTGCACTTACGAATTTTAGTGAAACGGGCCCCTGCTCTGCAAATTCGACTATCATGTAAATGTTGTAAGCATCCATTAGCTATGATTAGTGAATTTCAAAGACAACAGTAACTTAAAGTATGTATAGTTCTAACATAGCGATATACTGCTTACATGTAGCAGCCTCATATACTATTGACACGTATCTGTCGTCATCATATAGAACACATTACACGTAATTTGTAACATTTTTAGAATTCATGCATACAGACTACATCATATGCAGCACGTGATAGTCAATATAATAGCAGTTGTTAACACTTAAATGTGTCGACTGGGCTGGATTGGCATAAGACGAAATAGCTACAAACTATTTAATATGATTGTCAATATATCCATATTGTTTTTTTATTAAGTCATACGTAAATTAGTACAGCGCTGTCTATGTTCATAGAACATAGAATGACAGAGAGAACATGTCGGCAGGTATATGACATCACGTGTGTATTATACATGTACACCATGTAAATGCAGATGTAGCATGGTTGCTTGGTTAACTACAAGTTACATGTTAAATGTGTTCATATACGTATAATTCCAGCACAAAAATATTTACACAATTCCCTAACATTTGATTGGCCCGTAGCAAGTCTCTGTCCAAAATTTATATCCCAGTAAACTCACACGCCGAACTACTTTCCGTAACCGTGAGGCGCAGTTAAAATAATTCTTAAGCAAACGGAAAATAAACACATGTTCTTGATGAATTTATTTCAAATGCTGGAATTATAAGGAATGAATGGCCTTTTTGTGGAATTTATCGGGGATATAAACTTGGAAAGGTCGCGGGAATACTGGACGAGGCCTTCCGGCCTTCGTCCAGTATTCCCGCGACTTTTCCAAGTTTATACCCCGATAAATTCCACGAAAAGGCCATTCATTCTTATAATATTCAGAATCAAGCTGCAATAGTTTGCCCATTGTTACATGCGCATGGGCTTGTATATGGGATATGTTAAAATCCACCTTTTGAGATTAAGTGATATACATTCTACGTGTCAGTCAATTATGTAAAATGTACACGCTACTCTTGATTGGTAATCGCTTAGCCTTAATCAATTATGTGACATTGTACAATTGAGCCAGAATAGTCGGATATATTAACGGTACACTCGTCATCGGTTATGATTGGGTCAATCTGCCCTATATAATGGATATTTGATAACATACTTGATTGCCTAGGTTATGTTTAGTACTACATGTCCTCTGTATCAAACATATATGTAACGAACAGTTTCAGTAATTCGTCATGTTTTTATATTCGTTTCGTGATATATTCTATAGTTCCTCGGCCGCCTAGACATGTAGCATATTTCACCAACATTGCAAAGTATACTTATCTAGCCAAGTATACTTTGAGGGAGAAACTTTCAATTTTAGGATAAACTTTATTATACTGAATTTATTACATTATCACAGCCATTTTGGCTGTGATAATGTAATAAATTCAGTATAATAATTCTGCATACTTTTAATCATCAAACATGCAGTCGTTAGTATATGAAATAATGCATTTCAGGAAATATAAATGATTACTCCCTCAAAGTATACTTTCCTTGAAAAGTATACTTTGCAATGTTGGTGAAATCGGCTATTGAATACCACTAACCGAAAGCACGTTTCCACTATAGCAAGGTAACTAATCTGACTGCACAACTATATAGTGTTCGTATTTTATCATATTTAAATATGCATAATGTTATATCCTACTGCTTGCTGGTCATATTGGATATCATTCTCAGAACTCATAATAGAATTAAGGTTGGAAATGTGAAATACTGAATGAAATTTAGACTAGCGAATATTCTGAAATTCCAATGACAAATTACTGGATAGACACTATATTTTGCAAGTTATGGTGCCCATCTGGGACGGCAATTCGGTGAATCAGACATGGCTCGTTACCTTTGTTTAAGCGTTGATAATCACAATATATCGCACATTTATAACATACTACAATGTACTAAATAAGAGAAATAAGAGCAAAGTATATTATCTTATATTACTTTGGGCGCCATATTGAATTTTATAAAGCACAAAGGGTAAAAAAGTGTCATCAGTCAAACGTCAATAAAATATTATATGTAGATGCAAAATCATCACATTCCTATATAATTATCTGTACACTACTCACATGTGCATGCACACATTAATGTGGCGGCCATCTTGGACGCCACTTAATCAGCATATTGGTGAGTAAGTAGTAATTAAATACAGTATATAAAATACAAATTAAAAACTCAATATCGATTGCAATGTACACATTAAATTTGCAACGCAAACTTGAAATTTTTAAAAACCATTGTGCGAAATTAGGTACGGTACTGGCGGCCATTTTAAATGTCATTTTGTATTATAGCATACATCTATCATCTCAGTACATGCAAATATACACTAAATTACAGAAATATATGTACTGGTTTCAGAATATTAAGAATCAAACTCCTGATTGTGTTGTTTAGGGCAGCCATTATGGACGCCATCTTGAATTATCTAAAATGCTCACGGGTGACAGAGTGTCATCCGTTGGATTCCAATAATGTAGGTCCTAAAGATGCAAAATCACCAAAAACCCATTGTATATATACGCCAAGTCCGGGTCCCGTGGTAGTTCGGCAGGACTATAGTAAGTATGTCAGAGAAAAACGATTAAATATAAAAAAAAATAAAAAATAAAAATATAGAAACTACACCAAATGGAGACCAGTAGCCTATTTCATCAACATTGCAAAGTATACTTTACTAGCAAAGTATACTTTGAGGGAGTAATCATTTATTTTTCCTGAAATGCATTATTTCATATAGAACTAACAAATGCATATATTTCATGATTAAAAGTATGCAGAATTATTATACTGAATTTATTACATTATCAATGCCAAATTGGCTGTGATAATGTAATAAATTCAGTATAATAAAAATTAATAAATTTATCATAAAATTGAAGATTTCTCCCTAAAAGTATACTTTGCTACTAAAGTATACTTTGCAATGTTGATGAAATAGGCTAATGGGGTCCGCTTCACTAAACTTCGTACGACTAAAATGTTCGTAAGTGCACAATTATGATAGTCTGTAAATTTCACATTAACAATGTTTTCTTGTAAATTATTTTTGGATTTACATTTATTGAGCATAGGCTGCATATGCAGCCTATGCTCAATAAATGTAAATCCATAAATTGAAATTTACAGACGATCTTAAATTTTAACTTACGAACATTTTAGTCGTAAGAAGTTTAATGAAAGTATATGTTGTGACCACTCACTTGAACCGTCTCCACGAGACGGCTCAAATGATGGTCGTGATATATACTTCTGAGCGCATAGATGAATTTTTTTAGGATTTTCCGCAAACATAATGGCATATCATCAGCATGAAAAGGGTTCACCTTGCCCAAGTTCAGCGTTTGTATTTAATGTTCAGTGCCATATAGACCATTGTGGCAGTTGTATGCATACTTTATCGAACTTGGAAATCACGAATAACTTCCCTTACAACAATATCCGCGGCACCATCGACACACGAGTTTGTCAGTATGACGCCACAAAATGAACCGATGAGGGATAGCAGCTAGTTATTTCCTTTTACAAATCTATTTATAGAGATCCGGTCCTCTGCTGTATTTCAGCGTTTATATCTTACTGAATAGCACAACAAAAGGAGTTTTGCGAACAGAGTAGACCCAGATCAGAAGGCACATATGATTGCAATAACATTAATAAGTGTGAAAATATGAATCCGGCAAATCATGTAGTCCCAGATCAGACTGCGTAGATATGTAGGATGATCTGGATCAACGCTAGTCAAAATCACTATAATTGCTCTTGTTCACAATAAATCACGCTGCATTCGCCCTTTTATACACGCAATAAGGCACTAAAATACATAATGTGGACCGGATTTCTATAAATAAATACTACGGGAGATAACTGGCTACGATCCTCCATTGTAATGTCAACGATGCCCCGGAAGTAGTCATAACGAAACAGCTTGCCTGACAGAGCCTGAGCCGAGGTTGTCCTGTACCTGTGCTCAGTCATGACCAATCTCCAGTAATTCATCGTAGTAGTAAATACTGTATTATATACGGATGTTTATTTATAAAAATAAAACATCAGTAAAAGAGGAAGGGAAAGGCGGCGCAACAACTGGAACGAGGATGACTTGACGTGTTTGGTATATACAGACAATAGTAGGTTAGTGCCGTGAATGGGACAAAATATCTGGCAACGCTTAGGAAACGGGATGGGCGAGGCTCGCCCATCCCGTTTCCTAAGCCTTGCCAGATATTGTTTCCCATTCACGGCACTAACCTACTATTATCTCGTCAACACCTAGAAATGGCTTTAAAATGCGAAAAGATAACCCCAGCCACCGCAGATATTCATACGCAGTGATTAGGTCGTATTGACAGGATATCAAAAATGTTTCACGGCACCGTGTTTCATGGCAAATACCATAAAAAGTACTTTGGTTCTCAGATATCGCTCGCACTACGATGCAAACAATATGTTACATCCAATCATGTCTGATGAAAATTGGTGATTTTTCGCGTCTAAAGAGGTTATAGTTATTTATTGAACACGTATGCATCTGAAACTTGAAGAAAATCAGAATCGAATATCTGTAGCCTATAATATTTCACCAACATTGCAAAGTATACTTATCTAGCAAAGTACACTTTGAGGGAGAAATTTTCAATTTAAGTATAAATTTATTAATTTTTATTATACTGAATTTATTACATTATCACAGCCATTATGGCTGTGATAATGTAATAAATTCAGTATAATAATTCTGCATACTTTTAATCATCAAATATATGCAGTCCTATATGACATAATGCATTTCGGGGAAAAATAAAGGATTACTCCCTCAAAGTATACTTTGCTAGATAAGTATACTTTGCAATTTTGATGAAATCGGCTACTGGAACAAACAAAAAATATATATATAAAACAAATCCGCCCTCCAGCGTCACATTCCGCACACCCCGTGTCTGTGAACCAACGTACTGTTTATGGCCCAATCATTCTCATACAACTTTCAAATAATTTAATTCTAAAGCGATTTGCACTGAAGTGTATATAAATAACATAATATACAAATAAATAGTATTAATTTATTACCCCGTCTGTTGACAGCTACACATACATGTACATAGCGAAATGGTTATGCAACTAATATTAACATTTCTGTCACGTTATGACAAACATTGTTTAGTGCATTTCGACCAGTGTATAACCAGATCAGCCTGCACATTCGCGCAGTCTGATCATGGTAATTAAATATTCAGATCCGAATCGAGTTATTTGAGTGTACTATCTGATCTGAAACTACACCAATAACAAACTCAATAACCCCCTATTGTTGTGGTGAGATATATAGGTGTACTTACAGCGTAACGAGTACTCTTACCACACGAGTTGCGGTTACATAACATATCCTTTCAAATCAAGTGTTATGATTACGGCGTATCACATGTAAGAAGTGCATGCTATTTAATATGTAGTGTATTGTGACAAGAAAACTGCATTAATTCTCTCGTGGCTGATATCATATGTGGCCGTGACTGCAGAAATGGGTCATATGGGCTTTGCGACCAGTGTAGATCCAGATCATACTGAGTCTGATCAGGATCTGCACAGTTCGCCATTCCATCAATGAAACTCCCGTCATGCTTTTAACAATGAAAATAGATTGTTATCGGCCTACAACAGGAATTTGCTATTGATCAGGAGCTACACTGGTCACAAATCCCATTAGCCCCATTTCTCCAGTCTCAGCCACATATGCCTTAGTAAGACAGCCGAGATGGGCTAATACAACGAATAGTCATACCGTGGAATTTTATAAAATGAACAATGAGAAATGTGAAACATGCCACATATCTGCTTCGCCATTTCTATGAACCCGACAAAGAAATAATGATACCAATTTACGTTAACCATTTTTCAGAAATACAATGTTGGTGTATACAATTTCGAAAGTTTAAACTTCTAAAATATCCAACGTATACCGCAGTGCTCCAGATAAGGAATTAGTAATTGAGTATTGTCACTATACAATACAATACAATATTCCTTTAATCACCAAGTCCATACATATGGCAACATGAGGTATATAGTTTCAACAAATGTGACAAGGCTTCAGGAAATAGCATGTACATGAATCATGGGCGCTGCTTACAGGGCATCATGACGAGACAGAACGCATGTTATCGTTGTTCCGAACAGTGTAGATCCAGGTCAGATGGCGCTTTTGTGCAATCAGACATGGATTTAGATTGCCCAATAAATAAATCATGTTAACTAATTAGTTCCTATAGTGACTATCGGCAAGATGTGCTATATGTCGTCATGCTGCACCACATACAAGTACCTCCAACGAGTAAGATGACTTTATTATGTTTGAACATGAATTATATTTTCAAGTGAATAGTTCTTGTATAAAGTATTATATCTGACCACAGTTAAGTTGAAATGGTAATCTGAACACATATGTGTGGGAGAGCTAGTCGTACATAAACGTTATTATCTGTATAAATTTACATAGTTTTTTCAAATCGTTAACATTTTTAGTACTCATTAGTGTTTCAAATGTGTATGTGTTTGCATTATTATAGTAATAACGTTTAATATAATGTTTCCTTAAGTGTTTCAAATTCTTGCAGCTTAACATATGGTGGTATTCGTCTCCTATGTCATTTTTACAGAGTATGCATTGTCTTTCATTCAATGGTATTCTTTTCCATCGTCCTGTTTCTACTGGTAGCTTGTGATTTCTTGTTCTAAATCTTATATATATGTTTCTCCATTTATTTGGAAGAATAGCCAAGTATTCCTCAAGTCCAAATGATGTTTTATATATTCTATAATTTAAACACTGCTAAACCATTCATTAATATATAAGTATTTTAACTTTTGTTTAACAGTTGATTTCAACCATATTTCATTCGGGAATGTATGTGAATCAAACATTCAGTTTAACCCACATTTTATCAAAATATCTTTAACTGCCGTAATCCATTTAAATTTTCGTTCTTTGTTATTTGTCGTATTTTTGTAAAAACTGTGTATAATAGTATAAAATATTGATGCAAATTTTCTGTCATTTGAATTATTTAGTCTTGCCCAAAAAGAAACCATTTTTGTTTGAATATCTACATATATTGGAACTATACCAGTTTCGCCATGTACCATAACATTTGGTGTGCTTTTTTTCATATTTAATATTATCTTTAGGTATTTTAGCTGGACCTTTTCTATTACATCTATGTTTCCAAATCCCCAAAGCTCACTTCCATATGTTAGTATCGGTTTGACGAGTTTGTCAAGTAGTTCTATCTGCATATATATAGGTAAATTTAATGACTGACCTTTTTATTAGACTATACATTGCTCTAGTACCTTGCTCTGCTATATGTTTTTCCGTTGATGTAAATGAACCGTTTTTATTTAAAAAAAGTCCAAGATATTTATATTCGGTGACTATGTCAAGGATATTATTTTGGTAGAAAAATTCGTGATTACAGTTTCTCCGGTTATTACCATCATTTCTGAAGCAATTGGGTATTTCAAAATTTGAATTGGGTAAAATAAAGTCGCACTACTGTTTACACATCAACAGACAACAATTATTGAATAGTTTGCTTCGAAATGAAAAGACATCTTGGCATTTCATTAGAATTGTCTCCTTGGAGACAATTCTAATGAAATACCAAGATGTGTTTTCAAGGAAAATAAGCAAAATATGCTATATTTGTGGTATGTTTATTTTTTTCTGCAGCACGATAAAGATACCACCAATTTTGTATCGCTTTTTGATACTCGCTACTTCTGATTTCAATTGGGTTTTTTGGCAATTTTAATTGGGTATTTAAGCAAATACGCAGCTTATCTGGAGCGCTGACTGGTAATTATATAGTCACGTTTTCTCCTTTATTGTAATATGTGCGGAGCACTATTAATGCCAAACGCATGTACCCGGAGTTTCTTAAAACCAGCTTAGTATGTGACATTGTAGATTTAAAGGTACTCAGTTGGCACGAAATGTTCTTTATAGGAATTAAATAAGTGTATAATTGTCACTATTCCACCAGTTCTAAAAATTACGAGTGCCCGCTATACAGATATAATCATTTAGTATATTTATTGTACGCATAGTGACTCGCGGTGGTATCAGGATATTTTCATAAGCAAATGAGGCATGATATTTTTTAATTATTTATACTAATTAAATGCGTCACCTGAAAAACATAATATTTTAAACAAATTATAAAGTATGATCATGGCACATCAACAAATAAATACAAAGAATAAATAGTAATGTCCGTTAACATTTTAAGGAAACACGGTTATCGCCCCTGATATCAGTGTGGAAATGTACGTCTGATATAACGTGTATATTAATGCCAATCACTACGTGGGGTAATGGTGAATGAATGTTTATTTTGCTAGAAAATGTCTCAGATGATGACACTGATATAAAGTTTGTGCCTACTGAGTGGGTATGTACCTTTAACATCCGGTCAGTCTGATCAGATATCAAGCTTTACTATTCAGATACAAACATGCCGTAATTATAAACAGTGTAGATCTGCCCACTACTGGACTACAATGTACACATATACACACCGGTGGATTTGGTAATCCCACATTTGTGGCTCTGAAAGGACGAATGGGGTTTATGGGTTTTGCGACCAGTGTAGATCCAGATCAGCCTGTGCATCCGCACAGTCTGATCAGGATCTGCACTGTTCGCTATTCCATCAATGAAACACCCGTCATACTTCTAAGAAGGAATATAGATCGTTATCAGGGGGTCGTTTCACTAAACTTTGTAAAACTAAAATGTTCGTAAGTGCAAAATTATGATAGTCTGTAAATATCACATTAACAATGTTTTCTTGCAAACAATTATTGGATTTACATTTATTGAGCATATGCTGCATATGCAGCCTATGCTCAATACATGTAAATCCATCACTTGAAATTTCCAGACGATCCTAAATTTGCGCTTACGAACATTTTGGTCGTACAAAGTTTAGTGAAACGGGCCCCAGGTTACGCGAGTGTGCTGATTTGATCAGGTTACGCGAGGGTTCTATTTGATCAGGTTACGCGAGTGTGCTATTTGATCAGGTTATGCGAGTGTGCTATTTGATCAGGTTACGCGAGTGTAATATTTGATCAGGATACGCGAGTGTGCTATTTGATCAGGTTACGCGAGGGTGCTATTTGATCAAGTTACGCGAGTGTGCTATTTGATCAGGTTACGCGAGTGTGCTATTTGATCTGGAGCTAAATTGCTCTCAAATCCACCAAGCCCCATTTCTCCAATCACATGATCCACATATCGTGTTTCTATTGGACGATAATCCTCGACAGGAATTACTGTCAATGTAATGGATAACAAGAAACCGGCTTACACGTAATCGTAATCAGCTTAGTCCGCGCGGGTGTAAATTGTCAAATTGTTTATTATATTTGCCGTCATGTATACTGACCAATAGTTTCATATAGCAACAGTATGTTTAATTCTTACAGTGCTTTTAAAATTTGTCGTCTGCTGTTTATTTTTATTTTCCAATTTTTTCTTATATTGAGAAAGAAGACAAAATATGAAACGACAGCAGACGATAAATAACTTACCTGGTGGATTACATATACCGTTTCTCAAACACCATCTGTACCGTGCCGATAGGAAGGATATTACAGAAATACGCGCGAGTGCAAATTAACGTTTTACACGATATAGCTTTATTAACTCAAGGAATGTGAAGTTTTAGTGACGAAAATGAGATTGAAGTAACGGAGAACTGTCTAATTAACACTAATTAAACATAATAGTGGATCTGTGAATAGAAATCTTCACCTCGACTGTGGTACCTGCATATTTGTGTTGTAGATTGCACGGTGTAATTACATTTGAATAACTATATGGTGTATTATATAAACATATGCATAAAATCGAATCGTTTTCTATTTCAATAAGCTATCAATTGTATGTATACAATGAATATAGTACGTAACGCTGCATACACATTAATTGAGACAGCGGCCAGATAAACAACCGTTGATCCATCGGACACCAGAACCGTCTATCAAGGAAACGAAAAGGTAAGCGAAGCAAAGCCAATGGGGGATCGTAGCTAGTTATTTCCCTTTTCAAATCTATTTATAGATATCCGATCCTGTGCTGTATTTCAGCGTTTATTTCTTACTGAAAAGCACAAAAAAAATAATTTGGCGAACAGAGTCGACCCAGATCAGACTGTGCATGTGCAGTCTGATCCGAGTCTACACTGATTGCAATAACAGTGATAAGTGTGAAAATACG
The DNA here is from genome assembly GCA_029237695.1 of Conchocele bisecta. Lineage (NCBI taxonomy): Eukaryota > Metazoa > Mollusca > Bivalvia > Lucinida > Thyasiridae > Conchocele > Conchocele bisecta. The sequence goes on from CM055265.1 coordinate 140,540,700, forward strand.
AATCTGGCAAACAATGCAGACCTGGATCAAATTACGTAAATACATAGGATGATCTGGATCAACACTCGTCAAAACACCAGAATAATTCCTTTTCACAACAATTCCTGCTCCTGCTACATTCACCCTTGTTACAATCATTCAGACCCTAAATTATACAATTTGGGCCGGATTTCTATAAACAAATTCAAAAGGAGATAACTAGCTACGATCCCCCATTCATTGATTTGGTAGTCCAGATTCTAAACATACAGACAGTATATTGGGTCTCTGAGTAGACCTAAATGTAAATTACCAGTTTGGACGGATATTATGCCATCAGAAAAGGTCGATTGTTCGAGTCAGTGTACAGGCTCGACAAATCACGCTACATTTACTAGGTAAAGTGTGTCACTATGTCGTTAAGTACATGCAATAAATGAAGACATTCAATTCAGAATTTGAATTATCATGTTGGTCAAAAGTTAAAACCAATGCCACTTACGAAAGATATAGAGAATAGTAGGTTAGTGCCGTGAATGGGAAAAAATATCCGGCAAGGCTCAAGAATTTCTTTATTTCTCATCAGAAGTATATGTTGTGACCACTCATTTGAACCGTCTCGCCGAGACGGTTCAAATGAGTGGTCACAACATATACTTTGGTTCAGAAATAAGGAAAATAGATAGAGAATAGTAGGTTAGTGCCGTGAATGGGAAAAAATATCTGGCAAGGCTCAGGAAACGGGATGGGCGAGGCTCTGCCGAGCACATCCCGTTTCCGTGCCGTTTATCCCGTCAACACCTACAAATGGCTGTAAAATGCAAAAATAGTATTGACTGGATATCAAAAATGTTTCACGGCACCGTGTTTCACGGCACATACGCACTGTGTTGACGGGATAAAGATCCATATTTGATAACGTTAAGTACACTAGTGTAATAGTTCTTAACCCTTTCATCGCCACAAGCCATAATTCAATGTTTACAAACACTACAGATCCAGATGAGCTCTTAATTAGCCGTTTCATCAGGATATGCAGTGTTTGCCAGTACATGTATTTTAAGATGGTTTGACCCACACCACGTTTCGTATGAATGGAACAGTCTAAAAATTAAAATAGAAATGACAAAGGCAGATATTTGGCGGTGAATGGGTTAACCCGATATGTTCTGTCGGTAACGCAAAAACGCCCTGTGTTACAGACAGACTATTCGGGTTAAATAGTTCTGTGTCCGTGTTATCCGCAAATGTAAATGTTTTATGTTCCGTTTCCAGGCAACCCACCGCGATGCCGAGACACAGAGCCGCCCAGCCCGACTGCACCGACGCCTTCTTAAAGAACGACCGACAACAGAAACTGTTGGAGTCGGAGCTAGAGGGCATAGAGCAGCTCTGGTATGCCGCCCTGAAACAGATCACGAGCGATAAACTGGATATCACCACAGAATGGGTCAAACTGATGGCCGCCAAGAAACAAGTGGAGTACTTCGATAAAGACATGGATAGACACGAACTTAAGAGATACACGGAAGTCATGCTGGCGCAAATGAAGGGAATACAGAAAGAGTTCAAGACAAACAATTTTAATTTCGATAAAATGACGATGAAGAAAAAGAAGAAAGAGAAGGTGTTGAATATTCACAGTACACTGGCGAACCTTCCGCCCTTACAGCGACAACTGTCGATGCAGTCACTGCGCAGTAGCCGGATACACGGACATGCAACAAAATCATCGGCGCTGTCAACGATCTCTGCAACACGATCCAGGCACAGGGACGAACTTCCACAATCCACTCTCAAGGAGAGCAGGTTGAAGAGTGTATCGGACTCGAATCTGCATGATAATTCTAAGTACAAAGACAGAAGTTTTACCAGAAACAATCATGTTGATAGTTCAGCGCGGTTGTGTTTTCCATCCATTGGTACTAAGACGGACTTGATTAAAGGCGACGAACACCGATACCTGAAACACCGGATGGCGACAGTTCTCGTTCTGCCGCCAGTATCAGAAGGCGGAAAACGTGACAGAAAACTAAGCATTTAACCCTGGTTCATGTTAATCATTTTGGACTATTCAATTAAACAAAAAAATGGTATTAGTTCAAAGTGAATACAAACCGGCTCATTTTGGATCTAGCGTTGGTCTGATCAGAATATGAACGGGTAGGCGATATTTTCTGATTTGTTATAACATTTCTCCTTTTCTTCTAGTCTGAAAATTTACATGTAAAGGATGATAGCTACATGTATTCGTAGAGATGAAAGTGGTAACAAAATTATTCGACGTTAAAGCCAAACTCTTACACAAACTTTCCAAAAAAATAAACAGACAGACGGACAGACATACGGTCGGTAGCGAGGGTAATTGTATCATTGTGAAAGGATGGATAGTTACTAAGTAATGCATGTGTGCGATATGAAGATATTAGTTGAAGGCAAACAGAAATTATAGGTGATTTGAGAAACTCTTACAAAAACATTCTAATAAATAAACAGACATACGGATGGACGTACAATCGGTAGCGAGGGTAATTGTATTAATGTGGAAGGTAGGCTAACATGCCATGTCTCTATATCATTTTTAACTTTTCTTTTTCATTATCTGCCTTTTATAATTTATTATTTACTTTGCTATAGTATCGGTAATAAAGCCACAATACTATGACTATGTGGAAGGATATATCGTTACTAAGTAATGCATGTGTGCAATATGAAGATATATTAGCTGAAGGAAAATAGAAATTATAGGTGATTTGAGAAACCCTTACAAAAACTTTTAAAAAATTAACAGACGGACGAACAGAAGCACGGACGGACGGAGGCGGACGCACAGGCGGACGGGCAAGTGGACGGACAGGCATGGCGAAACCTATAGGGCACCGCCGAGGCCCTAATTATACGTGCTTTGGGAAACTCAGACGAACAGACAGACGGACGGAGGACGTACGATCAGTAACGAGGGTAATTGTATTAAAGTGGAATGATGTATAGTTATTAAGTAATGCATGTGTGTAATATGAAGATATTAGCTGAAGGCAAACATAAATTATATGTGATTTGAGAGAAACTCTTACAAACACAGACATACAGACAGGCAGACAGGAGACAGACAGACAGACAGAGTTTATATTGGTCAGTGCCGGAATTACGTTTCATCTCGTAGATCACCACTAAGTTATTTATTTTATGTATATGTCTATGTGCATATAAATTGCGAGCGATGCACGTATATATGTATAGGTTATTTAATTTGTGTGTGGATATATATACGAGTTCCGCAGCGTGCGATATTGTGTGACTTTGCAATATCGTTGCGCGGCGGAACGAGTGACATCATTCGCAATTTATATGCGCTTTAAAAAATATACAACTTATAAATAAAATAAACAAATTAATGGGAACTATTTTGCGATGTGAAGCGTAGTTCCGGCACTGACCAATATGAACTCGCGAGAAGTCAATATGTAAAAGATATTGACGTCTTGCATTGCACCGTGTTTCAATGGTAAACGAAAGTACGTATATATAAAAGGTTAGTAATTTCCAATAAGCTCCCAAGGGAAGCACATTTAATACACATTGTTTTAAAGTCACTCTTTTTATTAAATTTTCGACCACATGGTCTTTATCAAAATAGTACGAAAATGTATCGGCAGTCCTATGTGACGTCCATAGTGTAGCAGTAAACCGGATGTTATAAATCCGGACATACATGTTATATGTAACATCCGGTTTACTGCTACACTATGGACGTCACATAGGACTGCCGATACATTTTCATACTATTTTGATAAAGACCATGTGGTCGAAAATTTAATAAAAATAGTGACTTCAAGTGACTTCAAATCAATGTGTATAAAAGGTTATTTGATTTGTTTGTGGCTATGTGCCACTTGTTCCGTCCGCGCAACGATATCCTTTTAGGAGCGCAATATCGCACGCTGCAGAACTCGTGCATATATCCACATACAAATCAAATAACCCATAATTATTAAAACATAAACAAACGAGTATATTCAATAAATGTATTCATTATATACAACACTGGTATGATATGTTACTGTAGGGAACGTAAAACTAGCAACATATAACATACATGTATTCCCCTAATGGGTCACGTGGCTCATTTTTTAGCTTGGCACCAAATTCACGAAATTAACAACGAAAATAATTGGAAATTACGATTCCAATGCATTGTTGCTTTAAAAAAAAACAAAAAACGTCTGTCTTTATTTGATATGCATGCATCCGCAAGCATGGATTCGATTTTACTTTTCCAGCCAACACAGACGCGATATTACGGAAGCATGGAGGGGACATGTGTGTTTTTTTATTTATCTCGTGGCCACGAGATAAATAAAAAAAAACACATGTCCCCTCCATGCTTCCGTACTATATAAACATCTTGTGAAGTAGATGTAGGGGTCACAGGTTGAAATTCGCACATCGAACGAATTACTCTTTTTTTTCCTGGCGATAAATGCGATCGTTATAAATACAAATGATATACAACCATCGAGTACCATAATTTAGTTTAAAGTTTATTGGTGTCTGGCATATCATAACAGTGCACAAATAGAAGTAATACATGTATAGCAGTTTACGTGTACAGTGGTGTAGATGTTACAGTTACAGTGTTACAGGAATACAGTAATTGTCCGTGGATATAACATCGTCTTTTGAGAAAATGATTATGGAAACTATACTAAACAGCGTGTGCCCTACTTTTAAAGGCACAACGGTTCCAGATAATGTGGCAGTTTCGAATTGTTCCTATGGTCCTAGTAAATATATAAAAAAAAACACATGTATGTGACTCGTGAAAATGTTCTACAATTAATTAGCCAACGTCATATGGTGTTTTCCATTGCATAAAACATTTTGTCTGCAAAAATATGAGATTTTGCTTGTATCTTTGTCATGCTGGCATGATTTCAGTTGCAGAAGAGTGCGAAACTGCTGCTCGGGATTGTCGTCTGAAATATTTGCAGCCATTTTATCTGTCAGAAAGGCAGGTCTGCAGCTCTAAAAGAATGAGCACAGTGACAATGTGTGATTGCAGAATTATTACAATTAGCAAATATTAGTGCAAAGTCCGCACGGTATATTTGACATCCATGTTGTGTAATAGGTGGCCGCTGCCAAATAAATGCAGATCGTGTATTATGTCTGAATTGGCTTTTGTTGTTAATACAGCTCTTGTACCTATCAGGTAGCAAGTGCATGCAGCAAACAGATTATGTGAATATGTGAAGAGAAAATAATCACAAATAAGTTTCGGCTGCGGTCGCAGGCCCGAAAAACTCCATAAATTGCCTAAAATGTGTGAGGACTGCCACCTAATGTATCAGATATACAGCGAAACCTTGCTAAACCGGACACCCTGGGTGTCCCGTTTAGAGAGATTTCACTGTAAATCAGGCATTTGAGCCATATGTGTGCTATGTGATCATGAACAGGCATTATCAGCTGAGATAAATGACCAATAAACCCATCAAAACAAGATCACATATGTTTTCGTGGTGTCCGATTTAGAGAGGTTTCATTGTGTCTACTCAACATGCTGATTTTCGCTTCATGCTCTCCAAATGACAGAGTGAGAAATTGCACCATTTTATTTGATCAAATTCCTAAACGTGTGCCGTTTAGTCACGTAGATAAAAAATTACAATTTTCGAAAAAAAAAAAAAAAAAATGATCGAAAATTGTAATTTGTTAAGGCCTCGTCCAGTATTCCCGCGACTTTTCCAAGTTTATATAAAAAAAGGCCATTCATTCCTTATAATTCCAGCATTTGAAATAAATTCATCAAGAAAATGTGTTTCAGTATTTTCCGTTTTCTTAAGAATTATTTTAACTGCGCCTGACGGTTACGGAAAGTAGTTCGGCATGGAGTTTACTGGGATATAAATTTTGGACGGAGACTTGCAACGGACCAATCAAATGTTAGGGAATTGTGTAAATATTGTTTGTGCTGGAATGATAGTACAGTGAAACTTCTCTAAACCGGACACCCTGTAATTTGCTATATTGGTAATTTTGTGGATTGCTTTGTTATTTATCTCCAATGGCAATGTCTGTTCGTAATCGCAAAGCATGAATATATGTATTGGAGTGGTCATATGCCTGATTAACAGTGGAACCTCTCTAAACCGGACACACTGGGGACCTCCCATGGGTGCACGGTTTATAGACGTTCCACTGTATACGAAACAGGAGTGATTCATTCGTTATTAATTTCGCTATACTCATACAAGGACAATTTGTGAAATATATTTCTTTGAATAAATTATCATACCATATCATAGTTAGATCGACATTTCCTTTATGTGTGTTTGTTTGTTTGTTTGTTGGTGTTTATCAACAGCTAAGATCATTTAAGACCGGGCAAACGGGTTCGATCCCGTTTTAACCTGCTGCATCGTGGGGGGGGGGATAAGCCGACCTGGTGCCAGGTCCATACCACACCAAAGTCACTTGGCCCCTTCCCCTAAGATAGGATTACGAATAATCGTAATACTCTCATAAGGGGTATAACCAGATTCAACTGTAACATACAAAATGCCATGTATGTGAGGGCCAAACCCGGTCTCCAGTCGGGATTCCGGTAAGGATGAATCCCGATCATTAAATTACCCATCGCATGCTCCCACCTGCCACCCACGACATTTCCAGTATATAGACACTAGTTTAATTTATATGTATCTAAATAAAAGAAAATAATACCCAACGCTAGTTAATTTTCAGTATTATAACAGTTTAAATCAATCCCTGATTTGTTTGTAAGCCGACATTTTCGCGATTTATACACTCCACCCTCCCCATCCATCTCACACGCACATCAAAAAATGACACATATCCAAAGTACCGATCACTTTTGAAAAAAAAACACATATGTGAAATGGTTGTGTTGCGATTGTCATATTTTCCCAAAGGAAATTTTACGTCACAATATCTGCCAACTAAACGGACATCAAACAATGTTATTTTTATGCAGTCTCGCTCGATTGGTGGAATTCAATTTCCGATTGCTTTAGTTGTAACACGAAATATGAATATGTATATGAATACGAAATAATGAGCTACAAAATAGGGCCTGGTTTTATGTGTCCACTGATGTTAGTGCAAATTCACAACTATATATGGAGCATATAATATACGCATGATAGCAATTTGTAAATATATGTTTAAAGAGTGTATGACCCTATTAGTGCACCCCCGCCACCCCCCCTACCCCCCCCCCCCCCCCCCCTATCCCCCCCCCCTCCCCTATCCCCAACCTTCTAATAGCAACATATGTTCTGCTCATAAAAGGGCTGTTTTTGTACACGTTCAAATAAAACTGACGCAAATTGTTTGATGAAATTCCATCAAATATTGATTTTATAGCGAAACAACGATTTTCCTATGGGAATTTAACACAGGGAAAAAGAGGTGGAAGCAGTGGGGGAAGAGTAAAAAAAAGATGGCCATGATGGTCCTAATTCGCTCACCTGACTCCATGAACACCAGAGGAGAATGTGACATTGAGTTCATAAGTGTTTTTAAAACAAAAGGTGCTATTTTTAGATTGCGGTCATCTTGGATTAAGCGATGACTCTCATTTTACCAAATCTGAAAATGCTTCACCCAAGGATCTTAACTTACTATGAAGTTTGACCAGCATTGCCCACGATGATGTGGTTCCTGAGAAAAAGACGTTCAAAATCTCGAATAAATGGACTTTTTGGCGGCCATCATGGATGATATAATCATCCGATTCCGACAAATATTGCACCAGAGCAATCGCCTCATCGATACCTTCAATTTGATATATGACATGAGCATATTCGGTCAAAAATAAAATTTGACCCCATGGGCCACGCCCATTTTCGACCCCGGGGTCACCATTTTAACTTTTAACAATGTTCACGGACGGACGGACGGACGACGGACACATTGCGGTAACAATAGCACACATGAGCTTCAAATAAAAATTATTTAGAAAAAATCTATTTTAGCCCCATGTTAAATTCCCAGAGGAAAATCGTTTTTTTCGCAATAAAATCAATATTTGATGGAATTTCTTCAATTATTTTTTTTGGGGAGGGTGACTTTTTTGTTATTTATGAAAAACTACATACATTTATATATTTTTAATATTTAATGTGTTAATTGCCAAAAGTTCGTCGGCAGCAAAACGTGGAACAGACAGTAAGCATTTACCATACGCGTTGACTTGAACATGCATTTTCGGTTTTGTTTTTCGTGTAGTCTAGAACTTATAATAATTATATTTTTAATATGTTTTTTTTCTGAATGTTTTCCCATTTCTCATCAAATGTTTATGTTCTTACCATCCAGTTGAACCGTCTCAACGAGACTATTCAACTGAGTTGTAACAACATACACTTTGTGTGTGTTGTGGGATCCCCAGCTTCGCCCGACCAATCTTATGATCATTCCGACGCCCCTGTGTGTGTTTGTGTTTTGTATTGGAGAAGTTTTACCTGGAAATATGACATATATATGCTTCCTTGAAAAAAAGCTTATACAGTGGAACCTCTCTAAACCGGACACCAAAAACCGCCTGTGATCTTATTTTTGATGAGTTTCTAGTCATTTATCTCAGGTGATAATGTGTGTTCGTGATCGCGTAGCACACATCTGTAGCTCAGAATGATCTACAGTGGAACCTCTCTAAGCCGGACACCAAAAACCGCCTGTGATCTTATTTTTGATGAGTTTCTAGTCATTTATCTCAGGTGATAATGTGTGTTCGTGATCGCGTAGCACACATCTGTAGCTCAGAATGATCTAATACCTGATTTACAGTGATACCTCTTTAATCCGGACACCCTGGGGACCTCCAGGGGTGTTCGGTTTAGAGAGTTTTCACTGTACATATAGAACATGGTGGAATAGATGTATTCATCTGAAAACAAAACTAAAATACAAACACCAGGTTTAGAGAGTTTTCACTGTACATATAGAACATGGTGGAATAGATGTATTCATCTGAAAACAAAACTAAAATACAAACACCAGGCGCGGATCCAGGATTTCGGGTTAGGGGGGGGACGTAACTATTTTGCAATACTTGACTATATTATCGAAGAGCTATGCTCGTTCGATAATATAGTCATGTATTGCAAAATAGTCGTCCGAGCAGAATCTACATCGCATTTTCTGCGTTTTGGCACATTTTGGAGCAAAAATATTGACACTGTCACAGTATGTTTAGACATGATTTTTGATTGAAAACGTTTAAATTTTGAAACAATAAGACAACGACCGAAAAATGCATAGAATACATGGCACTTGGCATGAAACGTGCCTTGTAACTTGTAAACAATCTTTACTCGGCGAATTTTAGCGGGGCGCGCGCCGGGTCCGCCCTGAATCCGCCCATGAACACACCATCTAGGAACATATTAATCAGCAGACTTCTATTCAACACAGTACAATACAGTACAATACTCATGATTACAAACTTTTATTTCACCATCGTAATATTTTCATGACACAGTGAAGTGTACTCGTATCCATATACACGTATACCATCTTTTCAACCGAAACCTCTCACGATTCAATCATTGGTTGAATCAGAACTGCTATACAGTTCAATGCACAGGCGAATAGCCCGTAGCAGGGGGCCATTTCACTAAACTTCGTAAGACTAAAATGTTCGCAAGTGCAAATTTATGATCGTCTGAAAATTTATATTGATGGATTTACATTTATTGAGCATAGGCTGCCTATGATCAATAAATGTAAATCCAATAAGAAAACATTGTTAATTTGAAATTTACAGACTATCATAAGTTTGCACTTACGAACATTTTAGTTGTACAGAGTTTCAGTTAGTGAAATGGCCCCCAGGATGGTAAAGTGTGTACAATTCGTATAATTATGTTCAAGCAAATGATCAGACAAATACAACTACCTCTGAAAAATACGCCACTGTGTTCTGCGTTTTCTGTTTGTTTTCAGAGCTAGTTGTATTTTCCTGATTGTTTGCTTGCTTCAAAACATAATTAGGCGAATTATACACACTGTTTCATCCTTGCAATGGGCTAATCAGCTGCAGTTCAGTGTGATGTTAAATTTTCTCTACGCAGTAGAATTCGGAAACAAATTTCATCTGTATTTCACAGTCATCCGGGAAGTGTTTATCCAACACGGCATGAAACTGTGCCAGGGCTTGGTCCTTCGTCTCCCCGGCCAGGCTGGCTATCACACTGATTGATGAGAAGTGGCTGATAACGAAGTCTTTGGAACCCTGAAAGCAAATACACTGCAGCTGTAATATAGGAATGAATGGCCTTTTTGTGGAATTTATCAGGGTATAAACTTTTCCAAGTTTACATCCCCGATAAATTCCACAAAAAGGCCATTCATTCCTTATGATTCCAGCATTTTAAATAAATTCATCAAGAAAATTGTTTTTTTTTTCGTTTTCTTAAGAATTATTTTAACTGCGCCTCACGGTTACGGAAAGTAGTTTGGCGTGGGAATTTACTGGCATATAAATTTTGGACAGAGACTTGCTACGGCCAATCAAATGTTAGGGTATTGTGTAAATATTTGTGTGCTGGAATTATTTAAGGAATAAAACCATGGGAAGTAGAACTCGACTACTGTCTGATTCAAGAAACCTTTTCTTTTATTTTTGATAATATTAAATTATAGCAAGAATTTAAGAATGAGCCGTCTTTTTAGTTTGTGAAATTTGGTCAAATATTGATGTTGCATGTATTACGAAAAATTAATATGGCTATGGGAATTTAACATGGGTGAAAATAGGTGGAGAACCTGGACAGGGAGTAAAAAAAAAACGGAATATTTTAGAAATTGACTTCGAAACCTAGAGTACGAAATAAAAAGAAGGCTCATTCTTAAATTGTGATGATTTTTGCATTGTCTATATGGCCATACAATTTGTGCAGGTTTCGTGAAACAGACAGTAAGCAATCACTATTTCATCCGTGCCACTAATATCAAACAAAATACCTAGCTGTCCGCAGATATGGTCACTAGTGATCAGTACTCAATAAACATTGTTTAGTCATGGAGTGTCTCATCATTTTATCATGCCATTAATGCATTCTCGCATTGATAACAGCTGCCTGATAAACGAAAGTTATAACAGGTCAATGCACTTCTGAGCATGTGCAAAGTTTATCAGGCACTTCCGGTCAGAACAACGTCATTTCATTTGTGGTTTACGTCACATGACGTCAACATGCGACGTTACGTTAGTAAACAAGTTTGAATTCGGATGCACTGAACGAGCGCAAAATCAAGGTAAACTCAATAAATAAATGTGTTTTTCTGACGTTGAACGAATGGCATGATAAATAGAATACCAGGCAAGTGTCTTTTGATATCAAGTTTATCAGGCTCGGCTGGAAAACGCGAGGAATCGCTCGGCAAGCCTCGCGATTCCTACGCGTTTTCCAGCCTTGCCTGATAAACTTGATATCAAAAGACACTAGCCTGGTATTCTATATATATCCGTGTTGGACACGTGTTCCGACAAAAGCTGATGTGTTGCAATCACAGTCAAAGGTTCCAGCCCAGAGGCAGCAGCCAATATGTTGATGGGACTGGCATTTAAACCGCTCGCCGTATAGTGTATACAATGAGACTCGCCAGAACCGTGACGGTATCAATGCATCATCACGATCATACGCGGGCACAGACTGCAACATGACAGGTAAGGACTGTAACACGACAGATTTTCCGGAATGACGTCCAAGTTCCTCTTATTGACATCGTCTACTGCCTGTTAATCTTACGGCTATATAAACAATGCAAAAACAATATTTTTAATATTGAATTTTATCAAAATTTAAAAATAAGCCTTCTTTTTATTTCGTGAAATTGGGTCAAATATTGATTTTATTACGAAAACTGATCTAAGAAAATAAGAGAAAAAATTCCCCATGGTTAATCCCCATAGACATCTTCACTCTATGGGGTTTTAACATGTGGAAATTGTGTTTCGCAAACAAATCAATATTGGGCCATATTTCACGAATAAATGTTTAAGCAATGTTTAATGTTTATATAGCCATCACATTTGGGCATGTTTCGTAAAACAGACAGTAGTTGAAAATATTCGATGGGCAAAATAACACTTATATAATGGCAATATCTCTGTATCGTGTAGTCACGGATATAGACAAGTGGCGAACAGTGTAGAGTCTGTGTACAGGGTAATCCGAATCTGCACTGGTCGCAGTGGTCATAAGGTTTATTTTGTCAGTCCAGCGATGACTCCAATGTAACGAAAATATAATAACCTAACAAGACATTATACATATGAGATATTCCGTGTGATTTTCTACCCAAGAACATGTGCGCTGAAAACTATTTACTGAAACTGTGATATTTTCTGTAAATGACTCGAAAGTTGACGAAATTTCCATACAAATGCGAAATGACCAGTGAAGATATCACACACGTTCTTACGTGTAGGTACACAATCACATGGTGTGTCTCATAATCATACTTGAGACACGCCATGTGATTGTGTACATTCGGACATCTACGTAATTTCAATAAATACCTTTACAACATTTACAATATATTTCATAGATAAAGTCGAAAGTTGACAAAATGTTCAGAGTACATGCGGAATATAATTCCGCATGTACTCTGAAAATGTTGTCAACTTTTGACACCATTTACGGAAAATATTGTAAATCTTGTAAACGTATGTCATGAAATTACGCAGATGTCCGAAGGTACAAAATCACATGGCGTGTCTCTCATGCACCTTCATATGTTTAACACCATCTAAGAATGTGTGTTCTACAAGCTTCAGGCCGTGGAAAGCCTCGATAACCGTCTTCCACGTCTTGTTCATAGCCCGTGGAGTGTCATCGTAATACTGGGTCAGCACGTCTTCCATGTCCCGTAACCATGGTACCGCCCAGTCCTTGTTGTTCCATACCAGCACTGGAAGACACATATGAGACACGACATGTGATTTTGTACTTTCGGAAATCTGCGTAATTTCATGAAAAACATTTTCAGAGTACATGCGGAATTATAATTATACACATGTATATAATTTTGATGAAAAATATTGTAAATTTTGTGAACGTATTTCATGAAATTACGCAGAGGAGGCCCGAAGGTACAAAATCACATGGCGTGTCTCCATGTAATTTGTACCTAATAACATGTGCGATATTTCATGAAAACTATTTACAAAATTTACGATAGTTTCCGTAAATGACGTCGAAAGGTGACGAAGTTTTCATAGCAAATGCGGAATTGAATTCCACATTTGATATGAAAAATTCGTCATCTTTTGACGTCATTTACAGAATATATCACAGTTTCTGTACATATATTTCATGAACGATTGCTCATATTCTTGGATACAAAATCGCATGACGTGTCTCATATCTAACATTAGCGGAAATAAGTAATATTTTCTCCAGTTTGAATTTTCATAACTTACAAATTTATTGTGTACTGCGTTCTTTGTTTAATATAAATAGTCTTAATCCTATATCATGTAATGCGCTTGCCACATACATACATTGAGCTTCACTTCGCAGGGGGCATGCACAGGTAGAAGACTCGGACCTATGACACAAAAAATGCCGACTAAAAAATAATCCCATTACTCCACCCAATCGGAAAAGAGCGGGCTCTTTCTATAATAGCCATATTCTTTACCACCTTTCTATATATAGAAGATGGTACTGTACGAGCCCAAGTGGGTGGGGTAATGGGATTTTGTTAATATGCATTTTCTTCGGTGTCATAGGTCCGAGTCTTCCACCTGTGGGGGCATGGGCCTAAACACGTACTCCCGTTTATATCCAGTCTATATGGAAGATGTCTGTCGATCAGTCTAGTTTTAAATTCCGTATTTTACACCAAAATAGTTAATTACATTTTAGTAAATCAAAGAAATACGAAACATTAAAATTTGATCTCCATGACAGTTTACAGAAACACCGTTAACCCTTTCAACCATAGATGCCAGAAAGCCAACATCTGCAACATCTGTAGATCCAGATGAGCCGGCTCGTAACGAGCCGTCTCATCAGGATATGCAGCATTTGTCATTAGTATTCACCTCTATAGAAATCGACAGTTTCTCATTAATGGAACAGTCCAGAAATTAGACTGTCTGTAAACGCCAATATCCAGGGTTGAAACACAGGCACATTGTGGCATGAACGAGAAAACGCCTCTTTAAATCGTACCCAATTTTATTCTGATATTATACTATCTAGAAGGTAGGACACTCGCCATCTTTTCAACCAACGGAAAGTGGATTATTTACCTTTGGCCCGGCTCGCTAATTCGGTAATTGTAACGTGCTGGTCCCGGCCTTCGAGCATGTTACAATTACTGAATTAGCGAGCCGGGGCACAAGCAGGCCCGTAGCCAGGGGGGGTCGGAGCGGTCGGATACGACCCCCTCCCCCCCCCCGCCCTGCCTCGAGGTCCACTTTTTTAGCCTCGAGGTCCACTTTTTTTAACCCCCCCCCCCTAGATACCTCAGGCCTCTTGAGCCTTCGAAACGACCCCCCCATTCAAACAGGTATGGTTACGGGCCTGCCGAGGCACATTAGTACCACTTCCGTTGGTTGAAAAAATGGCGAGTGTCCTACCTTCTAGATATTTAATATCAGAGTACACGTGGGTACGATTTAAAGAGCGTTTAGTCGTTCAAACCACAAAATGCATGAAAGGGCTACTGTCAGTTTCACGTTTGCAAAGAAAACACACAAAAACGAGGCAATAGGTTCAGCTTACACAGTCGTCCATTTGGCGCCAGAACTCGCGTCATTTCTAGCAGACTTTCTTCGGTTGCGAACCAGTGGAAACACTGCGCGCATATGATATTCTGTAATATGAAAGAATGTTTTATGTTTTCAAGAATGCATGGTAGAATCAACATACCCGTTCCTAGAAATTCCGAAGTACGACAGAGTTTCCGATGATTTATTCGGAATTTATGCGGAATTTTCTGAAACCCATCCGAATATAAAACCAAAAATCAATATTCCGATCGTTATTATCGGACTTCTGAATCGTTTCAGATCTTTTTCCTAGGACTTAGGAATATTTAAACACAAGTAGGTCCATGTACGTGGTATCTAAATGTAGAAATCCATTCTCGCATTTTGTGTTTAATTTTTCACACGTGCATGTGTAATATAGTTGCCAGGAATGGAATGTGTCCAATGTTGAGCTTCGTTGGCAATGAACATTCTCTTTCATATTAACCATTTCAACACTACAGGCCGGTATAGTGGTATTGGCAAAACGTGTAGATCCCGATAAACCGGCTCGTGACGAGCCGTCTCATCAGGATCAGCGCTTTTTGCAAGTAATTTTAATAAAAATGGTTTCCGTTGTCAATTCAGAGCCGTGTTTTTATATACAACTGATCGACACATCCGAGGTTTGCATGAAAACGTTATAAGAAGCGTTTTGTAGCCTCTAGTCTATAGCCATGTACACGTGCAAATGTTATAAGAAATCACGGTTTTGTAGCCTCTAGTCTATAATCATATACACACGAAAACCGTTATAAGAAGCGTTTTGTAGCCTCTAGTATATAACCATATACACGTGCAAACGTTATAAGAAGCGTGTTGTGGCCTCCAGTATATAACTATATATACACGTGCAAACGTTATAATAATCGTGTTGCGGCCTCTAGTATATAACCATATACACGTGCAAACGTTATAAGAAGCGTGTTGTGGACTCTAGTATATAACCATATACACGTGCAAACGTTATAAGAACCGTAGTATATAACCATATACACGTGCATTTTGTAGCCTCTAGTATATAACCATATACACGTGTAAACGTTATAAGAAGCGTTTTGTGGCCTCTAGTCTATAACCATATAAACGTGCAAATGTTATAAGTAGCGTTTTGTGGCCTCTAGTCTATAACCATATAAACGTGCAAATGTTATATAAGTAGCGTTTTGTAGCCTCTAGTATATAACCATATACACGTGCAAACGTTATAAGAAGCGAGGTGTGGCCTCTAGTCTATAACCATATACACGTACAAACGTTATAAGAAGCGTTTTGTGACCTCTAGTATATAACCATATACACGTGCAAACGTTATAAGAAGCGTTTTGTAGCCTCTAGTATATAACCATATACACGTGCAAATGTTATAAGTAGCGTTTTGTAGCCTCTAGTATATAACCATATACACGTGCAAATGTTATACGTAGCGTTTTGTGGCTTCTAGTATATAACTATACACACGTACAAACGTTATAAGAAGCGTTTTGTAGCCTCTAGTATATAACCATATATACTGCAAATGTAAAGTAGCGTTTTGTAAAGCTCTTGTTATAATAAAACCCCCCCAATACAGTAAATGTTTACTACGTGCGTTTTGGTGGCATCTAGTATATAACCATATACACGTGCAAACGTTATAAGAAGCGTTTTGTAGCCTCTAGTCTATAAACCTTTATATACGCGTTGCAAACGTTATAAGTAACGTTTTGTGGCAATCTAGTATATTAACCATATACACTCAAACGTTATAAAAGGCGTTTTGGTTAAGCCTCTAGATGTATACATTAATACAAACGTACGTATAAGTAGCGTTTTTGTGGCCTCTAGTATACAACCTTATACACGTGCAAACGTTATAAGCGTTTTGTAAGCCTCTAGTCTATAACCATATACACGTGCAAACGTTATAAAACGTAGTCTTTTTAACCATATTACACTGCATTTTGTAGCCTCTAGTATATAACCATATACACGTGTAAAAACGTATAAGAAGCGTTTTGTGGCCTCTAGTCTATAACCATATAAACGTGCAAACGTTATAAGCAGCGTTTTGTAGCCTCTAGTATATAACCATATACACGTGCAGACGTTATAAGAAGCGTGTGTGGCCTCTTAGGTTTATAACCATATACACGTACAAACGTTATAAGAAGCGTTTTGTGGCCTCTAGTATATAACCATATACACGTGCAAACGTTATAAGAAGTGTTTTGTAGCCTCTAGTATATAACCATATACACGTGCAAATGTTATAAGTAGCGTTTTGTGGCCTCCAGTATATAACCATACACACGTGCAAACGTTATAAGAAGCGTTTTGTAGCCTCTAGTATATAACCATATACACGTGCAAATGTTATAAGTAGCGTTTTGTGGCCTCTAGTATATAACCATACACACGTGCAAACGATTATAATAAGCGTTTTGTAGCCTCTAGTATATAACCATATACAGTGCAAACGTTATAAGTAGCGTTTTGTGGCCTCCAGTATAAATCCGTACACACGTGCAAACGTTATAAGAAGCGTTTTGTAGCCTCTAGTATATAACCATATACACGTGCAAATGTTATAAGTAGCGTTTTGTGGCCTCTAGTATATAACCATACACACGTGCAAACGTTATAAGAAGCGTTTTGTAGCCTCTAGTATATAACCATATAAACGTGCAAATGTTATACGTAGCGTTTTATGGCTTCTAGTATATAACTATACACACGTACAAAC
This sequence comes from Conchocele bisecta, assembly GCA_029237695.1. Taxonomy (NCBI): domain Eukaryota; kingdom Metazoa; phylum Mollusca; class Bivalvia; order Lucinida; family Thyasiridae; genus Conchocele; species Conchocele bisecta. Next base: position 140,558,198 of record CM055265.1, read on the forward strand.
GTTATAAGAAGCGTTTTCTAGCCTCTAGTATATAACCTATATACACGTGCAAACGTTATAAGTAGCGTTTTGTGGCCTCTAGTATATAACCATATACACGTGCAAACGTTATAAGAAGCGTTTTGTAGCCTCTAGTATATAACCATATACACGTGCAAACGTTATAAGTAGCGTTTTGTGGCCTCTAGTATATAACCATACACACGTGCAAACGTTATAAGAAGCGTTTTGTAGCCTCTAGTCTATAACCATATACACGTGCAAACGTTATAAGTAGCGGTTTGTGGCCTCCAGTATATAACCATACACACGTGCACACGTTATAAGAAGCGTTTTATAGCCTCTAGTATATAAACTATATACACGTGCAAACGTCATAAGTAGCGTTTTGTGGCCTCTAGTATATAACCATACACACGTGCAAACGTTATAAGAAGCGTTTTGTAGCCTCTAGTATATAACCATATACACGTGTAAACGTTATAAGTAGCGTTTTGTGGCCTCTAGTATATAACCATACACACGTGCAAACATTATAAGAAGCGTTTTGTAGCCTCTAATATATAACCATATACACGTCCAAACGTTATAAGTAGTGTTTTGTGGCCTCTAGTATATAATCATACACACGTGCAAACGTTATAAGAAGCGTTTTGTAGCCTCTAGTCTATAACCATATACACGTGTAAACGTTATAAGTAGCGTTTTGTGGCCTCTAGTATATAACCGTACACACGTGCAAACATTAAAAGAAGCGTTTTGTAGCCTCTAGTATATAACCATATACACGTGCAAACGTTATAAGAAGCGTCTAGTCTATAACCATATACACGTGCAAACGTTATAAGAAGCGTTTTGTGGCCTCTAGTCTATAACCATATACACGTGCAGACGTTATAAGAAGCGTTTTGTAGCCTCTAATCTATAACCATGCACATGTGCAAACAAGTGGAAAGCATAATTTGTAATAAACATGAAACAAAATATACTTTACAGTTTACGTGAAATAGTTGGGCACATATCTGAGCTTATTTGGTAACCTGCCCTGAATTGACAGAATACTGACGTTCCATTGGTCGGATGACGTCAAGTGACGTTACCGAATGACGTCAGTGTAATGACGCAACGTAAACAAGTCCGCGTTAGTCCATAGATAACGACGTCATTTTCCAGCATAAAATGTTACCTGATAAATAGAATACCAGGCCACTGTATTTTGCTATCAAGTTTATCAGGCTCGGCCTTGGAATTCCTAAGCGTTTCCTAGCCTTGTATTGCCTGATACATTTGATATCAAAAGACACTAGTCTGGTATTCTCTATAGCACGAACTTCGGGTTAATCTCCAAGTTTAGAACGGAAAGTATTCAAGGAGCATGATCACGTGGTTACAACAACAACAATTACCGAAACTTCCAGAAGCGCCTCCGATTCAAGGTACCTATTCTTTTACATTGTCCTTATTATGTAACGGATTTTGATAACATATGGCGTTATTGATTTTCGTGTTTACTGTAATACTGACATGGAAATCGATTCTTCGCAAAAACGACATAAGTATGTGCCGAAGTCCTGAGGCCACCAACTGCGGCTCATGAAGACGCGTTTGCTGCGCCATATATTAACACAATCCGTTACATTTTAATTAAGGAAACTATCAAATAATACTTACTTTTGGAGTGGGTGCGCTTTCAACACTTTCAGCCATTGTTGTTGTTGTTAACCACGTGATCATGCACCTTGGTATTGTAACGCCGGGCCAATTCTATGCAAAGACCTTGCGTGCGTGCGTGCGTGGTGCGTGCGTGCGTGCGTGCGAATTACACACCATTACGGAGTTGTCTGGCAGCGGTATATTGGCCGCGACACACACGGCAGTCTCAACGTCTGGTGACTGCTTCTTAAGGGTTGCTATGAACTCGTCAGATGGTTCGGTTGCTAGGTAACGGTAACCCTGGTAACATATAAAACACAATTTCAGAAAGAGACATTGAACTCCAATGAAACATACAGTGCATTGCGACTGTTAAGCATGTATGGTTATGCACCTATCAATGTTTTCATGACCTGGGTGGGGTGGGGTGGGGTGGGTGGGGTGGGGTGGGGGTGGGGTGGGTGGGGTGGGGTGGGGTGGGGTGGGTACGCCTAGGGTATTTAGACAGACTGCATTTGTTTGTCTAAATCCCACCCCTGGAGCACGCAAAATTGTCAAAATCCCTGGAATCGGAGAGGTTACAGGCATAAAAAATCCACTATAGTTCCGGTACGTAAATTCCGGCCAAGCCGGTGGCGGTCTCACCGGGACTGTCAAAATCACGCCTGTCGGGAATCACCCGCTGTCTAAAGTCCCATATAATACCATGCTACGTATAATATATATCACACACACACACACACACACCGGTGGGGCAAAACATTGATATGTGCATTATGGGAACAAAGCCTTCTATGCCATGGAGTATATGCACTCAGTGACTACAGGTGGACGTTTTAGTATCAACGATCAACCGGACCGAAGCCATTATACGTGTTTTATAGTTCCTCCTACTTTCTAAGCCAATCGCTGGTCAGCATTGTGCTCCACTTATTTCACATATTGCCGCATTGCGTTACATGTTACCAGATTTTAATGATTAACTGTTCGACAGGAAGTGGAAAATCAATACATGTACTCGGATGGGACACTGCATTGTACACTTGGCTAAACTAAAAGTATGTTATTGTTCACATATTGGATTTTTCAAGAACTAACTACTGCGGTCGCTAGCGCTCCCTCACAGTTAAGCCTGTCGGCACACGAATGCCCCCCCCCCCCCCCAGCTGGCAGCCAAATAAATTATAAGACATTTACCCGAGCGTTAAGGTTTCAAATGCACCAAGTATGTGACATTGACCCTGGGCTCAACAGGGGCGGGACGATCGTGAATTTGTCGCAGGGCAGTATAGGACCATTAGAGCAATGCGTCCGAGTCTTCCACCTGTGCCCTCACCATTCGGTGGCGGGCCATAAAAAGCCAATATGTGAACAATAACGTATACATATAAATACAGTTATACATCCGCTTTCTCATGGAAATGGCGTTAAAGCTAGAGTCCCACAATTGTCAGATTATAATATAGGGAGACATATGTATTTGTCCATTCATTAGATATTTTCGGGCAAAATAAACATTAATTTACTATTACCTGACGTATTAATTGACATTATTATACGTTTTATACCAAACGTGAATTCCCACACTGATATCAGGGGCGATAACCCTGTTTCCTTAAACTTTTAACAGAAATTACTATTTATTCTCTCAATTTATTGTTTGATGTGCAATGATCATACTTTATAATATGCTGGTACAAATATTGTTTTCAGTTGACGCATTTAATTGGTATATAACTAATTTAAAAATGTCCTGCCTCATTTGCATATCAAAATAGCCTTATACCACAGCGAGTCACTATCCGTAAAATAAAGATTACTAAATATTTATATATCTGTATAGCAGGCACTAGTAATTTTTAAAACTGGTGGAATAGTTGCACAATTAATTTATACACTTATTTGAAAAAAAAAATAAATAAATAAAAAAAAAAACAACAACAAAAAAACAACACTTATTTGATTCCTATAAAGAACAGTTTATGCCTTCTAGATGGGACCCCAACTTTAAATATTAATGATCAAAATCATAAAGTGGGCCATTATGAATGCACTGCGTTTTGCAGTTTTCACAAATGCTTGTTGAAAATTTGCATTTGCCGCTCTTTTAAGGTAGTAACGAAAGCGACAGTCAACACATATTGAATGTTACATTTGCTTTAACTCTTTCACCCCAAGCAACTGAAATGGATTTTGATATGAAATTGTGTAACTAATCCAATCGTCACACAATAATTTTCAGACTAGTCCATTTACGAAAAGTGGGTGTTTTTGTTCTAAACAATATGAAAATTACTTGCAAAAAGTGCAGATCCTGATGACGAGCCGGTTCATCTGGATCTGCACAGTTTGCGGCAAACACCGCTATAGCAGTCTTTCGGGTTCAAAGGGTTAATGTTCATAACTATCGAATTCATTTCCAAAACGTTGTGCAAAAATGTACCTCCTTAAGGCGCTCTGTGACTTTATTGGTGAACTTTCCTGTACCTGCGCCCATTTCAACCACATCGTACGTAATACCTGAAATATACAGTGGAACCTCTCAAAACCGGACACCAAGAAAACACACGTGATCTGATTTTGATGAGTTTCTTGGTTATTTGATGGTGATAATGCCTGTTTGTGATCGCATAGCCCACAACTATGGCTCATAATGATCAATACCTGATTTACAGTGAAACCTCTCTAAGCCGGACACCATGGTGTGGGGACCTCCCAGGGTGTCCGGTTTAGAGAGGTTTCAGTGTACAGTGGAACCTCTCTAAACCGGACACCAAGGACACAACGCTATTGTTATAGGTTTCTTGGTCATTTAACTCAGGTGATAACACAGGGGTCCGAAGTTGTGCTGGGAAAAGTGTAGGAGTCCGAATCGGTGGGCGTCTTAGTTGGTTGCAAGACGCCCACCGACTAAGACGCCCACCAATTCGGACTCCGTACACCTTTCCCAGCACAACTTCGGACACCTGTGGGTGATAATGCCTATTCGTGATCGCATAGCACACAACTATGGCTCAGAATGGTCAATACCTGATTTACAGTGAAACCTCTCTAAGCCGGACACCCTGGTGTGGGGATCTCCCAGGGTGTCCGGTTTAGAGAGGTTTCACTGTAAATGCATATAATTATGTAGAGCTATCGAAAGTGAATTTATTGAGGAACAAATGTATCTTCATCCAATGCGATCATCCATATCAATAGTCACCAGATTGTTTGCGAAACTCTTACCGATATTCGGTGTCATCCTCATTCTCCCACGTTTATTAAAACAGGTACAATTCAATGTGGGATAATCAGGATTTTTGTTTTGTTAGAGTGCAGTGTTATTATAGCCTTGGGTCAAATTTGTCCTATGCTCTGTTTCAACTTTGAAATTGGAAATGATACAGGACAATGATTTACTTAAGAAAACTTGTTGATCAGTGTTTTTTTTATTTTCCATAAATAAGTTGATGTAGTAATTATGTTATGTAATTCTGTTATAAACCAATAAATTTGTATAAAATACTTAGGGGACGATCTTTCCTTCTTTGTCTATTAAAATATTATTTTCATCAGTGACTTTGAAATCCTTTAAAATTGCACAATAATAATAATTTATGTATTTTTTACAGATTATGTCAGTTTATTATACAAAATTGTTGCGATGGATGGGGTTAGAACACCTGACTTCCAATCCGGATGTTGTGGGTTCAAACCTTGCCTTAGGCATCAAACATACGTTCATAGTATTTTCATCCCACTGGTCTGTCGGATGAGACTTTAAACTGTGGTCCCGTCTCTATATGACCCTAGCTGTTGTGGGACGTTAAGCCCATTCACTTAAACCATTACAAAATCGTAATTTGTAGGAAAAAAAACAATATAATCTGTAAATAAATATTTCTAATTTCTCCAATAAAACATGCAATTTGTGTCATCATTTAAAGGGCAGCTGTGTTTTTTCATTTCTCCACGAAAACATACAATAGTATGATACAGACGATAGCCCTCAATCAGGAATGGTCATTTACCTGTGAAAATGTAAAGTGGGAGAATCAGGATTAAACCCGATATTCAGCTGCACTTGAGACACGCCATGTCACTTTGTACCTAAGAGAATGTGCGATATCTCATGAAAACTATTTACCAACTTTACGAGATTTATTGTAAATGACGTCGAAAGTTGACGAAATTCCGCATTTGTTATGAACATCTTGTCATCTTTCGACGTGATTTACAGAAAATATCACAGTTTCTGTAAATATATTCCAAGAAAGATCACACATGTTCGTATGTACAAAATCACATAGCCGGTCTCAATTGTGACTTCCAAAGTCTCAAATGCAAATGGATATCGACAAGGTATAAATCGTGTAGAGTTTATCACACGAGCATAAATATTCAATATTTAAAAAAGCGTGCTTGGAAACACAGTCTGTGAACGCCTTGTTAGAAATACCAGTAGCCTATTTCATCAACATGGCAAAGTATACTTCGCTAGCAAAGTATACTTTGAGGGAGATATTTTCAATTTAAGGATAAATTTATTAATTTTTAGCCAGGTTTTTTGGAAAAAAAATCCAGGCTATTGGATTGGCGAAAGCCGGGCGGGCGGGCGGACGGGCGGACGGGCGGACGGGCGGCGTCCACAATCAATGTTAAGTTTTCGTGTTTGAGTCCATATCTTTGTTACTGTACCACCTAGGACCATCAAACTTTCACAGCTTCATAATCAAGGGGTGCCCACCACATATCACTATCCAACATGTTACTTTTTTTTAACTTCACCCATTTTTTCCGCGCAGTCAACTTAGCCATTTTCAATGTTAAGTTTTCGCGTTTTCAATGTTAAGTTTTCGTGTTTAAGTCCATTTCTTTGGTACTGTACCACCTAGGACCACCAAACTTTCACAGCTTCATAACCAAGGGGTGCCTACCACATACAACTATCCAACATGTGACCATTTTTTTACATTCACGTATTATTTCTACGTAATTGACTTAGCCATTTTCAACGTTAACTTTTTAACGTACGTCTGGTTAAATTTTTTGGTTAAAACTTTTTCGTTATACTATATCTCTGCAACTGCTTCGCCCATTACCTTGAAACTTCACATGGGTGTTTATCATCGTCCATATTTTCATTCTAACCCCCAACCGTGCGGCCCCTGTGCGCAATGTCAAGGTCAAATTACTTTGAATTTATTTGTTAACGTTTTTTCGTGTACTACATCTCTGCAACTGCTTCACCCCTTCACCCATTACCTTGATACTTCACATGGGTGTTTATCATCATTGTTGCACCCGCTTGCGGAAAGCGCGATATCGTCGGCATTTTGGCATACGTCCGTCCGTCCGTCCGTCCGTCCTCCGTCCGTCCGTGTGTCCGTACGTCTGTGTGTCCGGTTAAAGTTTTTTCGTTAAAGTTTTTCCATCTACTATATCTATTTGTTTAGTGTCCATGCCTCGCCCCAAGGCGCGACATGCAGGCCACGGCCATCTAGTCTACAAAAAGTGGGTATAATTATGTTATCCAAGTGTCCCATGCTTGGAAAAAAAACCTGGCCTTCGTGGCTTTGCCTCGCTTCTTGTTATTATACTGAATTTATTACATTATCACAGCCATTTTGGTATAATAATTCTGCATAGTTTTAATCATCAAATATATGCAGTCGTTAGTTCTAAATGACATAATGCATTTCTGGAAAAATTAAATGATTACTCCCTCAAAGTATACTTTGCTAGATAAGTATACTTTGCAATTTTGATGAAATCGGCTACAGGATGGTACGTGATGCTTGACCGAGTGGCGGAATTAGCATAGGTTATTTACGGGCACAAGGAGGAGTCATCACCACCACGACCACAATGAACACACTTTGCCCTATTCAGTATTGTCATATCTACGTGTATGAATTACCATTACAGCTGTCCGTATAAAGACTATTCACAACATGGTCGACCAGTTCATCGGTGTACGTCGGTCGGTACAGCTCGTAGTGGGCGCCCTGATAAATATATACATTTATACGTATCATGGTATTACTATTAGATATAAAACAAATAGCATTTGAATAGCCTGCCAGCCTGCCAGCCTGCCAGCCTGCCAGCCTGCCAGCCTGCTATTACATGTACCACCTGCATAACAATATGGCATCAACTATATTCCGTCACGGTTGTCTCTAAATTAACAACATGCTTGCAACAATAGTCAAATTGAGAGAACAGGGTGCCGTTTCACTAAACTTAGTATTGAACAGATCAGATAGTATGTCTGCCTAGCACACAACATATGCAATCAGTGGTCGTCGGTGGCAGCGGTTAGGCACGTTCATACCATCGTCTTAACCATACCCTTAAAGGTACATGCCCACTCAGTAGGCACAATATGTTCTTTACATCAGAGACATCATCTGAGTCGTTTTCTGCCAAAATAAACATTCATTCACCATTATCCCACCTATTGATTGGCATTATTATACATTTTATATCAGCCGTAAATTTCCACACTGATATCAGGGGCGATAACCGTGTTTCCTTAAAACGTTAACGAACGTACATTACTATTTAGTCTCTGTATTTATTTTTTGATGTGCAATGATCATACTTTATAATCTGTCGAAAATATTATTTTTTCAGGTGACGCATTTAATTAGTATAAATAATAAAAACTAGATGGCCCGGCCTGCATGTCGCGCCTTGGGGCGAGGCATGGACACTACAAAAAGAGATATAGTAGACGGAAAAACTTTAACAAAAAAAACTTAAACCAAAAAACTTTAACCGGACACACGAACGTACGGACAGACGGACGTACGCCAAAGTGTCGACTATATCGTGCTTTCCGCAAGTGGGCGTGACAATGATGATAAACACCCATGTGAAGTTTAACCAACAATTTCAAAGTAATTAGACCTTGACATTGGGCACAGGGGCCGCACGGTAGGGGGGAGTGTAGAATGAAAATATTGATGATGATAAACACCCATGTGAAGTTTCAAGGTAATGGGCGAAGCACAGTTGCAGAGATATACTATAACGAAAAACTTTAACTAAAAAACTTTAACCAAAAACTTTAACCGGGCACACGTACGTACGTACGTACGCCAAAGTGTCGACTATATCGTGCTTTCCGCAAGCGGGCGTGACAATGATGATAAACACCTATGTGAAGTTTCAAGGTAATGGGCGAAGCAGTTGTAGAGATATAGTATAACGAAAAACTTTAACCAAAACACTTTAACCAAAAACTTTAACCGGACACACGTACGTACGTACGTACGTACGCCAAAGTGCCGACTATATCGTGTTTTCCGCAAGCGGGCGTGACAATGATGATAAACACCCATGTGAAGTGTCAAGGTAATGGGCGAAGCAGTTGCAGAGATATAGTGTAACGAAAAAAGTTAACCAAAAAACTTTAACCAAAAACTTTAACCAAAAATTTCAAAGTAATTAGACCTTGATATTGGGCACAGGGGCCGCACGGTAGGAGGGTCGAATGAAAATGTAGATGATGATAAACACCCATGTGAAGTTTCAAGGTAATAGGCGAAGCAGTTGCAGAGATATAGTATAACGAAAAACTTTCACCAAAACAACTTTAACCAAAAGCTTTAACCAAAAGTTTCAAAGTAATTAGACCTTGACATTGGGCACAGGGGCCGCACGGTAGGGGGTATAATGAAATTATAGACGATAATAAACACCCATGTGAAGTTTCAAGGTCATGGGCGAAGCAGTTGCAGAGATATAGTATAACGAAAAACTTTAACCAAAAAACTTTAACCAAAAACTTTAACCGGACACACGTACGTACGTACGTACGTACGTACGTACGCCAAAGTGCCGACTATATCGTGCTTTCCGCAAGCGGGCGTGACAATGATGATAAACACCCATGTGAAATTTCAAGGTAATGGGCGAAGCAGTTGCAGAGATATAATGAAAAACGTTAAAGGCCCTGAACGGCTCAGTATTACAATTTTCCGATTTTTTCAAACACAAAAACATGTTTGGCAACGATTTAGTACACATAACTAACATATACTGCCTACTAGATACATCTCAAGTCTTGAGATTTACATCTTAATCGCAATGTGAAGACAACAAAAACTTGTTTTGTGTACCACTCAGTACAAAATGTAAATATTGACAATTTCATTTCCGTAACCCAACGGCTTCGGCTCGGAAGCGAGTAGATAAACTCCGGCTATCGGAATTCATCGGCCGCGAATCGGAGTTGAGCCGAGCGTCTATCGGAAAATCGATTGGGCTTTGAAACACGCACCTGCTGTTTGTTTATCAACAAATATTGATATTTTCATCGACTACAAACTCATTTTTGTACCAAAATGAATGCAAACATTTTCAAAGTGTGTGTAAATAGAAATTAACCTGTTGGATTTGTGTGTGGGAAAACCCAATAGGAGGCCAAATTCGGCAACTTGAGCCGTAACCGTAACCTGAGCCGTAACCTAACAATTTCAAAGTAATTATATAGACCTTCACATTGGGCACAGGGGCCGCACGGTGGGGGGGGGGGGGGTGGGGGGGGGGGGTAAAATGAAAATATAGACGATGATAAACACCCATTTGAAGTTTCAAGGTAATAGGCGAAGCAGTTGCAGAGATATAGTACGTATAACGAAAAACTTTAACCAAAAAATTTAACCAAAAACTTTCACCGGACACACATGTACGTACGTACGTACGCCAAAGTGCCGACTATATCGTGCTTTCCGCAAGCGGGCGTGACAATGATGATAAACACCCATGTGAAGTTTCAAGGTAATGGGCGAAGCAGTTGCAGAGATATAATATAACGAAAAACTTTAACCAAAAAACTTTAACCAAAAAACTTTAACCAAAAAATTCAAAGTAATTAGACCTTGACATTGGGCACAGGGGCCGCACGGTAGGGGGGTAGAATGAAAATAGCCTGATACCACCGCGCGTCACTATCAGTAAAATAAATATTTAAATTAGTATATCTGTATAGCGGGCGCACTTGTAATTTTTAGAACTGGTGGAATAGTGACACAATTATACGCTTATTTAATTCCTATAGCGAACATTTTGGGCCTACTCAGTTGGCATATACCTTTAATGTTCAAACAGCATCATTTATACACAGCTCGTCATAAGTAACGTATTTAAAGTGGCCCGTATAGTCTTCAGACTGGTGGCCACTATAGCAAACTGACCCAATAGTAGTAGCTCATACCTCAGTAAATCCGGACTTTGCTGTCGGGTGGAAAGAGCTTGCCATGGCTGAAGTGAGAGTCACGTGGTTCTGTAGAAAAGAAGTTGCGTGATAAGTTACATTATGGTCAAGTTGCATATTCTTGTCGATAGGATGATGACGGAGACATATTACGCAATACGTTTAAAAGTATGCATACTTCGTGATGTTGATCCCGTCGCGGATATATATGCAATGGACAATGGACTATGTAATTAGATATTATATATACCTTCTTCATTTACAGATGTGTTGGATCTGTAAAATTAAGAAGGCATAAAATCGAATTGCGTAATATTTGTCACCATAAATCGAGTATGTTTGTGTTTTAGTGAAGGTACATGCACTCCGGTTCTCTCCACCACTAATTTCACATTACATGTATATATGGGAGATATTATACTTGGATGCATTCAGTGGTAATATATAGGCATATACTTTCGATTTGTGTATAACACATACAAATAATAAATAACATATGGCATCACCATGGGCGGATTCAGGGGGTGGGGCGGACCCGGCGCGCGCGCCCCCCACCCCCCTAAAGTTCGCCGAGAAACCCCCCCCCCCCCGCCCACCCCCCTAAAATTCGCCGAGCAACAGTGACAGTGTCAATATGTTTGCTCCAAAATGTGCCAGAACGCAGGAAATGCTATGTAGTTTTCAAAAATAAACACTCATGAATCTACAGCACATGCATATAAGAAATAAACGGCACTAGATTCTCCGTGAAAGTAATGTGGACTGTTAGTGCAACCATAAAACACGCAAGTCGCCGTATTTGGAGCGCTATATACATATGTACCTGCAATTTATCATCAAAATCCGTCCATAACACTTTGTTGGAAAGATTTTTAAAAAGTCTATACTGTATTTACCTGTACCCGCAGCTGGTACCCCTCAGGTTCCCGGCCGCGGAAATGGGGTAAGCGGTATGGCATCCATTACTACCCCATATGTTCTCTTGATGTGTTTGTCAATTCGGTTTTTAAACATGTTTATGCTAGTGGCACTTACTACACTGAGTGGCAAATTGTTCCAGGCCAAGATTGTTCTCTGTGAGAAGAAACTTTTACGTAGGTTTAGCCTGCTGTAGTTCATATAGAGCTTGTGAATATGTCCCCGTGTAGATTCGGTTAGGTTTCTTTCGAATAGGTGATGTTCCAGGATACATTCTCGGCCGGTTAAAATCTTGAAGACCTCGATCATGTCACCCGCGATGCCTTCTAAGTTGAAGAGATGAAAGATGTAAAATTCTCAGCCTTTCAGGATATGGTTTTTCTCTTATTTCAGGAATCATCCTTGTTGCGCGACGCTGGACTTTTTCCAGAAGCTGAATATCTTTCATTAAGCAAGGGCTCCAGGCCTGAATTGAATATTCTAGATGGGGCCGTACTAGCTGCTTATAAAGCCTGACGATGATGTCTTTCCGCTTGTACACTATATTCCGATGATGCAACCCAGCATTCGATTAGCACGCTTAGCAGACTCAGCACATTGAAGAGATGGTTTAAGATCATTTGATATTAAGACACCCAAATCTCTTTCTGTTGAAACAGACTCAAGAACAGTACCGTTCATTATGTATTTGGCATTGTGATTATTATAACCAAAATGAATAACACTACACTTTGACTCATTGAAGACCATCTGCCAATCCTCTGACCACTTACATAGACTATCAAGATCCTTTTGTAATATGTCTATATTTGTTTGACTTTTTACCTTACGATAAACTTTGCAGTCATCCGCAAATTTCTTCATGTAACTGAATATACTTTCATCAATGTCATTGACAAATATAATAAATAGTAATGGGCCCAATACCGAACCTTGGGGAACACCACTAGTAACGTCTGACCACACCGAAGCCGCTCCGTTAATCACAACGCGCTGTTTCCTGTTTGAGAGCCAGTTCTCTATCCAGTTAACTATATTCCCCGATATGCCGTGTGCCCGCAGCTTTACGAGTAGTCTATGTCGAGGTACCTTATCAAATGGCTTTTGAAAAGTCCAGGTATATTGCATCTACAGGTTCACCATTGTCTAACGCTGCTGTTACATCCTCCAGAAATTCTAACAAATTGGACAGACACGATTTCCCTTTGGTAAAACCATGTTGGGGATGAATTAATCAAGTTATGTTTATCAAGATGAAGATATAATGTATCTTTCACAAGAGATTCAAACACCTTACATACTTGCGATGTTAAACTGACTGGGCGATAGTTACCACACGTCGATCTCGACCCCTTTTTCTTATAGATGGGTGAAACATTAGCTACCTTCCATTCAGCTGGTACAAATTCTTCTTGTAGACATTTGTTGAATAGAATCGATAACGGTAGACTCAAGTTAGATGCCAGATTCTTCAATAATGTTGAACTAATCTTGTCTGGACCGGGAGCTTTGAAGGAGTTCAATGAATTAAGCTTCTTAAAAACTAGCGACTCAGTGAAGGTGAATGACTGCAAGTTATCATTGTCAGTACAACGTGATTCAATATCGGGAATGTTCCTTGTATCTTCATTGGTGAATACCGAAGTGAAAAAGCCATTCAGTTCCTCAGCCATACACTTATTATCAGAAATCACTGACCCTTCCTGGTCTTTGAGCGGCCCAATACTGTATGCTAAACGATATGAAAATTATGACGGTCACGTCGAAAAACGTCGTTCGGAAACCACGCGATCCAATACCGTGATACGATTTAGTACGTCACTACGTGACCCTATATATATATATATATATGTGTTCTATCTCACACCGGAATCCAGTGCGAACAGTTTCTGGCACGAACAGTCTCAGGGGCGAAATAATGGCACGAACGAGTTCATACGGGAGCAAGTCAACACGTTTTGACCATGGTCCGTTTCCACTCTAAAACCAATCATAGCTCCCGTTGCGATAATAATTCGAAACCTTGCGTATAAAATGAGTACGTTATACACATGTATCATTAAATAATCTAGTTTACCTTGATATGTCACGAGTACAACCCAGATAATTGCACAGCTCTAGCGCAATTTAATTATCTAAAGAATGACCACGTCGTTGGAACCGTCATCACAGTGTATACGGTATACCCAGTGATTATGAGTCACGTGACTAATGACTGATAGCGGAAGTGGGAAGTTGATCACACAGCCAGGAAGTGTTTGCTTGTTTCCAGTTTGGGTGAACCAATACACGTTAGCTGATAGCTGACAGTACGTTAGTCAGTGTGGATTGCTTCCACAGTCATTGATACTGTATATGCAAACCACTCTCAGTACCCAGCTAACCAATGCACCCCCACAGCACCAGTAGCACTCTGACCGGTAACCGGTAGTCGTCACGTTTCGGTACTCGAGATTAATACTCCATCAGGCTTCGGCCAGCCTGGATATGTTGAGCCTTAATTTAAGCACACATGCTTATATGGTCCCTCTGTTAGTTTGACGTATCTTCGTTACAAACACTAATTTTTAAACTATATATAACATGTGGGGGTCTGCAGCTTCGACGTGTAGATAAACGTATGTAAATATCGTATAATGTCACTTGTTGTGATATGGTTAACACGTAGAAAACTTGTTTTCGTTCCAGTTTTCTTCATTCAGGAGGGACTTAAACTCGTTCAGTGCAGGATGTTCTGTTTAAATGACCGATTCATCAATTAGGCAATATAGGGGGAAGTACTGGTGATGCTGTAATTAGGGCCTCAGTGCGTCTGTCCATTTATTTTTAGAAAGTTATCAGATCACCTATAATTTCTGTTTGCCTTACGCTAATATCTTCATATTGCACACATGCATTACTTAGTAACGATACATCCTTCCACATTAATACAATTATACTTGCTACTAATCGTAAGTCTGTACGTCTGTCTTTATTTTTTTGAAAGTTTTAACTTTTTGTAAGAGTCTCAAATAGTACAGACCACATTTTCTAGTTTAATGTGGTGATGGTGCCATTACTGGGACCCACCCATTAGCGGCAGCACGATTTACCCAAATCTACCCAAATCTACCCAAATCTTCATTAAAAATAACATTTATGATTATACTATATACGTTTTCAAAAATATATCATTAGTATATCATTCAATAAGCACATTTTGACCGATAAAAGGGAAGAATAAAGCACATATTTCTGCGGGAAACCGATTAATATACATATAGCATTATTATAAAAGGAGATACCGTGATCGAGACTCATTAATTATGTCTAGTTGTCTAACGCCAAGTTGTCATCGATCATGATTTCATATGGCACATATACTAGTCCAACTGGTCAACCGGTCACCTCCATAGTATTGCAATATTTATTTCGCCGAGTAATTATATGCCAACATCTTTTTGAAATAGTTAAAAACAAAGTATAATGCATGAATGAATGTTTTTTTTATTAGCATAAAATGACTTTTTGGACATATAGTTTAGTTATTGCAATTTAATTTCGGTATATACATTTCAAAACTCACACAGGAAGCTATATATAAACATACGGTATACAGTCAGTATGTACAAGATGGAAACAGTGTAGACCCTGATCAGACTGTGATTGTAAATTTCCCTAGAGGTATAGCCTCAACAAGTGATTATGTACAAGATGGCTACACGTCATGGCGGGCAAAAACGGCCAGTATACAGTCGACAACTTCACACTGTCTCCTTGTATGTCAACATTATAGAGGTTCTACAGATTTTTATTTGTATTTCAATTAAAAATCATCATTCCCATTTAGCATGTTTATCCATTATAAAGTGGATTATCTTCCTTGGCTTCCTAGTATCAAAACATTAAAATGGGCCCTGGTATGAGCAAATTAATGACATACATCATGTAAGTACAGTCCAAACATCGTTATTATGATGTGTATAGCTTTATTTATTAACACATATAGTAATTATATGAAGATTCGGGTAGATTTGGGTAGATTTGGGTAAATCGTGCCACCCCCCATTAGCGCCTTGTGTATTGATGGAATCAACCAATTTGATTGGTTGAATATGTTGATCTGCAAGGTGCCGACGGGTAGGTGCCAGTAACGACACCATGACCATTTAGCAGACTTTTATATATAAAACTCCATTTTTGCTTGTCTTTGTCTATTTACTTGAGAACCAATCGCACGACTCTGGTTCCATCAGTATCTGGTAAATTCGCTCTCGAGTCAATTCGTTCTCATTTTGGTCAATTCGCTCTCATTGCACTTTTCAAATTGGTCAATTCGCTCTCATTTTTTACATACATAGTTTTATGTCATAAAAAAACACTATTAAAATAATACAATAGTTTAGTTAGACTTGGTAGACATTATGTAATTAATGGGCCACTGGTGTTTTTCACACCTTTGTAAATACACAAACAGTTATGCAGTTTGACACCAGCAAAGGCCTGTATTGAATTTATTTTATCGAGTGTACATCCTGATCTCATTAAATCGTGATGGTGTGAAGGCGGTGTGATTCCCTGTAATAAAAAAACACACTTATTGCATGTTTTTACCATTCTCGCTCATAATGCGAGACATGCAGACCAGTATCCCCTAGACTGCGCCTTACAGACAATAGCATGACGAGGGAATATTAATCATTATCATCATGATCATTGACTGTCAGCCGCCCCGGTGTGTTTGTTATCAAATACACAAATAATTACCATTTTATCAATTGTTTAAGTTACATCACAGCTCCAGATAAGGTGTGTATTGGTGTGTTTTTCAATTTTTTATTTAGCCGAATGAACATTAATTTTCACAAGTGAGAGTATAAAATACTTCAAAATATTGAAAACACTCACTGACTTTCAAAATGAGGAGTAATACAACTAAAAACTGGAAAATTGACTTATTTTAACATGTCTAGCTAGAAAAACACAATCGGTTTGAATAAATTGTGCCCATGGTCAAGCCAAGTGATTTAAATTATACATCTGACAAAAATATGCTATGGTATAACAAAAGAACATCATTTACTATTTATTTTATATTGGAAATACATGGGATAACAATTATATAACCCATTTGTAAAAAGAAAATACACATTGATGATTCAAAGCTTATCTGCAGCTCTGTAACAGTTTAAGGAATTTGTCACACCAGCACTAATTGGCACAGCTTCCAAATCAATGGTCCACTATCAATTAGTATTGTCAATTGACCAGCAAAAATGATCAAGTAGTAGGGTGCTTGGCACTGGATCAGGACACTATATTTCAGTTTATAAAGTTATGTTATTTCAGTGCTGAATGTATGGTACTCGCTCCATACAGGTTCATTCCCACCTTTGTATAGCATTGCTGTTGATCAGGGGGCTGTTTCACTTTGTACAACTAAATGTTTGTAAGTGCAAAATTATAATAGTCTAAATTTTACATTAACAATGTTTTTTGGTAAACAATTATTGGATTTACATTTATTGAGCATAGGTTGCATATGCAGGCTATTCTCAATAAATGTAAATCCATTATTGTCGAGCCCGCTTGCGGAAAGCGAGACATAGTGATCACAATGACGTCCGGGTGTCCGTGCGTCCGTACGAGCTAACATTGGGGGGCTAGGGGGAGGAGCCTAAGACAATAGAATACAATATATTTATTCTGTTAGCCCTAAACCTATTGTAGTTTAGGGGCTAGTCCTTTGATCTTTTAAAGAACAAAATGTTAGTCCGTCCGTCCAAAATCTGCGTTAAAGTTTTTAAAAATACCATCAAATGCCTCGGCTGGCTCGACATGCGGGCCGCGGCCATCTGGTTTTAAATTTCCAGACGATCCTACAAAAATTTTAGTGGTACGAAGTTTAGTGAAACAGGCACCAGGTGTAAGACCCGAATGAGTCAAATGTTTGTGGCTTATAGGAAAGCATGTGGAAGGCTCAGGCGGGAGTGAAAGTGGTAGCACCGGTGGATGATGAGGACGATGACTGGGAGACAGACCCAGACTTTGTAGTAAGTACCAGTCCGCTCCTGATGGTTCTCAAGATACAACGATGATCCATTGTACCGTAATAAGTTATTATGTTGTTTCCAGAATAAATTGTGTTGTGTTATTACTAATAACCCTACACAATTTATTCTGGAAACAACATGTAAATATCTGGTTATCCACAACGAGGAGTGTCCCAATGTTGGGGTTAGTACGGTTGTACCCGGTATTGATTTATCAAAATAATACTATAATTGGATACAACACAGGTGCGTCGGCAAGCAGCTGACATTGGGGCCGCGAGACCTCCCTCGTAAAAAATGCTTGATGACACGAAGCACAATGGGCATCGTAGGGCAGGGGGTTTGGGTGTCCTCCCCCAAGAAAATTTGGAAAACCAGAATGCCTCAAACGCGATTTCCCGCTACACAGGTCACTATTTCACCTGCCACAAGTTACCGGTTCAAAAGAAAAATACAGGGGCCGCGGCCTCAATATTTTGAGCCCCAGCTGCGATGCCTCTGCAATAGGAGTTTCCCCAAAACAAATGGTGTTCAAATATATAGGGTTATTACGGTCATTGGGAGACAGGCCCAGACTTTGTAGTGAGTGCCAGTCCACTCCTGATGATCCTCAAGATACAACGATGATCGTAATGTCATGTTTCATCATTCAACCAATGGAACATTAACAATGGAAACACGTTTGTCGCCCCTGATATCAGTGTGAAATTTACGTCTGATGTAAAATAAGGCCAATCAATACGTGGGGTAATGATGAATGAATGTTTATGTTGCCAGAAAATGTCATATCTACAGAATATACAAAACTATCTGTCTCCCTATATTATAACATACTGAGTGGGTATGTACCTTTAACTCCATTTCACCAACATTGCAAAGTATACTTTTCTAGCAAAGTATACTTTGAGGGAGTAATCATTTATTTCTCCTGAAATGCATTATTTCATATATAACTGACAAATGCATATATTTCATGATTAAAAGTATGCAGAATTATTATACTGAATTTATTACATTATCACAGCCAAAATGGCTGTGATAATGTAATAAATTCAGTATAATAAAAATTAATAAATTTATCCTAAAATTGAAAATTTCTCCCTCGAAGTATACTTTGCTAGATAAGTATACTTTGCAATGTTGGTGAAATAGGCAACTGATTTATTCTCTCACAGAATGATATAAGTGAAGAGCAGTCGAGGTGGGGCGCCAAGACCGTGGAGGGTTCAGGGAGACAAGCTGCCCTCAAGTATGTATATCAGTATAGGAGACACCAGGCGCGGATCCAGGATTTCGGGTTAGGGGGGGCGTAACTATTTTGTAATACTTGACTATATTATTACGAGTTATGCTCGTTCGATAATATAGTCAAGTATTGCAAAATAGTTGACCAGCGCTAGGGGGGTCCGGGGGCATCCCCCCCCCCACCCCACCCCACCCCCACCCCCACCCGGAAAATTTTGGAAATCTACATCGCATTTCCTGCATTCTGCCGCATTTTGGAGCAAAAATATTGACACTGTCACAGTATGTTTAGACATGATTTTTGATTGAAAACGTTTACATTTTGAAACAATAAGAAAACGACCGAAATGCATGGAATACATGGCACTTGGAATGAAACGTGCCTTGTAACTTGTAAAAAATCTTTACTCGGCGAATTTTAGGGGGGGCGCGCGCCGGGTCCGCCCCCCCCCCCCACCGCCCCCCCCCCCCCCCCCACCTGAATCCGCCCATGGACACGCCATGTGATTTTGTACCTTCGGACAAATCATGAAAATCTGCCCAATCCGAAGCCAACAAAAATATTTGGTAAATGTCAATTTCTGCCAACGCTGTTCACAGTACAATTTTTACGAAAATAATGAAATACCAAATCAAAAATAAATGATTGAGTAAGATATTAAAATACCCAATTGAAAATTTAAAATATCCAATTGATTTCAAAGGTATGGAGTAACAGTACCCAATTTCCTATTCCTTATCTGGAGCCCTGTATATTTAATTGAACATTTTTTCACCGTCACAGCCTAAATGAACTACGCAGCAATGTGCAGCAAGACAACAGTGCTATAAAGAAAAAGGAGATGGACACCGGACCGAAGGCATCGTACGGGTATGGCGGCCAGTTTGGGGTGCAGCAGGATCGAATGGACAAGGTATATACATAGACACTCTATTGTTATTTTCCATGACTGTTCCATGTATCAGAAAGCAGGGCACGAAAATTCTTGAAATGTTTACTCGTCCTTACTTTTGACAGGAATGGCAAAATTAAGAAATCTACATTACAAAAATTGTAATTTCCGTTCGTCCTACAGGCATTTCCACTCTTCAGGACAAGCGGACGAGTGGAATTTCGTGCCCTGGGTATTGTTTTCAGAAATAAGAACTCGAGGACCAGCACACAGCACATTAACAGGGCTCCAGATAAGTTTTGTATCTAAAGAGTATTATGCCCCCATATTTCAAATTCAATGCATATTGTACTTTTACAAATGTATTTTTGATTTTCTTCCTTTATATTAAATAGGGAACAAATGATAAAAAATAAAACAAACTTAAAAATTCACTTATTTGAGCTGCTTTTTGCAGCTCACCTAGAAGTAAATTTTCAACTTTATTATAGTATTTTCACTACTCAATTTGAAAATCAATGTATATTTTCACATTGCTGCTCCCACTTTTGACAATCATGCGTATTTATCTAAAATACGTGCGTAAACTACGCCAATACGCAGGACCTTATCTGGAGCTCGGAGGGTATGTCGTGTCCTTAGGAAAGGAGATAGTAAATAACTGTATTCCATCGGCATTTTGTATATATTGTTTTTGTATGTTTTATCCACAAAATTTACAGTAGTAAAACACTGTTGAGCTGGATTTATGAGAAGTGGCTGAATGAAACAGCCTCGAGTCAGAGCTCCAAGTTGTCTATGGTATTTCTGTTTCTCTTGTTGTGAGTGCATGCTTTGAAGGGCAGAAATTAGCTTCCATACGGAGCTTTGTTGCTGTGTCGAGGGATGAAATATGTTATCGTATTTATGTGAATTCTGTTGCCTCTAATTTAACACTACCTGTAAATAATTCCTATATCATTGTGGTTATTATTTAGCTAACATACTGCTTAACAACCCAACCCTGCATTGTGTGTTCTACTAACACTATATTATGTATTTCTAGGTATTTAAATTCTGATGAAGGGAGGTAGCTAGGATGTAAGGACGTATATCTCAGCCATCTGCTACTAACATTGTCGTTGATACAAATTTCTGACTTCTTGCTACATCAGTGAATTTTTTTTTTTGTTATCAAGGCCAAATAACATGTAAATTTTGCCAAATTTGTGTTAGGGTTTTCATTTGTAATTTCAGATTCCAATCAGAGTTATTAAAGGTACATGCCCACTCAGTAGGCACAAAATGTTCTTATTAGGAATTAAATACCGTAAGCGTATAATTGTGTCACTATTCCACCAGTTCTAAAAATTACGAATGCTCGCTATAGATATAATCATTTAGTAATTTTATTTTACTGATAGTGACGCATGGTGGTATCAGGCTATTTTCATATGCAAATGGGGCATGACATTTTTTAATTATTTATACTAATTAAATGTGTCGCCTGAAAAAAATTATATTTTTGATAGATTATAAAGTATGATAATTGCACATCAAAAAATAAATACAAAGAATAAATAGTAATGTCCGTTAACATTTTAAGGAAACACGGTTATCGCCCCTGATTTCAGTGTGGAAATTTACGTCTTATTTAAAATGTATAATAATGCCAATCAATACATGGGATAATGGTGAACGACTGTTTATTTTGCCAGAAAATGTCTCTGATGGCGTCTCTTGATATAATCCACATTTTGTGCCTGCTGAGTGGGCATGTACCTTTAATGAGCCCCTGCTCACTTGCTCTTGTTTTCTCTTTTGCAAATAACAACCATTTACTATCACTTTGCCCTATTAATTAAATACAATGAATACCCACAGGTTGAAGTAACGGACCGAGGTCTATAAATACATTAAATATGCCTAAGAGCATCAATAAATGAAAATAAATAAGCTAACCATTTTTCTTTACTCCCTCCATATAGACTTGGTATAAGTCTAGATGGAGGGAGTAAAGAAAAATTTGTTAGCTTATTTATTTTCATTTATTGATGCTTTTAGGCATATTTAATGTATTATAGACCTCGGTCCGTTACTTCAACCTGTGTGAATACCATCATTGTCATTATTTTCACATCGGTATTACTATATGTTGCTGTGACTAGATAAATGGGGCTTAATGACCTTTGCTACCAATGTAGGCCCAGATTAACCCTTTCAACACCACAGGCCTGTATAGTGGTATTGGCAAACAGTGTAGATCCAGATGAGACGGATCGTCACATCTGCACTTTTTGCAAGTAATTTTCATAATTTTGAGAACAAAAACACACCTTTTTCATAAATGGACTAGTCAGAAAATTATTTTGTGATGGTTGAATTGGTTGTAAAATTAACATTAAAATCTAAATCCATGCCAGTTACTTAGGGGTGAAAGGGTTAGTTGCACAGTCTGATCAGGGGCTGCACTTTTTGTCCTTCAGTCAGTAAACCATCTGTCATGTTCCTTATCAAATAGCCGGAGGATGGTAACAGATCGGGTAAACCCCATTTATTCAGTAAATGTCACATTTGAGACGAGTCATGCGATTTTGTACTTAAGAAGATGTGCGATACCTCAAGAAAAATATTTACAAAATTTCCGCTATTTTCCGTGAAAATTGACAAAATTTTCAGAGTAATTCTATTCCGCATTTACTTTTGACGTGATTTACAGAAAATATCACAGTTTCTGTGTAAATTTCAAGAAAGATCTTCTTGGGTACAAAATCACATTTCTTGTCTCGTATACCCTAACCTAGTTGTTGAATGGAGTTACAACTCCAATCTGTATGAATAATCCAAATACATGTATGTCCCATCTGTATGTATACATGTATGCATGGACATGTGTGCTTGTGCTTATATGCATTGATTGTGCATATACAGGGCTCCAGATAAGGAATTAGTAATTGAGTATTTTCACTCCATCATTTCTGAAGCAATTGGTCTGTCAAAATTGTAATTGGGTAAAAGAAAATCACACTACTGTTTACACATCAACAGACAGCTTTTATTGAATAGTTTGCTTCGAAATGAAAACATGTCTTGGCATTTCATTAGAAAATAAGAAAATTTGCTATATTTGTGGTCTGTTTATTGTTTTCTGCAGCATGATAGAAATGAACCACACATTTGTTATTGCTTATTGATACTCGCTACTTCTGATTTCAATTGGGTTTTTGGCAATTTTAATTGGGTATTTAAGCAAATACGAAGCTTATCTGGAGCTCTGCATATATATACTAACTTTACAGTGTGAGAGTCTTCAATATTCATGAGCTTGTCGTCAACATTGAGTGTTAATGTGCGGTGTGCTGACATGTTCACAGATGACCAACAACAAAATTAACCAATAAAATGGAGAAAAAAAGTGGCAAATTATACTTTGTATTAACTGATAGACAGCGGATAGCCAAGTTTCTTATGAAATCAGTAAACTTGTTTAACCCTTAGACCGCTATCTTAATTTTTTTGTCGTCCTCTGTTTATTTTCTATTTTCCATTTTTATCATCAAAAACATGCTTTGACAGCACTTTAGAATAATTTACAACATGCTTTGACAGCACTTCAGAATCATTTCCTTCGGAAATGATTCTGAAGTGCTGTCAAACCATGTTTTTATTGAGAAATAACGCAAGATATAAAAGCAACAGTAGACGACAATTGTTGTGAGTAGCGGTGTAAGGGTTAATAAATATCATATTAAATCATTACTCATGTAATATCCTATACATCTGAGCCCATGGCCTAGCTGCACGTTTTCGCAATTATAGACAATAGGTTGCACTATACCGCTATGCCACAGTCAACGGTGTACATTTGCGGAATAACGTTTCAATTTCGCGCACTAATATATAACAATAATCTGCAGGACGTTGACATTCATGCTTCGCTAAATTGTTATTGCAGGACGTTGACATTCATACTTCGCTTTATTGTTATTGAGAGACAATTCTACAATATGAGACAAAAATATTATCATAAACTCACCTAATAAAGTGTGTACCGGTATTAGCCAAATTCTTAGGTCACTCTCCAGGAAGTAAAAACTGAAACAAAGAATGCTTCAAACGCAAATCTGGAAATACTGATCTGTCATAGCTCTTATGTAATGTAATGGAATTAGAGTTACGTACTCCGAACTACTCATGGCCCTAACATTGTATGCCCATTTCCTGTGTTTGCCCGTGTACACTAACTGCACCTGCATGTCTGTTGGCCAGTCTGCAGTAGGCATGGACTACCAGGCATCGATGGCCAAGCATGCGAGCCAGACCGACGCGGCCAAAGGTTTTGGTGGGAAATACGGCGTCCAGCAGGATAGGAAGGACAAGGTAGGCCATGTGGTTATGTGACAGTGTGTGACAGTGTGTGTTTACATTTGAAACAAGCTTCGTATGTTCCGTAAATGACGTTAAAAGTTTATGAACATTTTGTCAACTTTTGATGTCATTTACAGAAAAATCATAAATTTTGTAAAGATTTTTCATGAAAACTATTTACAGAAACGGTCATATTTTCTGTGAATGACGTCGAAAGTTGACAATATTTTCAGAATAGAATTCCGCATTTGCTCTTAACAATTTGTCAATTTTCAACGTCATTTACGGAAAATATCATAAATTTTGTAAATATTTTTCATGAGATATCGCATATCTTCTTGGGTACAAAATCACATGGCTTGTCCCGTTTATGCCTGCGTTATAATGACCGTTTGTTTGCCAAGCATCATGCATGCACTAATGAAAGCGCGCGTTTGGGATAAATTACCACCGATACTCTAACCCTTTCAATGCCACAGAACATAAAGCCAACATGTCCAAACACTGTAGATCCAGATGAGCTGACTTGTTACGAGCCGCCTCATCAAGATCTATAGTATTTTTCAGATTTGTATGCCCCGGCCATGGCATCTAGTGTTACCCCTGTCTGTGTGTCTATCATCTGTCAAGTCGGTCTGAAATTCTTGTCCGGGCTTTAACCCTTACACCGTTACACACAACAATTGTCGTCTGCTGTTGCTTTTATATCTTGCCTTATTGTATCCCCCGGGCTTCGTCGGGGGATACATAGGATTTGACACCAAACATCGTCCGCGTCTGCCGCAGACACTTCTTGTCCGGAGCATAACTCGAACACCCTTTGAAATATTTTCATGAAACTTCACACATGCATAGACGGTGATAGACCACAACCCAAAGGTGTGTTGCGCACAAGAATGACAACTCTTGCCATAGCTAATTAGTTGATGACCAACTCTGCAATAGCTAATTTTTTAGTTATCTCCCTTTTTTGTTTCGCGCACTGATTGAGCATAACTCGACCACCCTTTGGAATATTTTCATGAAACTTCACACATGCATAGACCACGACCCGAAGGTGTGTCGCGCACAAGAATGACAACTCTTGCATAGCTAATGTTTGAGTTATCTCCCTTTTTTGTTCTCGCGCACTGATTGAGCATAACTTGACCACCCTTTAGAATATTTTCATGAAACTTCACACATGCATAGACCACGACCCGAAGGTGTGTCACACACAAGAATGACAACTCTTGCATAGCTAATTTTTGAGTTATCTCCCTTTTTTGTTTTGCACACTCTACAAACTGGACAATAATGCATGAAGACCCGTTTTCTCGAGTGCTCTGTACACCTTACCTGTAAAGAGAACAATAGCCTTCTCCAGTTGAACGATAGTGACTGGGAGAACCATTCACCTGTGCATGTGCTAGCATGTGCAAATGTCCAGACTGACCACTAACTGACCACTAACTTATTACAGGTAATTTATACAGGTAAATTACTATATTACATTTCCGTAAACTGTCTTGAAAATATATTGGCAATATGTGGACCTGTGTAGATATATGTAGATAAATATAGGACTATTAAACAAAATTCTGGGCTCCAGTAGCGAGCATTATTATTTTTAATTTTTAAACCTTTTTTTTTCCATTTCTTTTTTCAAATTCTTTTTCAATTTTTGTCTAGTAGCATAAGGTCGTAAGTGCTATATACAGACTATTATCATATAATAAAACAATTATTGACTAGTGAGCCATATAATATAATCTGATATTCTATGGCTCACTAGTCAATAATTGTATAATATGGTCGGGCCAGTGAAAATTGCTTTCGGGACCAGGCTCGAGGTCAAGGCGGGACAAGGCGAGGCATTTGATTCTGCGGAATTCTTGTTTACTTATCTCCCTTTGTTTTTCTTGCACTGATTTCGTGTCCGGAGCATAACTCGAACACCCTTTGGAATATTTGTATTAAACCTCACACATGCATAGACCACGACCCAAAGGTGTGTCACGCGCAAGAATGACAACTCTTGCATCGTTGATATTTTTTACTTATCTCCCTTTGTTGTTTCATGCACTGCTTTCGTGTGCGGAGCATAACTCGAACACCCTTTGGAATATTTTTTATTAAACTTAACACATGCATAGAAGACGACCCAAAGGTGTGTCACACGCAAGAATGACAACTCTTGCGTCGTTAATTTCTTAGTTATCTCCCTTTGTTGTTTTGTGCACTGATTTCGTGTCCGGAGCATAACTCAAACACCCTTTGGAATATTTTCATGAAACTTCACACATGCATAGACCACGACCCTAAAGGTGTGTCACGCAAGAATGGCGACAAACTATTAAGATTGCGGTGTAAGGGTTAACTTTGTCATGGAGGGATTTCAAAATAACTTGGCACAAATGTTCACCATGATGAGATGGAGTGCCGTATGCAAGGCCCCAGTATATAGCTCAAAGGCTGGTCACAGGTAAAAATGAGAATCGTAGAGCTTGTCCGGTGTATATTTTTGTCATGCATCGAGGATCTTACAATTACGTAGCACAAATGTTCATCATAATGAGATGACTTGATCAAGACACGGGTCCATAGCTCAAAGATCAAGGTCACACTTAGAGGTCAAAGGTCAAAACAGCCTGTCCGATGTCTAACTTTTGTCGCCTTGAGAAAAAACTTGGCCAATAATTTAGAATGCTACGATACCTTAATCGTGTGACTTCATTCAAACTATTTCGTTGAGAATTAATGAAACCAAAAAAAGAAAATTTGAAAATTGTATTGGCATAAAACAGATTTTGAATCAGTGTAGGCTGTGTGCCTGTGTTTTTCTCGTTCTCCTTTTTATGACCAATACTCCAATCAGGATCTTACGGAGCCGCATGGATTTTGTTTTAATAATTTGTTCCCACGAAATAACAACTAGTTCCCTCAATTTAACAATTCTTTCCCTCGAATTAACAATTTGTTCCCACGATATAACAATTCGTTCCCACGATTAACAATCCATTTCGTGGGAACGATTTATTAAATTAAGGGAACAAATTTGTTATATTGTGGGAACGAATTGTTAAATTGAGGCAACCAATTGCTATTTCATGGGAACAAATTGTTAATTCGAGGGAACAAATTGTTATATTGTGGGAACGAATTGTTAATTCGAGGGAACGAATTGTTAAATTGAGGGAACAAATTGTTATTTCGTGGGAACAAATTAATAAATCCATGTCTCCTGTGGGGCTCCGTAGGATCTAAACTGTTCAAATAAATTGGACTACTGAATATCAATAGTCCACCTTATATACATATGTCCAACAAAACTGCTCAAGCTGACATAAAAATTATTGTCTGATGGACCGGTGTAATGGTCAGTAATCCCCCCCGTCCAAAGTCCCCCGGAGTTTGGGCTAGCCTAAAATCCCCCCTGGGGGGACTTTGGGCCGGCCTGAACTCACCCCCGGGGGGACTTTCAACTAGTCAACTTCCCCCCCCCACCAGTCTGAAATCCCCCCCCCCCCCCCACCTAATTTTT
Organism: Conchocele bisecta; assembly: GCA_029237695.1. NCBI lineage: Eukaryota > Metazoa > Mollusca > Bivalvia > Lucinida > Thyasiridae > Conchocele > Conchocele bisecta. The sequence goes on from CM055265.1 coordinate 140,586,017, forward strand.
TTTTTTTTTTCCGAACGAAATAAGGAAGAAAAAATTGAGACATAAGTTAACAGTAGTATATGGTCAATATGTCATAAATATATATATTTATATTATTTTAGAGTTCAGAGGGCGGGGATTTTGGGCCGGCCCAAAATCGCCCCCCCCCCCCCCCCCCCCCCCCCCACCCCCCCCCCTGTACTACTTATTATTGTATTGATGGTGACGAGTTCAGAGGGGGGAGGGGTGGATTATTGTATTGTTATTCAAAGTCCTCCCCCCACCCCACCTAATAATTATCTTGCTGCTGATGTGTGTGCATGTTGACGAAATGAGAGTGGGGGTGGGGGGTGGTTATGGGCCGGCCCAAAATCGCCCCCCCCCCCCCCCCCCCCCCCCACCCCCCCCTGTAACTACTTATTATTGTATTTATGGTGACGAGTTCAGAGGGGTGGGGTGGATTATTGTATTATTATTCAAAGTCCTCCCCCCACACCCCACCTAATAATTATCTTGCTGCTGATGTGTGTGCATGTTGACGAAATGAGAGTGGGGGTGGGGGGTGGTTTATGGGCCTGCCCAAAGTCCCCCCTCCCTCCCTCCCTGTACTACTTATCTGATTTGTATTTATGGTTACAAGTTTTGAGGGTGGGTATGGACCATCCCAAAGTCCCCCCCACCCTCACCTAATAATTGCAGCTGATTTGTGTGCATGTTGACAAGTTGAGGGGGGATTATGGGCCGGCCCAAACTCCCCCCCCCCCCCCACTACTTATCTTGCATCTGATTTGTATTTATGGTGACGAGTTCAGAGGGGTGGGGGTGGATTATTGTATTATTATTCAAAGTCCTCCCCCCACCCCACCTAATAATTATCTTGCCGCTGATGTGTGTGCATGTCGACAGGCGGTGGGGGGATTATGGGCCGGCCCAAAGTCCCCCCACCCCCACGCGCACCTAATACTTGCAGCTGATTTGTGTGCATGTTGACGAGTAATTTGACCTTGACATTGGGCACAGGGGTCGCACGGGAATGGGGTAGAATGAAAATATAGATGATGATAAACACCCATGTGAAGTTTCAAGGTAATGGGCAAAGCAGTTGCAGAGATATAGTATAACAAAAAACTTAACCAAAAAACTCAACCAAAAAACTTAACCAAAAACTTTAACCAAAAAACTTAACCAAAAACTTTAACCAAAAAACAACCAAAAAACTTAACCAAAAACTTTAACCAAAAAACTTAACAAAAACTAATACCAAAAACTTTAACCAAAAAACTTAACCAAAAACTAATACCAAAAACTTTAACCAAAAAACTTAACCAAAAAACTTAACCAAAAAACTTAACCAAAAACTTTAACCAAAAAACTTAACCAAAAACTTTAACCAAAAACTTTAACCGCAATATCCCCCCCCCCCCCCCCCCCCCCCCCCCCCCCCCCATCAATTGGTTGCCACGCACACAAATAATCAGCTGCACAATAAGTATGAGGTGGTGGGGGGGGGAGGTTGGGCCGGCCACAAACTCCGGCCCCCCCACCATCGAACTTGTCACATTGAATACAAATCAGCTGCAAGATAAGTAATTGGGGTGGGGGAGGGGGAGGGGGGGTACTTTGGGCCGGCCCAAACTCCCCCCCCCCTCCCCCATCTGAACTTGTCACATTGAATACAAATCAGCTGCAAGATAAGTAATTGGGGTGCGGGGGGACTTTGGGCCGGCCCATATTCCCCCCCCCCCCCTTCACCTCAACTGGTTACCACGCACACAAATAATCAGCTGCACAATAAGTATTGAGGGGGGAGGGACTTTGGGCCGGCCCAAACTCCCCCCCCCCCCCCATCTGACTTGTCACATTGTTATCTGATTTGTATTTATGGTTACAAGTTTTGAGGGTGGGTATGGACCATCCCAAAGTCCCCCCCCCCACCCTCACCTAATAATTGCAGCTGATTTGTGTGCATGTTGACGAGTTGAGGGGGGATTATGGGCCGGCCCAAACTCCCCCCCCCCCCCCACTACTTATCTTGCATCTGATTTGTATTTATGGTGACGAGTTCAGAGGGGTGGGGGTGGATTATTGTATTATTATTCAAAGTCCTCCCCCCACCCCACCTAATAATTATCTTGCCGCTGATGTGTGTGCATGTCGACAGGCGGTGGGGGGATTATGGGCCGGCCCAAAGTCCCCCCACCCCCACGCGCACCTAATACTTGCAGCTGATTTGTGTGCATGTTGACAAGTAATTTGACCTTGACATTGGGCACAGGGGTCGCACGGGAATGGGGAACCAAAAAACTTAACCAAAAACTTTAACCAAAAAACTTAACAAAAAACTAATACCAAAAACTTTAAACCAAAAAACAAAAAAACTTAACCAAAAACTAATACCAAAAACTTTAACCAAAAAACTTAACCAACAATTTTAACCGCATATCCCCCCCCCCCCTCAATTGGTTGCCACGCACACAAATAATCAGCTGCACAATAAGTATGAGGTGGTGGGTGGGGGGGGGGAGTTGGGTTGCCGGCCACAAACTCCGGCCCCCCATCTGAACTTGTCACATTGAATACAAATCAGCTGCAAAGATAAGTAATTGGGGGGTGGGTACTTTGGGCCGGCCCAAACTCAACCCCCGCCCCCCCCCCATCTGAACTTGTCACATTGAATACAAATCAGCTGCAAGATAAATAATTGGTGGGGGGGACTTTGTGCCGGCCCATATTCCTCTCTCAAACTGGTTACCACGCACACAAATCAGCTGCACAATAAAGTATTGGGGGGGACTTTGGGCCGGCCCAAACTCCCCCCCACCCCCCCCCCCCCCATCTGAACTTGTCACATTGAATACAAATCAGCTGCAAGATAAGTAATTGGGGGGGGGACTTTGGGCCTGGCGCATATTCCCCCCCCTCTCAACTGGTTACCACGCACACAAATAATCAGCTGCACAATAAGTATGAGGTGGGGGGGGGGGAGAGTTTGGGCCCCCCCCCCCACCCCCCCCCCCTCGAACTTGTCACATTGAATACAAATCAGCTGCAAGATAAGTAATTGGGGGGCGGGGGTACTTTAGGCCGACCCAAACTCCCCCCCCCCACCACCATCTGAACTTGTCATATTGAATACAAATCAGCTGCAAGATAGTAATTGGGGGGGGTGGGGACTTTGGGCCGGCCCATATCCCCCTCCCCCTCTCAACTGGTTACCAGCACACAAATCAGCTGCACGATAAGTATTAGGTGGGAGGGACTTTGGGCCGGCTCAAACTCCTCCCCCATCTGAACTTGTCACATTGAATATAAATCAGCTGCAAGATAAGTAATTGGGGGGGGGGACTTTGGGCCGGCCCATATTCCCTGCCCTCTCAACTGGTTACCACGCACACAAATCAGCTGCACAATAAGTATTAGGTGGGGGGGGGGGGGGGACTTTGGGCCGGCCCATATTCTCCCCTCTCAACTCATTACCATGCACACAAATCAGCTGCACAATAATTATTAAGTGGTGGGGGGATGACTTTGGGCCGAAACTCCCCCCCCCCCCCCCCCCACATCTAATCAGCTGCACAATAAGTATTAACCCAACGGGCCCATATCCCCCACCCCCCTACATCTGAATTCATCACTATAACCCTATCTCTTTTTTTTTTCTTACTACATTCTTGAAAAATAAATCGGGTGGGGGGGGGGGGGGAGTTGACTAGTTGAAAATCCCCCCGGGGGGATTTTGGACTGGTCAAAGCTCCCCCCGGGGGGGGATTTCTGACTGGGAGTATTCTGTGTGTACAGGGACCTGTTTAGTGAAATGGCCCCCATGTGTGTGTAGTCAATAAGTCTTACCTGTATGGGGTCTTACCTGTATGGGCAGTTTCCAAGATGTGTACACTTCACCACTCCATAAATAGCTGTTATACAAGTATGAGCGGACACGTGGTATAACTAACACTTCGTCCACCAAGTATGAATAATTATCAAGGTCATACGGTTACATCAGGGTGTAATATATCTGTGGAAGTCAGATTTGTCGCTTCTGTAATGGAACGGCAAACAGCGTAGACCCTGATCTGTCGATGTTCAGGTAGGTCTGGTACTATGCTGGTCGCAGTTGCCGTTTGATATAATTATCTTCTGGGGGACCTAACTGGGAGATAATTGTTTAGTAGGTCAAGTTCCCTTATGATGAAATGTGTAGTAAGCCTTCACCCTCATTATCAGAAAAGGTGTATTTTTGTGAAAGCATAGAAACTCTGCAAACAGTGCAGATCCTGATGAGCCGGCTCATCTTGATCTACACTTTGTGTAAATGTTAGCAGTGCCATAACGACCGAGCCACTTTAAAAACTGAGGCAAAATTTTACCTGGGCCCGGTTGTTCAAAACACCAGTTAGCTTAACGGACTGTTAAATCCTTAACGGACTGTTAAATCCTTAACTGAATGGTTAAAATCTCTGTTAAACAGAGATTTTAACCATTCAGTTAAGGATTTAACAGTCCGTTAAGCTAACTGAAGCTTTGAGCAACCGGGCCCTGGTGTCACAAGTTTGTGTATTTGAAGGGTATAATGTAATTCATGTTGTGCATTGATCCTGTAACCTGATCATGATCTGTACTGCTTGTTAGATGCATGCAGGGCATTTCATTGACTTATATGGCCATAGCTGTTCATAGGCCATTAAACACCATTAAATCATTGACGGAATAGCGAACAGTGCAGATCCTGATCAGACTGTGCAGACGCACAGTCTGATCTGGATCTACACTGGTCGCAAAACCCACAACCCCCATTTCTTCAGTCACAGCCCTATTTTTATGAAAATAAACACCATGCATACATCATGTATCATACATGTATATCCGCAATATCCGCAGTGGAATATTCCATTTTATTTTGGGGCTAGAAAGTGAGTATTTCATAAACTCTCACATCCCAAATATCCAGAAACAGTGTAGACCCTGACGAGACGACTCGTTACGAGATTTGCACTGTTTGCAAACATTGAGATAGAGGCCTGTGGTGTTGAAAAGTTTTAATCACTCTTATATTTCAGTCGGCTGTTGGGTATGAATATGAAGGGAAAACAGACAAACATGCCTCACAAAAAGGTGAGTCTAGCTGGCTTTCAGTCGATACAAGGCAAACATTATTTTATTGTATTATACCTCATTACAATTACATGTACTAGGCATTGCATTAGTCAATTTCATATCATGTGATAAAAATACTCTTCCGCTTCACACCACAACAGAAATTAGTGGGGAATATTACAATATTTAATATTACCCTTGCGTGCGCCGAAAAATCCTGAAGGATCACTACAGAAACAAAAACGAACGTCATGGCGCAGCGGAAATGCCAACGATATTTGTGCTACAAGACGCTGCCGCCGTCGTGGTCACGGGTTCGACTCCCTTTTTTCATTTTTAACTTATAATTAGATTTCTGCTAACTGAAAAATGCAAAATGTCGCAAAAATTATTCGGTATAATAAATTAAATACCGCCCTTGGTTGAGGGGAATATTGTGGATTATTGTTGCCTCGGGAGATATTACTTCCTCAGAAAGATAAACCACAATATTCCCCTCAATCAATATCAAGTGATATTTCACTAATAAATCTCGGTAATTCACTTAACAAAAAACTGGTTTTGACAGCACATGAGAATCATCTCCACTGGAGACGATTCTCATGTGCTGTCAAAACCAGGTTTTTGTTATGTCATAAAAAAAAGTGTGTGTACATGTAGGATACTAACAGGAACTAAATGTTTGTTCTTTAAATGACAGAATTTACTTTAATAGTTTGACACTTGATTTTCTGCAAATATATAATGCCTGTATTGTACCTCTGTGTTACAGACCACTCGGTGGGTTTTGGCGGGAAGTACGGGTTGCAGAAGGGGAGCCAGGACAAGTCGGCCGTCGGCTGGGACCACAAGGAGAAGTTGGGCGTACATGAGTCGCAGACAGGTCCGCGCCACTCGCTATATAATTCCTGCACAAAAATATTTACAAAATTCCCTAACATTTGATTGGCCCGTAGCAAGTCTGTCCAAAATTTATATCCCAGTAAACTCCCGCGCCGAACTACTTTCCGTAACCGTGAGGCGCATTTAAAATAATTCTTAAGAAAACGGAAAATAAACACATTTTCTTTATGAATTTATTTCAAATGCTGGAATTATAAGGAATGAATGGCCTTTTTGTGGAATTTATCGGGGATATAAACTTGGAAAAGTCGCGGGAATACTGGACGAGGCTTTCCGGCCTTCGTCCAGTATTCCCGCGACTTTTCCAAGTTTATACCCCGATAAATTCCACAAAAAGGCCATTCATTCCTATAATAGACAATACCCGGTTTTTTTTTATGTCATTTGAGGGAGTAATTTTCATTTAAGGATAATTTTTTTAATTTTTATTATACTGAATTTATTACATTTTGGCTGTGATAATGTAATAAATTCAGTATAATAATTCTGCATACTTTTAATCATGAAATATATACAGTCGTTAGTTTTATATGGCATAATGCATTTCGGAAAAAATAAATGATTTCTCCCTCAAAGTATACTTTGCTAGATAAGTATACTTTGCAATTTTGATGAAATTGGCTACTGGGGCCAAGAGAGCCGGTGTAGTAAGGCTGCCTGGCACCAGATCAGTAGCCGATTTCATCAAAATTGCACAGTATACTTATCTAGCAAAGTATACTTTGAGGGAGTAATCATTTATTTTTCCTGTAATGCATTATTTCATATAGAACTAACGACTGCATATATTTGATGATTATGATCAAGTACGGTATGCAGACTTATTATACTGAATTTATTACATTATCTGTAATAAATTCAGTATAAAAATTAATAAATTTATCCTTATATTGAAAATTGAGGTGTACTTTGCTAGATATTAAGTATACTTTGCAATGTTGGTGAAATAGGCTACTGTTACTGAAGATGTTTGCTCTTGTGACCAAGCGGCTCCTCTTATCAATACATAGCTTTCTACTGCGGCCTCTACGACGCAAGATAAGTATACTTTGCAATTTTGGTGAAATAGGCTACTGGGGCCCGTTTCACTAAACTTTGTACGACTAAAATGTTCATAAGTGCTAATTTAGGATCGTCTGGCAATTTCAATTGATGGATTTACATTTATTGAGCATAGGCTGCATTTGCAGCCTATGCTCAATACATATAAATCCAATAATTGTTTACAAGAAAACAACGCTAATGAGAAATTTACAGACTATCATAAGTTTGCACTTACAAACATTTTAGTCGTACGAAGTTTAGTGAAACGGGCCCCTGGACACTGTCTGCACCGAAAGTTTCTGTTCTTTTCAAGCCACATTGACCTCTAATGTCTCTTTTGTCCTAATGTACCAGCAAAAACCACTGCATACCATCAGTCATCCAAATAATATTTTAGACCACTCGAGGATTGTGGTTAGGACACTGGACTTACGTATTTTGCACGTGGTAAACTCGCAACTACTGGCATTGGCCAGTAGTTGCGAGTTTACCACGTGCAAAATACTTTCATAGTATTTCCATTCCTCTGGTTCTTCGAATGAGACTTGAAACCTACTGTCTGTTCCACGTTTTGCTGCTGACAAACTTCTGGCCATTAAATACATTAAATCCAAAAAATATTTAAAAGTAAGTACTTTTTCATCAATAACAAAAAAGCCACCCTCCCCAAAAAATGTTACTTGATGAAATTTAGTATTTTATTTTTTTTATTTGTGGACCGATTTTTAAAATTCAACTTTTGTTTTCTTAGTTACATCATTTCCAAGCTATCTAGCCAGGTTTCGAAGTCAATTCCAATTTTTTATATTCTTCCCCCACCTGTTCCGCCTCTTATTCCTCCATGTTAATTTCCCATAGGAAAATGTTTTTTTCGCTATTAAATCAACATTTGATGGAATTTCATGAAACAAAAAAAATTGGGTAGGGTGATTTTTTTGTTATTGATAAAAACGTGGAACAGACAGTAGGTCCCATGCCTACATGACGTTTGCTGTTGCTGGGACGTAAAACCTATTCACATTCACTTTGTAGACCACTCGAAGGGTTTTGGCGGGAAGTATGGAGTAGATAAGAATATGGACAAGTCTGCAGTTGGCTGGGAACATCACGAAAAGACAGCGAAACACGACTCACAGAAAGGTACTCTTTCCATCCTATACATTATACATAACTCTGCTTATATGTACGGAGCCCCACATGGGACATGGATTTTTTTTTATTAATTCGTTCCCACGAAATAACAATTTGTTCCCTCAATTTAACAATTTGTTCCCTCGAATTAACAATTTGTTCCACGATATAACAATTCGTTCCCTCGAATTAACAATTTGTTCCCATGAAATGACAATTCGTTCCCTCAATTTAACAATTTGTTCCCTCGAATTAACAATTCGTTCCCAGGATATAACAATTCGTTCCCGTGGGAACGAATTGTTATTTCGTGGGAAAGAATTGTTAAATTGAGGGAAAAAATTCTTATTCATGGGAACGAATTGTTAATTCGTGGGAAAGAATTGTTACTTCGTGGAAACGAATTGTTAAATTGAGGGAACAAATTCTTATTCGTGGGAAAGAATTGTTACTTCTTGGGAACAAATTGTTAAATTGAGGGAACAAATTGTTATTGCGTTGGGACAAATTGTTGTTTCGTGGGAACAAATTAATAAAAAAAAGAATTCTGTATATATGGCCACTACTATGTTTTGCCATAAAATCAATCAGGCAGAGTTGGGATGAGATGGTCTTCAAACTATTAAACATAATTTTGAGTCGAATGAGGATTTTGTAGTTAGTAAAATTAGGAATGTTTGCTATATCTTCAAGTATCGTTATGGTATAAACTATTATCGATTGGAATTAACGGCAAAATTGTTAACATCATACAATCACTCTACGACAATGTGAAGTGTGCCGTTAAGGTGAATGACTCGCTACACAATCTTTTGACATTGATATCTATTGGAAATGATTCTAAAGTGCTGTTAAATCATGTTTTTATTGGAAAAAAAAAACAAAATATAAAAGAGCATTATAAGGGTTAACTATATTTGCTTCACGGCTGAAGGGATGACGGTTATGTAACATTTCTGAACATGTACTAAAATTTGACCATGAAATCGAAAAGTTTGGTCTAACTGTTTTAGAAAATATTATTAAAATACATGTTTATAATGTACGTGCTCATACTTGCTTATGTCCCAGGCTCGGGGGCCCGTTTCACTAAACTTCCTGCGACTGAAATGTTCGTAAGTGCAAATTTAGGATCGTCTGTAAATTTCAATTGATGTATTTACATTTATTGAGAATAGGCTGCAAATCAAATCTCCAAGTTGAACCCAACATGTAATATCTTCAATATTATGCGAAGAATTACTTCAATACTTGGACACTTGAATCACCTGAACAATTGTCACTCACTCGCGTCACCTTTAACATGACCTTGAGCTTCTTCACCTTCGAAATATCGCTGAAGCACATAGCCATTTTGTTACGTCGAAAAGTTTGTGACAGTTTTTCCATCATGTAATAACTTCAATATTACTTGAAGGATTGCTTTATTAGTTTGACAGTTTATTCATCTGAACATGTGTGACACAATCACACCACCAATGGCATGACCTTGACATCAAAATGGTGCTGAAACACGTAGCCATTTTCTTATGTCAAACAGTTTGTAAGACTTTCTCAAATGACTTTAAAGTTTAAAGTTATAAAGTTTTCTTTTTATGCCCCCGGTCTCGGTAGAGCCAGAGACATGGGTGGATTCAGGGCGGATTCAGGGTGGATTCAGGGCAGATTCAGGGCGGATTCAGGGTGGGGGGGTTGGACCAGGCGTGCGCCCCCCCTAAAATTCGCTGAGTAACAAGTTACAAGGCACGTTTCTACATACATACTGTGCCTGTGTCAATATTTTTGCTCCAAAATGTGCCAGAACGCAGGAAATACGATGTAGATTTCAAAATATTTCCGGGGGCAATGGACCCCCCACCCCCTCACGGACCCCCCTAGCGCTATCCCGAGCTCTGCTCGGTTATAGTCAAGTATTGCAAAATAGTCACGCCCCCCCTAACCCGAAATCCTGGATCTGCACCTGAGAGGCATATAGTGTTTGGATTGTGGGTCCGGCACATTAAGATGTTCGTCTGAGTTTCTCTATTATGTCCTAACTTCTATATTCATTGTAGAATTACTTAAATATATTAACACAGTATACCTGTGGACATATGCTACACATCCATGCTGCCCTTAATATGATCTTGACCTTATGACCTTCACAACTTTGAACTTTTTTCCACATTAAGAAGTTCTCAATTCTGTCATAACTTCTATAATCCTTGGAGATTTGCTTAAATATTTCAGCGCAGCATACTTGTGGACAAATGCCACACATCCATGCTGCCCTTAAAATGACCCATGACCTTTTGACCTTCACAACTTTGAACTTTTTCACACATTAAGAAGTTCGCCGGAGTTTCTCAATTCTGTTATAACTTCTATATTTCTTGAAGGATTACTTTAATAGTTCAATACATCGTACTTGTGGACAAATGCCACATATCCGTGCTGCCTGTAATATGACCTTGACCATTTGACCTTCACAGCTTTTAACTTTTTCACACATTAAGAAGTTCGCCGGAGTTTCTCAATTCTGTCATATCTTCTATATCCCTTGAACGATTACTTCAATCTATCAGTACATCATACTTGTGCACAAATGTCACACAATCATGCTGCCATTAATGTGTTTCACCATTTGACATTTGACCTTCACAACTGTGCTTATGAATACTTATCACTTTTGGTTAATTAACTTTTAAATAACTTTTCTCCAATCTGCAACCGGGGGCATTTTTGTGCCGACAGGCCACATTTTATTGTTTTACACGCAATCTCTAGTTAGAGTCCAGTATGCCATGGGGGCATATCCATGTTTTACAAACATAATGTCTAGTTGTCCTTGTATTCACGCAGTCTGATCAGGCTTGCAATATCAACACAAACTGTGCATGTAGCAATTAATGTTAGGATTATTACCAAGATGCCTGAGTACATAAACAGGCCAAAATATGCAGACTGGCCAGTAATTACTTAAACCTGTAGCCTATTTCACCAACATTGCAAAGTATACTTGTCTAGCAAAGTATACTTTGAGGAAGAAATTTTCAATTTAAGGATAAATTTATAATTTTTTTATTATACTGAATTTATTACATTATCACAGCCATTTTGGCTGTGATAATGTAATAAATTCAGTATAATAATTCTGCATACTTTTAATCATCAAATATATGCAGTTGTTAGTTCTATATGAAATAATGTATTTTGGGAAAAATAAATGATTACTCCCTCAAAGTATACTTTGCTAGATAAGAATTCTTTGCAATTTTGATGAAATCGGCTACAGGTGTTGTCATGTCGTAGTCAATTTAAATGAGTCTTGGTGGGACTCGGATGATGAGTGGGAATTGAGAAGGCAATGGATGTACCTTTGGCCCTAAATGATAGTCTTCTGTGTTGATGGTCCTTTAAGCACCATTCCATTCCCACCACCCTCCACTCTCTTCCACCACCCTCGCACCATCCCCCCATACTACTCACTGCCTCCCTCCAGATTACTCCAAGGGTTTCGGTGGCAAGTACGGAGTAGAGAAGGACAAAATGGACCGGTCCGCGGTGGGCTGGGAACACAAGGAAACACTTGGCCAGCACGAGTCACAGAAAGGTATTGGAGCTGGAACTGTTAACCCTTTCAACACCACAGGCCTGTATAGTGGTATTGGCAAACAGTGTAGATCCAGATGAGCCGGCTCGTGACGAGCCGTCTCGTCCGGATCTGCACTTTTTGCAAGAAGTTTTCATATTTTGAAGAACAAAATCACCCCGTTTTCATAAATGGATGAGTCTGAAAATCATTTTGTGACGATGGGATTGGTTGCAAAATTAACATATCGGAATCCATTCCAGTTATTTAGGGGTGAAAGGGTTAAACTTGGCCCTGTGGTTACAAAACTATCTGAATGTGTCACAATTTACTTGATGATCGTGTTTGACGTTAAACAGCGTTAAAGGCACTGGGTATCCGATGTGCACAGAAATTGACTATAACAGATTTAATTATAGATTTGCATGTGGGCGTTTGGTTGGGAGTATGCGAAGGGCAAATTTAACGATGGGTTTCATCCTTAACAGATTTACCCGATAACCTAGTTTGGCCCTCAGGTACATTTTTGGCTTTCTTTTACTTGAGAGTTGAATCTAGTTATACCCATTATAAAGTAGTAGGATTAGTAGTAATTGTATCACTTTTAGGGAGTGGAGCTAAGTGACTCTGGCGGGGTGATGACCTGGCACCATATTAGGTTATTCTAATTTCGGGGCTGTCTTTATTTGTTGCTGTAAATATTCAGTTTGATTTTGGAATTTCCCCCCATCACAACAGGTGAAATATGGGATTTGACCCCGTTAACCCGACCTAAAATGACTGTCGCTGTTGACAGGCCGTTAAATGCAATAAATAGATTTGCATAATATTTCTGAACCATATTGTATCCACATTGAATCAATCAATTCACAATACAGTACTGTTGAGTGAGTTAGCTGATCCAGTTCTTCATTGGTAAAAAAATTCAGTAAGCCGCCCTTTGTCTGGGTGGGTCGCATAGTGATTCGTCTTGAATAGTATACATACAACTGTATGTCTTAGACTGGTCTTGAGTAATATAATACTGGCATACATTTGCTTGATTAAATGTCATGAATATTAAAAAAATATATATCTGTGACAGGAGAAATGGAGGCTTATCGGTTTTGCGACCTGTGTAGATCCAGATCAGCCTGTGCATCCGCACAGTCTGATCAGGATCTGCACTCATCGCCATTCCATCAATGAAACACCCGTCATGCTTCTAACGAGCAATGTAGATCATTATCAGGCCATAGGAGTGTGTTATTTAATCATCAGCTACACTGGTCACATATCACATATGCCCATTTCTCCCCAATTTTCCCGAAAAAAACCTCAGATAATTATATACCGGTATAAAGGGCCTCTTGGATGCAGTGGTGTTTCATTGGGCACAATATAGACATTGGCAACCTAACATGATTGGTGAAAACCGCATGCACTATAATGTGCATATTAAACACAAATCCATCCGAGAGCCTCTTTAAAGACATGTTTTTGATCAACAGACACCCAGTATATTCCTTGCAATTCACATACTTCCCCCTTTCCATACACACCTCCGCAGCCCATTTTACTCACCATCTTGCCTGCAGATTATTCAAAGGGGTTTGGTGGCATATACGAAGTAGACAAGCAGTCTGATCAGGCTTGCAATATCAACACAAACTGTGCATGTACATGATGTAGCAATTAATGTTAGGTTTATTACCAAGATGCCTGAGTACATAAACAGGCCAAAATATGCAGACTGGCCAGTAATTACTTAAACCTGTAGCCTATTTCACCAACATTGCACAAAGTATACTTGTCTAGCAAAGTATACTTTGAGGAAGAAATTTTCAATTTAAAGATAAATTTATAATTTTTTATTATACTGAATTTATTACATTATATCAGCCATTTTGGCTGTGATAAGTATTCTGCATACTTTTAATTATCAAATATATGCAGTTGTTAGTTCTATATGAAATAATGCATTTTGGGAAAAATAAATGATTACTCCCTCAAAGTACACTTTGCTAGATAAGAATGCTTTGCAATTTTGATGAAATCGGCTACAGGTGTTGTCATGTCATAGTCAATTTAAATGAGTCCTGGTGGGACTCGAGATGAAGTGGGAATTGAGAAGGCAATGGATGTACCTTTGGCCCTAAATGATAATCTTCTGTGTTGATGGTCCTTTAAGCACCATTCCATTCCCACCACCCTCCACTCTCTTCCACCACCCTCGCACCATCCCCCCATACTACTCACTGCCTCCCTCCAGATTACTCCAAGGGTTTCGGTGGCAAGTACGGAGTAGAGAAGGACAAAATGGACCGGTCCGCGGTGGGCTGGGAACACAAGGAAACACTTGGCCAGCACGAGTCACAGAAAGGTATTGGAGCTGGAACTGTTAACCCTTTCAACACCACAGGCCTGTATAGTGGTATTGACAAACAGTGTAGATTAAGATGAGCCGGCCAAAATAATATTTCTGAACCATATTGTATCCACATTGAATCAATCAATTCACAATACAGTATTGTTGAGTGATCCAGTTCTTCATTGGTAAAAAAATTCAGTAAGCCGCCCTTTGTCTGGGTGGGTCGCATAGTGATTCGTCTTGAATAGTATACATACAACTGTATGTCTTAGACTGGTCTTGAGTAATATAATACTGGCATACATTTGCTTGATTAAATGTCATGAATATTAAAAAATTATATACCGTATTTAGCCGTGTATTGCACGCATTGGTGTATTGCGCGCATCACTATTTTGGGCCAAAAAAATAGTTCTAGTAAATAGCACGCAGACAATTTTCACGAAAAAGAATCGGCCGAAATTCAGTCATTGGTATAAGAAAATTGCTTTTTGAGTTCACATCCACAATGCTGAACGTGTGCGGGTAGGCTTTCTCAAAGCAGTTAGTGCTGCATTTATTGGTATTTACCGATTAATATGCTAATTAAAAATTTACGATGCATGTAATTCATTTATTGGAACTACATGTAATTAATAAGATTTTTTGTTTTTATTTAATCCACTACATTTGCCATTCGACACATTAATTCATTATTTATTCACGTAATGGCTGACGCGTGATTTCACATTGAAAATTTCACAACCAACAATAACAAGCCGACAACAATTGACAGATATGAGACACTAGCGTAGATAAATTAATTTCAGAAAATGCCAAAATGTGGCTATGTATGGAAAAATGGGGCTTATGGTATTGCAACCCGTGTAGATTCACGCATATGCTGGTTTATACTGGTTTTAACTCTCTTCAAAATATGCATTGTCCTACTTCCTAAAGCACCTGCTAATTTTAATTTCACACAAATTCTTTGTTGAGTAGCGGTGCAACGTCTTTGACTGACCGTAATGTGCTATAATTACCACCGCACATAGTTATTGATCTCCCAATTATGGGCTTCAGACAGACATTTAATACCAGTTAATTGGTAATTATGGCTTCATTAATTAATTTCCACTTTTTGTGGTGTACATGTATAACACTATGCGTATGTTAACGTCGTAACGGGCACCTGTCACAAATCAATTTTTCCGTTTCCGGTAAACATTACTTGTTCTCTTCGATAAAAAAATGGGTAAAACTGGCGCAGAAATCGGCTGAAAAATGTTTGAAATTTATGTTCCTACTTATAACGCGCAGGGTGACTTCTCGATTAAAAATGTGGCTGAAAAAATGCACGCAATACACGACTAAATACGGTATCTGTGACTGGAGAAATTGAGGCTTATCGGTTTTGCGACAGGTGTAGATCCAGATCAGCCTGTGCATCCGCACAGTCTGATCAGGATCTGCACCCATCGCCATTCCATCAATGAAACGCCCGTTATGCTTCTAACAAGCAATGTAGATCATTATCAGGCCATAGGAGTGTGTTATTTAATCATCAGCTACACAGGTCACAAATCACATATGCCCCATTTCTCCAACCACACCCCATATATAATTTTCCCGATAATTATATACCGGTATTAAAGGGCCTCTCGGATGCAGTGATGTTTCATTGGGCACAATATAGACATTGGCAACTTAACATGATTGGTGAAAACCGCATGCACTATAATGTGCATATTAAACACAAATCCATCCGAGAGCCTCTTTAAAGACATGTTTTTGATCAACAGAGACCCAATATATTCCTTGCAATTCACACACTTCCCCCTTTCCATACACACCTCCCCAGCCCATTTTACTCACCATCCTGCCTGCAGATTATTCGAAGGGGTTTGGTGGCAAATACGGAGTAGACAAGGAGAATATGGATAAGTCGGCCGTCGGCTGGGAGCATAAGGAAAAAGTGGAGAAACATGAGTCACAGAAAGGTACGTGCGTACGGGCCTTATGGAACTTAAGACACAGGAGACAATTGCAGTTCTTGGGGCCGTTTTACTGAACTTTGTACAACTAAATTGTTCGTAAGTGCAAATTTAGGATCGTCTGGAAATTTCAAATGATGGATTTACATTTAAATGTAAATCCAATAATTCTTTGCAAGAAAACATTGTTAATGTGAAATTTACAGACTATCATAATTTTGCACTAACAAACATTTTAGTCGAACAAAGTTTAGTGCAACGGCCCCCAGGTTCTCATACACTTTTGTATGTACACCAAAGTCCCTTTTGGAGTACACCGGGAACGTCTGTCTGTCCATCCATCTGTCCAGAGTCATCGACTGAAAGACCCATCACAGGAGGTTACTAGCTGAAATGAGCTCTGAAAATCAGGAGATTTTTCTAAACATCAGGAGGTTTTTTATCAACATAATTTGTGTGTAATTTTCAACAAATATAAACGGTAAAACATAAAAACAGGAGAACATTTTATTTCCATTGGAAGACGACCGGCAACTTCCCAGAGCAGTGCTCACAGTACAAGATTAATTTCCATGTACTGCGGTACAGATCTGTCTTTCTGTTCGTGTTTACAGTAAAGATTTTCAGCTATCTCTGTTACCGTAAATTTGAGATTGGCTTGAAACGTCACATACTTATTTGTTATTGTTCATATTTATTCTATAGCCCACATATACTGAAGGTCTAGAAATTTGCGTTAACGTTTTTGAGTGGTACATAGAGAATAGTAGGTTAGTGCCGTGAATGGGAAAAAATATATGGCAAGGCTTAGGAAACGGGATGGGCGAGGCTATGCCGAGCACATCCCGTTTCCGAGCCGCGCCAGATATTTTTCCCATTCACGGCACTAACCTACTATTTTATTTATCCTGTCAACACCTACTAATGGCTTTAATATGCAAAAAAATAATCCCAGCCACCGCACATATTCATACGCAGTGATTAGGTCGTATTGACAGGATATAAAAAATGTTTCACGGCACCGTGTTTTACGGCACATACGCACTGTGTTGACGGGATAAATCCTTCTCCCATGTTACTGATTGCTTGTTTATGGTTGTGTATGCCAAGGAGGCATATTCCTCTGTTTTATACACCTGTTTGTGAAATGGGATATTATGTATATATGGTCGGCGGGCCGCTTGTCCACATGATAGCTACCACGATAGCATACCTGTTTATCATGACAAGAGAAATCTCCGGTTGTTTACTGGCTATGCCACAACAGACATATATTGTGACCTTTTGCACTCTTGTTGAAATATGAGACAAGCCATGTGATTTTGTACCTAATATTTTCCAAAATTTACGATGTTTTAAAGCATTTACCAAAATATCGTAAATTTTATAAATATTTTTCATGAAAAATCACACGTGTTCTTAGGTACAAAATCACATGACTTGTCTCATACAATGTCTTGTACTTCAATTAATGGTCACCTTGTCATTAGATATTGTATTTCTGTGCAGACATTGCAGCTTCATGAGTCACAGGAAGGTAACGTGTGGCTGTGATTGGAGAAATGTGGCTGTGACTCGAGAAATGTGGCTGTGACTCGAGAAATGGGGCTGTGACTCGAGAAATTGGGCTGTGACTCGAGAAATGGGGCTGTGACTCGAGAAATTGGGTTGTGACTCGAGAAATGGGGCTCATGGCATTGTGACCAGTGCAGCTACTGAATCTGTGGCCTGAACTGCACAGTGCAAAAATAAGAAAAATATGCTATATTTGTGGTCTATTTATTGTGTTCTGCAACATGAAGAAGGTACCACAAAATCTGTATTGCTTTTTGATACTCGCTACTTCTGATTTCAATTGGGTTTTAAGAAATTTGAATTGAGTATTTAAGCAAATACGCAGTTTATCTGGAGCTCTGTCGATAGGGGCTTATTTCTGACCAGTGTAGCTCCTGATCAAATAGCACACTCCTGTAGCCTGATAAACGATCTATATTGCTTGTTGGAAGCATGACGGGTGTTTCATTGATGGAATGGTGAACGGTGCAGATCCTGATCAAGCGGATGCACAGGCTGATCTGGATCTACTTTGGTCATAAAACCCATAAGCCCCATTTCCAATCACAGCCACATATGACCTTAACTGTTGCTGGGATGTTAAACTCATTCACTTTCACTTTGATCATGATGCAGCAGTGTAAAAGTGTGAACAATTCTACACTGGTTTAAAGCTTGTGTGCATTCTGGCTCGTAGTGGTGCCTAAAATAACGCCACAGCCGATGTTTGAGACAGGGGTCTGGGGGCCCTCCCTCAATATAAAAAATTCAACTGAACTACAAACAAAGGCCTGGGCCCGGTTGCTCAAAGCTTCTATTAGCTTAACAGACTGTTAAATCCTTAGCATTACTAAGGATTTAACAGTCTGTTAAGCTAACAGAGGTTTTGAGCAACCAGGCCCAGATTTTTCTATTCCCATGCCTGGCCTTTATTCACAGGTTTGTCTGTATATTACTTGTCCGTATAATACAATTTCTCTGTCTATTTATAGACTACTCAAAGGGATTCGGGGGCAAGTATGGAGTGGAGGATGATAGAAAAGACAAGGTATGTTGACTTTACTTTTGCATATGTGCAGTACAGTACAGTACAGTACAGCACACAGTAGCCGACCTATACAGGACTACACTAACCCATAGATAAACATATGTGGCTGTTACTGGAGAAAGGGGTTAAGTGACTATGGTGTGGTATGGACCTGACACCAGATCAGGTTATTCTAATTTCAGTGCAGTAGGTTAAATGCCAGATCGAACTTGTTGGCCCGGCCTTAAATGACCTTACTGGCTTAGCTGTTGATAGACGGTTAAACACCAATAAATCCATCAATCAATAAATGTTACTGGAGAAATTGGGCTTATGGGTTTTGCAACTAGTGTAGATCCAGATTAGCCTGTGCATCTGCACAGTCTGATCAGGATCTCCACTGTTCGCCATTCCACATTCCATCAATGAAACACCCGTCGTGCTTCTAACTTTAAATTATAGATTGTTGTCAGGCTACAGGAGTGTGCTATTTGATCAGGAGCTACACTGATCAGATCATAAATCCCATAAGCCCAATGTCTTCAGTCAGAGCCACACATATATGTTTACCTATAGATGATCTACATATTAGTGGGGTCATGTAGAGGCTGGGTACTGTTTTGTGCTAGCAGGCCAGTAGAAATTTACAAGGACCTCAACTTTTCTATGCTTGTATGGCACGATTACGGTTGGTAGCAAATTATTAAAGTCATGTATATAAATTAAATACAATACCTGTCAGTTTGCCAGTTTGTTACATATTATTATGTGTGCTGCTAACACCTGAATTATGTATATGGCAGGGCTCCAGATAAGGAATTTGACATTGGGTATTACTCCATACTTTTGAAATCAATTGGGTATTCTCTTTCAATTGGGTATTTTAAAAACGTTACCCCATCATTTTTTTTCAATTGGGTATTTCCATATTTTGATTACAAAAACCGATTCGGAAACAAATCGTACTAATTTATGTATTAATGGTACCGTTTTGTTATTGATATAATTAATTGAAGCAGTGTTATACTTATATGTGTATGGTAACACTGCTTCACTTACTTTAATATGGCATTTATGTAACAAGTCGTATCATGTATTCAAAAAATCATGCGAGATGTTTCATTATCTGAATGACAAACAGTGCATACGCTGATCAAGAATGCTTTGATTGGCAGATTGATCATTGCAACACGCGATCCATTTCTTTTTTTGGCTGACCACGTTTGACAGCAATTCATCAATAATGTCAATCACGATTAATTTGGGGTCTCCACACACCGAGCTCAACAAAATGACTGTATGATGCCTTGTGCAATGGATTGAGATTCCACCTTTGCATCGGTCATAAAATAAATCGAAATAAGGTTAACATTGGTGGTGGACTTTTGCAATATGCTTTCTTCCACGTTTGTTTGTTGCGGCCGCCTTTTTGTTGCGCCATGATCCGATTGTGTTATTTATAGTGTCTATCGCTACTACGATTATATTAATTGGTGAATTCGGGCGCCGTTCAACTCGTCCTATTTTAACTTAGTTAATTCAACCGCCATTTTATTCAACCAATTCGACCAATTCTTCTGTATCATTTGTTTTATCCGTGCGGATAGTCGTTTACGAATCTCGGGGTCGCCGAAACAAGCAGTTTCACATCGATTATAGTTTAAGAAAATAGACTAGTAATGAGCCTGTATCTCGGGTTCACAATAGTGTCGCATCGCCGTGTTTTTTTCCACATTTATTGATTTGAAAATCGGTAATATTTTCCGTAAATGACGTGGATTGTGACAACAAATTCAGAGGTAAAGGGGAATTAAATTCCAGCTTGCGTGAGCTCTGAAGTTTGGGTCAACTTTCGCCATAATTGATAGGCCCCGTCTTATCGGATTTTTGTTCTCAAAATCAATATGGGCAAAACGGCCAATGCGATAAGGGTGGAAATTCTAGATTTGGGATCATTAACTTGAACGGTACTCGAAACAACTGCCGTGTGGTGGGTTACTAGAGTTTCGTATCGAGTTGGACCCATTTTTTTCCCGCTGAGAGTCGGAATCGCTCCCGCTAAATCCTGGAGTTCAAATCGAATACACCGACAACTGGTTTCCAGCCGTTATCGGTGAAATACAGCGAGACATTGTCTGCAGCTAGAGCCGGGACCAGACTTTGTAAACATTGAATGGGCCGACCGCACAGATAATCGGCGATGATTTTGTAGGATTGTATACATGAACAAATCTAGCAGTACGCAACAGACTGAAAATACATTTGAGGAGTACGCTACAGGATAACAAAGTATTGCGTACCGGACATTTTAATTGCTTTTTGGTACGCATTGTCTCTGATTTTAATTGGGTTTTTGCATTTTTTAATTGCTTATTTACGCAAATACGCACCTTATCTGGACCTCTGATATGGCGTTTATTTCCAAGGTTCACAATAGAGGGATATGATTCAAAATTTGAAAAAATGTGTGTGATGTGAACTTCCATATCACTAATTGACAAAAGCTCCAGATAAGGAATTAGTAATTGAGTATTGTCACTCCATCATTTCTGAAGCAATTGGGTATTTCAAAATTTTAATTGGGTAAAATAAAATCACAGTACTGTTTACACATCAACAGACAGCCATTGTTGAATAGTTTGCTTCGAAATGAAAACACATCTTGGTATTTCATTAGAATTGTCTCCTTGGAGACAATTCTAATGAAATACCAAGATGTGTTTTCATGGAAAATAAGAAAAATATGCTATATTTGTGGTCTGTTTATTGTCTTCTGAAGCATGATAAAGGTACCATCAATTTTTTATTGCTTTTTGATACTCGCTACTTCTGAATTCAATTGGGTTTTTGGCATTTTTAATTGGGTATTTAAGCAAATACGCAGATTATCTGGAGCGCTGTGACATACAACCGCCAGATATTTTGTGTGTATTGCCGTTGCTCCCAATGATGTCTATAGGGACTTGATTGTTTTCTACTCCAATGAGCGAGTTGTGTGGGCGACAATCAGCAAATGAGACACGTCATGTGATTTTGTACCTGATGTGCGATTTTTCATGAAAAAGATTTACAGAAACTGATATTTTTCTGTGACGTCGAAAGTTGACGAAATTTTTGAAGCAAATCCTGAATTATATTACATATTTGCTATGAATATTTTGTGAACTTTTAACATTATTTAAGAAATATATCGCAAATTTTGTAAATAATATTTCATGATATATTGCAGATCTTAGGTACAAAATTCCATGGCGTGTCTCAAATGATTGACACTAATATCTTGTAATATGGTTTGTGATTGAACTTTGTGTCTGTTTATTTTCAGTCTGCTGGTACATTTGAAGAAATGGAAGGTGCTTCCACTTCATACAAAAAGACGAGAGCAGATTCAAGTAGGTTTATATGTCAAATGTGCAATGTGTTTGTTTGTTGTGTTTGTTTTGAAAAACATTTATGTGAAACATACATGAACAAATTGAAAACCTTGTCATCCCTCATAACTGTCAGCTCTGCCATGTTAAATGGGTGTTCAACTTTGTTCCGGCCATAAAGCCATCATTTGAAAACACTGTACATCCAGATGAGCTGGCTCGTAGTGAGCCGTCTGACCTGTAGCCTATTTCACCAAAATTTTCTTGCTAAGTACACTTCGAGGCAGAAATTTTCAATTGATAAATTTATTAATTTTTAGCCAGGTTTTTTAAAAAATCCAGGCTATTGGATTGGCGAAAGCCGGGCGGGCGGGCGGGCGGGCGGGCGGGCGGCGTCCACAATCAATGTTAAGTTTTCGTGTTTGAGTCCATTTGTTTGTTACTGTACCACCTAGGACCACCAAACTTTCACAGCTTCATAATCAAGGGGTGCCCACCACATATTACTATCCAACATGTTACTTTTTTTTTAACTTGACCCATTTTTTCCGCGTAGTCGACTTAGCCATTTTCAATGTTAAGTTTTCGCGTTTACAATGTTAAGTTTTCGTGTTTAAGTCCATTTCTTTGGTACTGTACCACCTAGGACCACCAAACTTTCACAGCTTCATAACCAAGGGGTGCCTACCACATACAACTATCCAACATGTCACCATTTTTTTACCTTCACCTATTATTTCTACGTAATTGACTTAGCCATTTTCAACGTTAACTTTTTAACGTACGTCTGGTTAAAGTTTTTTTGGTTTTTAAAATACTTTTTCGTTATACATATATCTCTGCAACTGCTTCGCCCATTACCTTGAAACTTCACATGGGTGTTTATCATCATCCATATTTTCATTCTAACCCCCAACCGTGCGGCCCCTGTGCCCATTGTCAAGGTCAAATTACTTTGAATTTTTTTGTTAAAGTTTTTTCGTGTACTATATCTCTGCATCTGCTTCACCCAATACCTTGATACTTCACATGGGTGTTTATCATCATTGTCGCACCTGCTTGCGGAAAGCGCGATCCTGTGCCCAATGTCAAGGTCAAATTACTTTGAATTTTTTTGTTAAAATTTTTTCGTGTACTATATCTCTGCAACTGCTTCACAATACCTTGATACTTCACATGGGTGTTTATCATCATTGTCGCACCTGCTTGCGGAAAGCTTCGATCCTGTGCCCAATGTCAAGGTCAAATTACTTTGAATTTTTTTTGTTAAAGTTTTTTCGTGTACTATATCTCTGCAACTGCTCTTCACCCAATACCTTGATACTTCACATGGGTGTTTATCATCATTGTCGCACCTGCTTGCGGAAAGCGCGATCCTGTGCCCAATGTTCAAGGTCAAATTACTTTGAATTTTTTTGTTAAAGTTTTTTCGTGACTATATCTCTGCAACTGCTTCACCCAATACCTTGATACTTCACATGGGTGTTTATCATCATTGTTGCACCTGCTTGTGGAAAGCGCGATCCTGTCCCAATGTCAAGTCAAATTACTTTGAATTTTTTTGTTAAAGTTTTTTCGTGTATATTATCTCTGCAACTGGCTTCACCCATACCTTGATACTTACATGGGGTTTTCATCATTGTGCACCTGCTTCGGAAAGCGCATCCTGTGCCCTATGTCAAGTTCAAATTACTTTGAATTTTTTTGTTAAAGTTTTTTCGTGTACTATATCTCTGCAACTGCTCAATTCACCCAATCACCTGATACATTCACATGGGTGTTTATCATCATTGTCACACCTGCTTGCGGAGAAGCGCGATATCGTCGGCATTTTGGCATACGTTCCGTCCGTTCGTCCGTGTGTCCGGTTAAAGTTTTTTGGTTAAAGTTTTTCCATCTACTATATCTATTTTTTTAGTGTCCATGCCTCGCCCCAAGGCGCGACATGCAGGCCACGGCCATCTAGTCTACAAAAAGTGGGTATAATTATGTTATCCAAGTGTCTATGCTTGGAAAAAACCTGGCCTTCGTGGCTTTGCCTCGTTTCTTGTTATTATACTGAATTTATTACATTATCACAGCCATTTTGGCTGTGATAATGTAATAAATTCAGTATAATAATTCTGCATACTTTTAATCATCAAATATATGCAGTCGTTAGTTCTATATAAAATAATGCATTTCGGGAAAAATAAATGATTACTCCCTCAAAGTATACTTTGATAGATAGGTATGCTGTGCAATGTCGGTGAAATAGGCTACAGGATCTGCAGTGTTTGACATTATTTTTAAGACTTTTGAAACAATACACCTTTTTATGCCGTCTATGCGATTGCAAGGAGGGCATATTGCTTTGCTCTTGAAGTTCATACGTCTGTCCGTACGTCCGTCCGTCCGTGATCATTTACATCAAAATGTTTATAAATAAGAGTTTCTCCATTATTAATTATATAAGTTTCAATATAGCTTGAAGGATGACTTTAATAATATTTGGACACTTGATACATCTGAACATATGCATTAATGAAATAGTAAAAAATTAGCATTGAACAGTAGCCTATTTCACCAACATTGCAAAGTATACTTTTCTGCAAAGTATACTTTGAGGAGAAACAAAATAAATGTATTAATTTTTAGCCAGGTTTTTTTAAAAAAAATCCAGGCTATTGGATTGGCGAAAGCCGGGCGGGCGGGCGGGCGCGGCGGGCGGCGGGCGGGCGGCGGGCGGCGTCCACAATCAATGTTAAGTTTTCGTGTTTGAGTCCATTTCTTTGTTACTGTACCACCTAGGACCACCAAACTTTCACAGCTTCATAATCAAGGGGTGCCCACCACATATCACTATCCAACATGTTACTTTTTTTTTAACTTGACCCATTTTTTCCGCGTAGTCGACTTAGCCATTTTCAATGTTAAGTTTTTGCGTTTACAATGTTAAGTTTTCGTGTTTAAGTCCATTTCTTTGGTACTGTACCACCTAGGACCACCAAACTTTCACAGCTTCATAATCAAGGGGTACCCACCACATATCACTATCCAACATGTTGCTTTTTTTTTTAACTTCACCCATTTTTTCCACGCAGTCGACTTAGCCATTTTCAATGTTAAGTTTTCGCGTTTACAATGTTAAGTTTTCGTGTTTAAGTCCATTTCTTTGGTACTGTACCACCTAGGACCACCAAACTTTCACAGCTTCTAACCAAGGGGTGCCTACCACATACAACTATCCAACATGTGACCATTTTTTTACCTTCACCTATTATTTCTACGTAATTGACTTAGCCATTTTCAATGTTAACTTTTTAACGTACGTCTGGTTAGAGTTTTTTGGTTTTAAAACTTTTTCGTTATACTATATCTCGCAACTGCTTCGCCCATTACCTTGAAACTTCACATGGGTGTTTATCATCATCCATATTTTCATTCTAACCCCCAACCGTGCGGCCCCTGTGCCCAATGTCAAGGTCAAATTACTTTGAATTTTTTTGTTAAAGTTTTTCGTGTACTATATCTCTGCAACTGCTTCACCCATACCTTGATACTTCACATGGGTGTTTATCATCATTGTCGCACCTGCTTGCGGAAAGCGCGATTCCTGTGCCCAATGTCAAGGTCTAAATTACTTTAAATTTTATGTTAAAGTAAGTTTTTTCGTGTACTATATCTCTGCAACTGCTTCACCAATACCTTGATACTTCACATGGGTGTTTATCATCATTGTTGCACCTGCTTGCGGAAAGCGCGATCCTGTGCCCAATAATGTCAAGGTCAAATTACTTTGAATTTTTTTGTTAAAGTTTTTTCGTGTACTATGTCTCTGCAACTGCTTCACCCAATATCCTTGATACTTCACATGGGTGTTTATCATCATTGTCGCACCTGCTTGCGGAAAGCGCGATCCTGTGCCAATGTCAAGGTCAAATTACTTTGAATTTTTTTGTTAAATTTTTTTTGTTTTTTGTGTACTATATCTCTGCAACTGCTTCACCCAATACCTTGATACTTCACATGGGTGTTTATCATCATTGTCGCACCTGCTTGCGGAAAGCGCGATCCTGTGCCCAATGTCAAGGTCAAATTACTTTGAATTTTTTTGTTAAAGTTTTTTCGTGTACTATATCTCTGCAAACTGCTTCACCCAATACCTTGATACTTCACATAGGATGTTTATCATCATTGTCGCACCTGCTTGCGGAAAGCGCGATCCTGTGCCCAATGTCAAGGTCAAATTACTTTGAATTTTTTTGTTAAAGTTTTTTATTTTCGTGTACTATATCTCTGCAACTGCTTCACCCCAATACCTTGATACCTCACATGGGTGTGTCATCATTGTCGCACCTGCTTGCGGAAAGCGCGATCCTGTGCCCAATGTCAAGGTCAAATTACTTTGAATTTTTTTGTTAAAGTTTTTTCGTGTACTATATCTCTGCAACTGCTTCACCCAATACCTTGATACTTCACATGGGTGTTTATCATCATTGTTGCACCTGCTTGCGGAAAGCGCGATCCTGTGCCCAATGTCAAGGTCAAATTACTTTGAATTTTTTTGTTAATTTTTTTTCGTGTACTATATCTCTGCAACTGCTTCACCCAATACCTTGATACTTCACATGGGTGTTTATCATCATTGTCGCACCTGCTTGCGGAAAGCGCGATCCTGTGCCCTATGTCAAGTTCAAATTACTTTGAATTTTTTTGTTAAAGTTTTTTTTCGTGTACTATATCTCTGCAACTGCTTCACCCAATACATGTACCTTGATACTTCACATGGGTGTTTATCATCATTGTCGCACCTGCTTGCGGAAAGCGCGATCCTGTGCCCTATGTCAAGTTCAAATTACTTTGAATTTTTTTTGTTAAAGTTTTTTCGTGTACTATATCTCTGCAACTGCTTCACCCAATACATGTACCTTGATACTTCACATGGGTGTTTATCATCATTGTCACACCTGCTTGCGGAAAGCGCTATATCGTCGGCATTTTGGCATACGTCCGTCCGTTCGTCCGTGTGTCCGGATAAAGTTTTTTGGTTAAAGTTTTTCCATCTACTATATCTATTTTTTTAGTGTCCATGCCTCGCCCCAAGGCGCGACATGCAGGCCACGGCCATCTAGTCTACAAAAAATGGGTATAATTATGTTATCCAAGTGTCTATGCTTGGAAAAAACCTGGCCTTCGTGGCTTTGCCTCGTTTCTTGTAATTGGGTATTTAAGCAAATACGCAGCTTATCTGGAGCTCTGAGGTAAAAAATAAATTTCTCAATAACCAATTTACCTGGATTGCTTAGTTGTGGGTGTGGTGCTTTAGGTGGCACAAGTCTATTGAGCACTAACAGCGGTCTCCAGTAGCCATTTCATCAAAATTGCTAAGTACACTTTGAGGGAGAAATTTTCAATTTACGGATAAATTTATTATTTTTAGCCAGGTTTTTTGAAGAAAAAAATCCAGGCTATTGGATTGGCGAAAGCCGGGCGGGCGGGCGGCGGGCGGGCGGCGGCGGCGGCCGGCGGGCGGGCGGCGTCCACAATCAATGTTAAGTTTTCGTGTTTGCGTCCATTTCTTTGTTACTGTACCACCTAGGACCACCAAACTTTCACAGCTTCATAATCAAGGGGTGCCCACCACATATCACTATCCAACATGTTACTTTTTTTTTTTAACTTCACCCATTTTTTCCGCGTAATCGACTTAGCCATTTTCAATGTTAAGTTTTCGCGTTTACAATGTTAAGTTTTCGTGTTTATGTCAATTCCTTTCGTACTGTACCACCTAGGACCACCAAACTTTCACAGCTTCATAATCAAGGGGTGCCCACCACATATCACTATCCAACATGTTACTTTTTTTTTTAACTTCACCCATTTTTTCCGCGCAGTCGACTTAGCCATTTTCAATGTTAAGTTTTCGCGTTTACAATGTTAAGTTTTCGTGTTTAAGTCCATTTCTTTGGTACTGTACCACCTAGGACCACCAAACTTTCACAGCTTCATAACCAAGGGGTGCCTACCACATACAACTATCCAACATGTGACCATTTTTTTACCTTCACCTATTATTTCAACGTAATTGACTTAGCCATTTTCAATGTTAACTTTTTAACATACGTCTGGTTAGAGTTTTTTGGTTAAAACTTTTTCGTTATACTATATCTCTGCAACTGCTTCGCCCATTACCTTGAAACTTCACATGGGTGTTTATCATCATCCATATTTTCATTCTAACCCCCAACCGTGCGGCCCCTGTGCCCAATGTCAAGGTCAAATTACTTTGATTTTTTTTGTTAATTTTTTTTCGTGTACTATATCTCTGCAACTGCTTCACCCAATACCTTGATACTTCACATGGGTGTTTATCATCATTGTCGCACCTGCTTGCGGAAAGCGCGATCCTGTGCCCTATGTCAAGTTCAAATTATTTTGAATTTTTTTGTCAAATTTTTTCGTGTTCTATATCTCTGCAAATGCTTCACCCAATACCTTGATACTTCACATGGGTGTTTATCATCATTGTCACACCTGCTTGCGGAAAGCGCGATATCGTCAGCATTTTGGCATACGTCCGTCCGTTCGTCCGTGTGTCCGGTTAAAGTTTTTTGGTTAAAGTTTTTCCATCTACTATATCTATTTTTTTAGTGTCCATGCCTCGCCCCAAGGCGCGACATGCAGGCCACGGCCATCTAGTCTACAAAAAGTGGGTATAATTATGTTATCCAAGTGTCTATGCTTGGGAAAAACCTGGCCTTCGTGGCTTTGCCTCGTTTCTTGTTATTATACTGAATTTGGCTGTGATAATGTAATAAATTCAGTATAATACTTCTGCATTCTTTTAATCATCAAATATATGCATTTGTTCTATATTAAATAATGCATTTCAGGGAAAATAAATGATTACTCCCTCAAAGTATACTTTGCTAGAAAAGAATGCTTTGCAATTTTGATGAAATCGGCTACAGGTGTTGTCATGTCATAGTCAATATAAATGAGTCCTGGTGGGACTCGAGATGAAGTGGGAATTGAGAAGGCAATGGATGTACCTTTGGCCCTAAATGATAATCTTCTGAGTTGATGGTCCTTTAAGCACCATTCCATTCCCACCACCCTCCACTCTCTTCCACCACCCTCGCACCATCCCCCCATACTACTCACTGCCTTTGCAATGTTGGTGAAATCGGTTACAGGTGCTATATATTTACGGGTTAGGGTTAAGTCCCAACATCAGCCCTTATCCCTACAGGTTTGGAGGGTGCTAAGAACTTGAAGATACAGTTTTCCGCCTGGTTTTTTCAGATTGTGGCATGGTTGTAATCTACACACATTCTCCTATATGTTCAGAAGGTGCTAAGAACTTGAAACTGCGTTTTAGTCTGGGGCCCGTTTCAATAAACTTTGTACAACTAAAATGTTTGTAAGTGCAGAATTATGATATACTGTAAATTTCACATCAACATTGTTTGCTTGTAAACAATTATTGGATTTACATTTACTGAGCATAGGCTGCATATGCAGCCTATGCTCGATACGTGTAAATCCATCAATTGACGATACTAAATTTGCACTTACAAACATTTTAGTCGTACATAGTTTAGTGAAACGGGCCCCTGGTTTTTGTCAGTCAGTCGGGCCTGGTAATAATTTGTATACGTCCATAACAGTAGCCATTCTCCTACAGGTTCGGAAGGTGCCAAGAATTTGAAGGCGCGATTTGAGAACCTGGCTATGCAGAATGAGGACGAGGCAAAACAACAGGCCCAGCAGGTCAAGGCCAGTCGCAAGGCCACCGAGGATCGCGAACGTGAGGAACAGGCCTCGCAGCACCAGGTGATTGGGGGGGGGGGGGGGAGGAATACACAGTGTATGCCGATACTTGCATTCCATTGACCTACTATTACCATGTTATCGTTCCATAGTACACGCTTCATATTATGGGCATTATTTCCTGTTGGTTGACAGTGGAATGGTGAACAGTGCAGATCTGATCAGGATCTGCATGGTTTGCCATTCCATCAATGAAACGCCCGTCATGCTTTTAACAAGCAATATAGATCAGGAGCTACACTGGTTTCAAATCCCATGAACCCCATTATTGTCGAGCCCGCTTGCGAAAAGCGAGACATAGTGTTCACATAGATTGTCTGGAAATTTCAATTGATGGATTTACATTTATTGAGCATATGCAGCATTTTCAAGTTTCTGTCAAAATTTGCGTTTTCACATACTTACTATCTCTGTAACCGTAAGTCGGATTTGCTTGAAACTTTGTATGCTTATTGGGCATCATCCATATATTCATTCTGTGTCCCACTCATGCGGCTCCTGTGCCCCAAGGTCAAGGCCAAATGACTTAGAAGTTTGTGTTATTATAAAATCTGCATTAAAGTTTTTACATACCTTATATCTTCACAATTGTTACTCCAATTTACTTCCAACTTCCAATACTTCCTTTTCATCATCCATATTTTCATTCCATGGCCTGCCCATGTGGTCCACATGCCGAAGGTCAAGGTCAAATGACTTTCAAATTTGTGTTAATGTTTTTACATACCTTATATCTCCACAACACTTACTCCGATTTACTTCCAACATCCAATACTTCTTATTCATCATCCATATTTTCATTCTATAGCCTGCCCATATCGTCCACATGCCCAAGGTCAAAGTCAATTGACTTTGAAATTTGTGTTAAAGTTTTTACATACCTTATATCTCCACAACATTTGCTCCGATTTACTTTAAACTTCAAATAATTCTTCATTATCTTCCATATTTTCATTCTATAGCCCACCCATGTGGCCCACATGCACAAGATAAGGTCAAATGAAATTTGTGAAATTTTACATACCTTATATCTCCACAACCCTTAATGCAAACTTCAAATAAATACACTCTGACCATCAAATGCCTCGGCGGGCTCGACATGCGGGCTGCGGCCATCTGGTTTACTATCACAGCCACAATATAACAATTTCCATTACCTGCTTTGTAACAGGCACGACTGGACTCGGAGCGATGGTCCGAGGAAGACCAACAGCAACAACAACAGGAGAAGGAGGTATATCAGCCCAAACCACAACACGACGAATTTGAGGAACAGCCAACATACGATGATACAGAGGTATAGTGGGCCAGGGACCCGTTTCACTAAACTTTGTATGAATAAAATGTTTGTAAGTGCAAAATTTTGATAGTCTGAATTTCACATTAACAATGTTTTCTTGTAAAAAATTATTGGATTTACATTTATTGAGCATAGGCTGCATATGCAGCCTATGCTCAATAAATGTAAATTCATCAATTGAAATTTACAGACCATCCTAAATTTGCACTTACGAACATTTTAGTTGTACGAAGTTTAGTGAAACGGCCCCCAGGTACCTGATAAAGAGCTGTGTCATTGATTATAAGCATGACAGATGTGTCACAGACTGAATGGCGAACAGTGTAGACCCTGATCAGTATGTGCTCATGCTGGTCTTGATCTGCATGGGTTACAAATGCCACCAAAAATAATACGTACAGAAATATCAAGTACAGAAATGACAGAAATGTAGTTTTTAGGACATGAAATTTTGAGTTCCAACAAGGACTTGTGCTCATTTTGTGACTGAAGCAAATGTGTTTATTTTGTCTTGGCAATATTGTTTTAACCCCTTCACGGATTTTGATAATATTTGATAGCAATACAGTGGAACCTCTCTAAACCGGACACCGTGGGAGGTCCCCAGGGTGTCCGGTTTAGAGATGTTCAACCGTAAATCAGACATATGACTATGCCAAGGTATGCAGCTGGCTGTGATTTGTGAACTTGAATAGGCACTATCATCGTAAATATACACCAATGAAACCCATAAAATTAGGGATACACAGACTGCCTGCGTGTCCGGTTTAGAGAGGTTTGATGCTTTCTTGCTCATACCCCCTATATTGTTATTGTGAAATTTACACACTATCATAATTGTGTTTTTACAAACATTTCTCCAGTTTCAGCCACAACTTGTACTTTTACAGAGAAATGAAGGATATATGAAATATTTATGACCTAGAGGATGGGCAAATGCCAAGAAATTGGTGAACATGGTGTTGACCTTTACAACGTCACTGATGCCCTAGTATGTGGCTGTGACTGGAGAAATGGCGCTTATGGGTTTTGAAAACCAGTGTAGATCCAGATCAGCCTGTGCATCCGCACAGTCTGATCAGGATCTGCATGGTTTGCCATTCCATCAATGAAACGCCTGTCATGCTTTTAACAAGCATTATAGATCAGGAGCTACACTGGTTTCAAATCCCATGAACCCCATTATTGTCGAGCCCGATTGCGAAAAGTGAGACATAGTGTTCACATAGATTGTCTGGAAATTTCAAGTGATGGATTTACATTTATTGAGCATATGCAGCATTTTCAAGTTTCTGTCAAAATTTGCGTTTTCACATACTTACTATCTCTGTAACCGTAAGTCAGATTTGCTTGAAACTTTGTATGCTTATTGGGCATCATCCATATATTCATTCTGTGTCCCACTCATGCGGCTCCTGTGCCCCAAGGTCAAGGCCAAATGACTTAGAAGTTTGTGTTATTATAAAATCTGCATTAAAGTTTTTACATACCTTATATCTTCACAATTGTTACTCCAATTTACTTCCAACTTCCAATACTTCCTTTTCATCATCCATATTTTCATTCTATGGCCTGCCCATGTGGTCCACATGCCGAAGGTCAAGGTCAAATGACTTTCAAATTTGTGTTAATGTTTTTACATACCTTATATCTCCACAACACTTACTCCGATTTACTTCCAACATCCAATACTTCTTATTCATCATCCATATTTTCATTCTATAGCCTGCCCATGTCGTCCACTTGCCCAAGGTCAAAGTCAATTGACTTTGAAATTTGTGTTAAAGTTTTTACATACCTTATATCTCCACAACATTTGCTCCGATTTACTTTAAACTTCAAATAATTCTTCATTATCTTCCATATTTTCATTCTATAGCCCACCCATGTGGCCCACATGCACAAGATAAGGTCAAATGAAATTTGTGAAATTTTACATACCTTATATCTCCACAACCCTTAATGCAACTTCAAATAAATACACTCTGACCATCAAATGCCACGGCGGGCTCGACATGCGGGCTGCGGCCATCTGGTTTACTGTCACAGCCACAATATAACAATTTCCATTACCTGCTTTGTAACAGGCACGACTGGACTCGGAGCGATGGTCCGAGGAAGACCAACAGCAGGAGGAACAGCAACAACAACAGGAGGTATATCGGCCCGAACCACAACACGACGAATTTGAGGAACAGCCAACATACGATGATACAGAGGTAGGGACCCGTTTCACTAAACTTTGTATGACTAAAATGTTTGTAAGTGCAAAATTATGATAGTCTGTGAATTTCACATTAACAATGTTTTCTTGTAAAAAATTATTGGATTTACATTTATTGAGCACAGGCTGCATATGCAGCCTATGCTCAATAAATGTAAATTCATCAATTGAAATTTACAGACGATCCTAAATTTGCACTTACGAACATTTTAGTTGTACGAAGTTTAGTGAAACGGCCCCCAGGTACCTGATAAAGAGCTGTCTCATTGATTATAAGCATGACAGATGTGTCACAGACTGAATGGCGAACAGTGTAGACCCTGATCAGTATGTGCTCATGCTGGTCTTGATCTGCATGGGTTACAAATGCCACCAAAAATAATACGTACAGAAATATCAAGTACAGAAATGACAGAAATGTAGTTTTTAGGACATGAAATTTTGAGTCCCAACAAGGACTTGTGTTCATTTTGTGACTGAAGCAAATGTGTTGTTTATTTTGTCTTGGCAATATTGTTTTAACCCCTTCACGGATTTTGATAATATTTGATAGCAATACAGTGGAACCTCTCTAAACCGGACACCGTGGGAGGTCCCCAGGGTGTCTGGTTTAGAGATGTTCAACCATAAATCAGACATATGACTATGCCAAGGTATGCAGCTGGCTGTGATTTGCGAACTTGAATAGGCACTCATCGTAAATATACACCAATGAAACCCATAAAATTAGGGATACACAGACTGCCTGCGTGTCCGGTTTAGAGAGGTTGGATGCTTTCTTGCTCATACCCCCTATATCCAGCTAAACATGTGCAAGGTTGAGGTCACTTATTGTTACGTTTACGTTGTGGCCGAAGCTGCTAGCTACGGGGTTTGCCTCCTGTAATGGTGCTGAAAGTCGCTGTTGTAATTTTGGTGCTGAGTGTACTGTGCTCCCCCATACAGGTACATTCCCATCTGTATATATATGTGGCTGTGACTGGCGAAATGGGGCTTATGGATTTGTGACCAGTGTAGCTCCTGATCAAATTGCGCACAACTGTAGCCTGAAAACGTTCGATATTGCTTGTTAGATGCATGGCGGGTGTTTCATTGATGGAATGGCGAACAGTGCAGATCCTGATCAGTCTGTGCGGATGCACAGGCTGATCTGGATCTACACTGGTCGCAAAACCCATAAGCCCCATTTCTCCAGTCACGGCCACATATGACCTTCCTGTTGAACAGATGTAAAACCCCAATCAATCAATCAATCTTGTTTGCCCATAGGTGAAGCCACAGCCTACATATGAGGTAGAAGAGCCAAAATACGAGGAAGAAGAGTCAACATACGAGGTACAGGAACCACAGCCGGAACCCGTCGATGATACATATGAATTGCAGGAACCGGCCATCCAACCCGGATCAGCCGGGGACCAGTCAGGAGCTGGTGATTCAGCTGTGGCTCTATTCGATTACGAAGCCAGTATGTTGACTGTAGGGCTTGAGATAATGAATTGGGATTGGGTATTGATACTCCACCATTTGTGGCTGTGACTGGAGAAATGGGGCTTATGGGATTTGTGACCAGTGTAGGTCCTGATCAAATAGCACACTTATGTAGCCTGATAATGATCTATATTGCTTGCTGGAAGCATAACTGGTGGTTCATTGATGAAATGGTGAACAGTGTAGATTCTGATCAGACTGTGCGGATGCACAGGCTGATATGAATCTACACTGGTCACAAAACCATTTTTCCAGTCACAGCCACATTTCTGTATCAATTGGGTTTTTCAAAATCATATTTAGTAAATTTAAAACCACTGTATTGCAAGTCAATTGGGTATTTCAGAATTTGCCCCATAATATAGTATCACAAAAACACAAGCTACAGTTACTATGTTTAATAGCAAATTTGGGAAGGCGATATTTTTAGTTTCAACTAAGCAGTTTTAACCAAATATTGTCATTTTCAATGTTACGTTCATTTGTCACTCATTGTAACAGCTACAACCACCAAATTCTGGACATTTATGGGTTCTTTGAAAAATGTTCATTTGCTGTGTTTAGCAAATTTGGAAGGGTCCACTTTCACTTTCAGTTGTATGGGCTTTAACTGGGCCATAATACAGCTGCTCCCAAAAAACTACTGTCTGTTCCACATTTTTACTCAATAACAAAAAAGTCACCCTCCCCAAAAACAATTATTTGATGAAATTCCATCAAATATTGATTTTATTGCGAAAAACGATTTTCCTATCGGAATTTAACATGGGGGCTAAACATAGATTTTTTTTAAATATTTGTTTTATTTGTTGACCGATTTTAAAAATCTAACTTTTGTTTTCTTAATTACATCATTTTCAAGCTATCTCGCCAGGTTTCTGAGTCAATTTCCAACATTTTTGACTCCCCATCAGGCCTTGACAAATCCACTCGTCCGCTCGTATTTACGAGTAACTTTTCAGCCTGGGCGAGTGAAAATTGAAAGCCGCTCGTCCAGTCGGGCAAGTGGAAATTTGAAGATCACCACTGAGAAAATGCAAATGCGAAGTTTTGCGAAGCGAAATACTAAATTCCAATAAAATATTCAAATGATTACCGAGCGTGGTAAAGGGAGACTACCTACTACACTCGCCTTTCTGCGTTGCCAAGATACACATATACAATGTAGACTGTGTCCGACTTATTCCCATTCATGGCTGCAACTACTGAATTTAATACGTGCATTCTACAACCAGTCACCGTGACTTAGCATCCTGTTTAACTGTCGTCTGCTCTGTGTTTACAAACAAAACAAGATGTCAGACATACGCCGGTTTTTGCAGGGCGGCAGAGATATTGATAGATCCAATGAACAACTCGAAAAGGCGAAATTAATCACGGTTATCTGGCGAATTATATCTAAAACTTGGCAATCTTATTATTCCTGCAATACACAACGCTACGCTAAGCCGTTTACAATAAGATGCAAACTGCAGTGTACCCCTCCCACCACGGCACCATTGTTTCACGCTGTGTAGCAACAGTTACACAAATTACATAAATTACATAATTTATTTGTTGAAGCCGCGCACCGAAAGCTGGAAATATAGATCTACACGGGCACAGTGACTGTGGAAATATTATTGTTATCACAAAATATTATCACAAACTGTACATACAAAAATGTATGTTTTGTTATTTGACCAAAAGTTTGGACGAGTAGAAGTCCAGTCTGGACGAGTACATTTTTAGGTTCTCTCGTCCAGTGGGACGAGTCAGAAAATAAAAATTTGTCGAGGCCTGCCCATAGGAAAACTTTTTTTTTTCGCAATAAAATAATTTTTTTTGTGTAGGGTGACTTTTTTGGTATTGATAAAAGAGTACTTTTAAATATGTTTTTAGATTTAATGTGTTTAATAGCCAAAAGTTCGTCGGCAGCAAAACGTGGAACAGACAATAATTCTGCGCAGTTTGACATTGACATACTTTTTCCACTTCAATGTTAAGTGAAATTATGGATTTGGCTCTGCTAACCCGCCTAAAATGACCACAGCTGGTGACAGTTCATTATTAGTCTAAAATAAATCACACTATTAAAGAAATAATTGATCAGGAGCTATAATGAGCCCATAGTTTACATGCCATTGTCGATTTGTGTATTTTACTCTCTGTGATTGTTTTTGCAGCTGCTGAAGATGAACTTTCATTCGACCCAGATGACATCATTACAAATATCGAACAGGTAACATAATTACTTTAACTAGCCCTTTGTATTGCGACCGTAATATTATATTATGAAACGATTCTGGTGTAGCATCTGTTGTTCATATGTCACATATGGGCCATTTGCTAAGAACAGGGTCCATACATATGTGTGTGCCCAGCGTAGTCCCAGTAGCCGATTTCATCAAAATCGCAAAGTATACTTATCTAGCAAAGTATACTTTGAGGGAGTAATCATTTATTTTTCCCGAAATGCAT
Organism: Conchocele bisecta; assembly: GCA_029237695.1. Classification (NCBI taxonomy): domain Eukaryota; kingdom Metazoa; phylum Mollusca; class Bivalvia; order Lucinida; family Thyasiridae; genus Conchocele; species Conchocele bisecta. The sequence goes on from CM055265.1 coordinate 140,623,301, forward strand.
TATTTCATATAGAACTAACGACTGCATATATTTGATGATTAAAAGTATACAGAATTATTATACTGAATTTATTACATTATCACAGCCAATTTGGCTGTGATAATGTAATAAATTCAGTATAATAAAAATTAATAAATTTATCCTTAAATTGAAAATTTCTCCCTCAAAGTATACTTTGCTAGATAAGTATAAAGTACACTTTGCTAGATAAGTATACTTTGCAATGTTGATGAAATAGGCTACAGATCAGCCTGCACAACTGCTCAATCGGATCTTGGCCTAGACTGGTCCCCATTCTCTTACTTGAGCCATCGGTATATGAAATTGTCATTTAACTCTTTGCATGCTGGAAAACTTGTGGGCTATAAATAGTTCAAAAATATCAGATGACAATTCATTATATTTTCTTTTATTTCTCTCTAAATATCATGCACATGTCTTATATTTTCATTAAAATTGTGTCTGCAGGAGCAATTGTAATAAAATGCCAAGACATATTTACAAAGAGAAATAAGAAAAATACTCCTAAATTGGTTGACTGTTATTTTCACCGCTAACATGCTAAGTTAACAGTAGCCTATTTCATCAAAATTGCAAAGTATACTTATCTTGCTAAGTACACTTTGAGGGAGGAATTTTCAATTTAAAGGTACATGCCCACTCAGTAGGCACAAAGTGTTCTTTATAGAAATTAAATAAGTGTATAATTGTGTCACGATTCCACCAGTTCTAACAATTACGAGTGCCCGCTATACTAATATAATCATTTAGTAACGTTTATTTTATGGATAGTGACACGCGGTGGTATCCGGCTTTTTTTCATATGCAAATGAGGCATGATATTTTTAATTGTTTATACTAATTAAATGCGTCGCCTGAAAAAATATTGTTTTCGACAGATTATAAAGTACGATCATTGCACATCAAAAAATAAATACAGAGAATAAATAGTAATGTCCGTTAACAGTTTAAGGAAACCCAGTTATCACCCCTGACATCATTGTGGAAATTTATGTCTTTTGTATATAGTGCCAATCAATAGGTAGGGTAATGGTGAATGAATGTTTATTTTGCCAGAAAATGTCTCAGATGATGGCTCTGATATAAAGATGTACCTTTAAGGATAAATTTATTATTTTTTATTATACTGAATTTATTACATTGTCACATCCATTTTGGCTGTGATAATGTAATAAATTCAGTATAATAAGTCTGCATACTTTTAGTCATCAAATATATGCAGTCGTTAGTTCTATATGAAATAATGCATTTATACCAGAAAAAAATGATTACTGCCTCAAAATATACTTTGCTAGAGAAGTACCGGTATGCTTAGCAATTTTGGTGAAAATCGGCCACTGATGTTAAGCTCCATTCAATCAATAAATATGTCAGTTGAACACAGTTTATGCTTCTTAACCATTTCAACCCTACAGACCATGACCCAATATTTGCAAACACTGTAAATCCAGATGAGCCATCTCATCTCATCAGTATTGTATTTTTATGCTCCCGGTCTCGGTAGAGCCGGAGGCATATAATGTTCGGACTGTGTGTCCGTGTTTTCGTGTGTCCGACACATTAAGAAGTTTGCCGGAGTTTCTCAATTATGTCATACCTTCTATATTTCTTGAAGGATTTCTTAAATATTTCAACACAGCATACCTGTTGACAAATGCCACACATCCATGCTGTCATAAATATGACCTTGACCTTTTGACCTACACAACTTTGAACTTTTTCACACATTAAGAAGTTCGCCGGAGTTTCTCAATTCTGTCATTACTTCTATATCCATTGATAGATTACTTCAATATTTCAATACATCATACCTGTGGACAAATGCCACACATCCATGCTGCCCTTAATATAACCTTGACCTTGGTAGATTACTTTAATATTTCAATTCATCATAATGATCTTTATACCTTGTTAAACCGCATTCTGTTCATACCTGGGGCCATATATATGACATTGCTGTTGAACGAACATAAAACATCAGTCAAGCAATTAATCAATCATACCTGGGACCAAATCATCTTGCGCCAGTTTCACTAAACTTCGTACCACTAAAATGTTTGTAACTGCAAATTGATGATCGTCTGAAAATTTCAATTGATAGATTTACACTTATTGAGCATAGGCTGCATATGCAGCCTATGCTCAATAAATGTAAATCCATTAATTGTTTACATTGTTAATGTGAAATTTACAGACTATCATAATTTGCACTTACGAACATTTTATACATACGCCCGTGTATATGACCTTGCATTGATTTTGTAATCGTTGTAAAAATAAATAAATTTTGAATGTAAAACCCAAATCCCCACATCACAGCAGGTGAAATATGGGATTCGACCCCGTTAACCCGGCCTAAAATGACCTTAGCTGTTGACAGGCCATTAAACAAATAAAACCCCAATCGAGTAAATAAATTTATTCACTCTTGCAAATTATTTGCATGGGTTTCGCTGTGAGAGAAAACCCGTAATCAACTCCTTACAAATAATACACCGTGAGGAGAACACCCGTAAATGCGCGCCTGTTTTCTTGGAAACCACGAGCTTCCATGCAAAATGTTTAATTTTGATTACAGTCAAAATAAAGTTATTTGGAAAGAGTGTCGACTAATCTAGAATGTTAATGTGATTGAACACATTCCAAACATGCACTCAAATATATCTGGCTCATAGAAATAGCTGCGTAATTTGGATTTCAAAAAGTTTACATGACGTCACATTTGACGTCAAAACGCGAGAAAACACGCCATTTTATAACTATTAATGCGCACATCACAATTCATTGTTTGTAATCTAAAAAATAGACTAAATGTGCATATATATCTGCCGTGCAAGTATAATAAATATGATATTTCATCGTACATGTTTGAATAGCGGAAATAATACACTCGTGTCCGTCGGCGCCCGTACAAGCAACTCATTTGCTACGCTCACTCGTTGCTTACGTGGAAGCCGACGCACACTCGTGTATTATTTCCCACTATTCAAAATGTACGATGGAATATCCTCTATATAACCCCAATCAATCCATCAATCAACCAATCAACCAATCAATCAAGTTCTGCTAATCACCATTATGTTGATCAATCAATCAATCAGTCAAGTTCTGCTATATTTACAGATTGATGAGGGATGGTGGAAGGGTGAGTGTAACGGACGTGTTGGACTGTTTCCCGCCAATTACGTGGAACTTCAGGGATGAGTGTGTATATCATGATACCAGTCTACTCAATCCGTTCCACTTGTGGCCTTCATATACACATGGGCTATTCTCTGGAATTATATGCCTCGTCACGTATACATATGTATGTGGCTGTGACGGGAGAAATGGGGCGTATAGCCAATGCGACCAATGTAGATCCAGATCAGCCTGCGCATCCGCGCAGTCTGATCAGGATCTGCACTGTTCGACATTCAGTCAGCGAAACATTTGTCATGCGTTTAACAAACAGTAGAGCTCCTTATCAGGCAGCAGGAGTTCACTAGCTGATTGAGAACTAGACTGGCCTCAATGCTATAAGCCCCATTTCCCAAATCGCGGTTCACATATGTTTTTTCAAACTGACAAATGATGATCTGTGATTTGCCATAAAGGATGCCCGCTTGTATAATTACGGTATTCTTCAATGGATGTATAAATTCATGCATAAATAATGCATTGCAAAAGTTAGGCAGAACACTTTACTGAGAAATGTTTGTCAGTGTGTTGGCGTATATTTGAAGTCGGTTAAGATAATTATTTTCCCTCATGATTAGACGTATCATATTATGGCCTATTTATCAGGGGTGAAATGTCTCCAAACATGCTGACAAATGTGTCATTTTTATCTCGCCCACGTTAGTGGAGAAACATAGCGGCCATAATTAGATATCAACAATTTTGGATGTACATTCGAGCACCAGTATCTCAAAGTCGAAGGAAGATCGTCCATATAGTCAAGATAGGACTAGGTTCGAGATAGCGATGAAGTGACATGGTCGAATATTTTCGCGAAAAATATGAAAACATGTTACCCATTACACCACGAGTAAACAATCACCAATTAACTAATGGCCAAGGGTAGTAAGCTAATCAACATTACAATGTGGCGTCACGGCTCAGTGAGATGTTTAAATAAACAGTGTGATATGCTTAATGAATCGTGTCAAACACTAAAATAAATCGAAGTGTCCAATTAAGCAAACAAAGACCTCAAGTAGGTGTGAATTTATTTTGTTGTGTTTGATATGTTTTGAAAATTAGTGTCGACCAAATCGATCTTGGCAGCCAGGCATTTTTAACGTATATTTATACTGAGGGGACAGAATGGACAGTCGAGATAGAGAACATATACGAGATAGGGCATGGTCGACATAGCAGAGGAAATTTATATTAAACAAATAAGGAGATAATTCGGGACTTTAGTGAATCTTCGAGACAATGGATATCATCGAGATACCTATGTTCGAGATACCGGTGCTCGACTGTATGCCAAAAATGTTGTATATCTCCTGATATCTTAGTCGGATCTAACTTCATCAATAACATCCTCAAATTAGTAGCTAATCACCTCCTTTCATTCGGGTAACCTTGACCTTCATGGGTGAGATCCTCGTCGGCGATCACTTTGTGTTTCCTGTCCGATGAATTGGGTCTGTCTACATTGCTAGTGTAAATAAAGTTCTTCCTTTCACCATTCTGATTCCAATTATGGTGGTGCAACTCTCTACACATTCCTTCTCGTTCTGCTGTATTCTTGTTACCAGTAACCCCTACAATGCTGAATTAAATGTTGTCGTCTGGTGTTTATTTACCATTTTTCTCATCAAAAACATGTCTTGACAACACTTTAGAATCATTTCCAATGGAAATGATTCTAAAGTGCTGTCAAACCATAGTTTTTATTGACAAGAATACAAATATAAAACAACAGCAGATGACAATTTACATTTCCCGCATTCTAACTGCTAAACATGTTTTTATTGGCAGAATGCACCTGCCGAGAGCTTGCCATAGTGAACGCCTCTGTATGTCGCCAGTCAAACAAAAATGTGTTACTGTTTTTGTATTTTTCACTGACTGCCTCGGGAGGTTCGAGATGCAGTCAAGGGGGCCACATCATTAATTTGATCACTAAAGCGTACATTCTGTCTTTTATCTGAGCTAAATCTCTGTTGATCAAATGATAAACAACCAATGTTGTAAGGTCCTTGCAGCATTTGTGTAGGAAACGATACTCCAGATTTATACTGTCTGTTTCACGAAACCTGACCAAATTTTACGGCCATGTAAACAATGCAAAAACAATATTTTTTTCGACAATATTAAGTTTTATCAAAATTTAAGAAAGTGCCTTCTTTTTATTTGGTGAAACTTGGTCAAATATTTTTTAATGGGCATTTTATTTTGTGTCACAGGTTCCACCTGTGCATCGGTGCTAGTGCTAGCATAGATATTTGATCCTGATACATTCTTGATACTTGGTATGTAGCTTCCTTATAATGCACCACATGAATTTTGATTTTTGATCCAAACCAGGGTCTGACATGGATTATCTCTCGCTTTCAGACTTTATTTGTTAGCATTTATTTCAGAGTGGATTCATCTGTTGCTGCTTTCTGGTTGTCGGGCCAGTCAGCCTCATAAAATCACCCTTACGAACAATGCAAGCCACTGACAATGGTTCAATGTATCGGTCCCGGCCTAAAATGACCGTAGCTGTTGACAGGCCGTTAAACTATGTTCAATGGTTCAATGTATAGGTCCCGGCCTAAATTGACCTTAGCTGTTGACAGGTCGTTAAGCTATGGACAATGGTTCAATGTATAGGTCCCGGCCTAAAATGACCTTAGCTGTTGACCGGCCTAAAATGACCTTAGCTGTTGACAGGCCGTTAAGCTATGGACAATGGTTCAATGTATAGGTCCGGCCTAAAATGACCTTAGCTGTTGACAGGCCTAAAATGACCTTAGCTGTTGACAGGCCGTTAAGCTATAGACAATGGTTCAATGTATAGGTCCCGGCCTAAAATGACCTTAGCTGTTGACCGGCCTAAAATGACCTTAGCTGTTGACAGGCCATTAAGCTATAGACAATGGTTCAATGTATAGGTCCGGCCTAAAATGACCTTAGCTGTTGACAGGCCTAAAATGACCTTAGCTGTTGACAGGCCGTTAAGCTATAGACAATGTTTCAATGTATAGGTCCCGGCCTAAAATGACCTTAGCTGTTGACAGGCCTAAAATGACCTTAGCTGTTGACAGGCCGTTAAGCTATAGACAATGTTTCAATGTATAGGTCCCGGCCTAAAATGACCTTAGCTGTTGACCGGCCTAAAATGACCTTAGCTGTTGACAGGCTGTTAAGCTATGGACAATGGTTCAATGTATAGGTCTGGCCTAAATTGACCTTAGCTGTTGACAGGCCATTAAGCTATGGACAATTGTTCAATGTTAAACACCATTAACCCTTAGACCGCTACTCACAACAATTGTCGTCTGCTGTTGCTTTTATATCTTGCCTTATGTCTCAATAAAAACATGTTTTGACAGCACTTCAGAATCATTTCCAATGGAAATGATTCTGAAATGCTGTCAAAGCATGTTGTAAATTATTCCAAAGTAATAAAAATTGAAAAACAGAAACTAAACAGCAGACAACAAAAATAAGATAGCGGTCCAAGGTTCAAATCAATGTATAGGATATGAATTTGGAAGCACTGCTGTTCAAGGCCAGATGAGAGATAAAATGTACTGGCTCATTCAATACACTAATGAAAAGTCATGCAGAGCATGATGTTATTAGCCGATCAAATCAGGGTAAAGTGCATCGAACATATGTAGGTGTCTCTGGTAACATTGTCAATGGTAAACTATTTTCGACCACAGTTCTGTACCCAGCGTTGACATTTTTCGTGATTTTGTGCAGGTTTTGGAAACCCGTTCCCAAATCCATCCAATAGCAGCAATGTTTTGTTGTCACCATTATGTTGCGAAATATTCCAGCGTAACACCTGTACTGTATGCTCTATTTATCTACAAATTACACTCCGCAATACACAAAGTTGTTGTCCGAATTCTGTGGCAGCATGCGAGTGGGCGGAGCTACCAGGGCTATATATATCTAGCGGTTACAGTGTCATCTAAAAATAGACGCAATCTCCTGCGTATTCAGGCACATGCCCAGATTGGCCTAATGTGCCCCATCCGTGATTTTTGCGCGATGTCGGGCGGGCGCAAGACAATCAATAATTTGCGGCATTGACAATAATTAAGGGGGATTGCCGCAATCGCGCGTGCTGGATGCATCCCTGCCATCCCTGTATGATACGTAAACAAATCAAAGTTGGCTATGAAGGGCAATTCTTCGTTTTGATTGGTGGAAAATTTTGTGAATATTAACTAGCGTCAAATGACGCGCATACGCGATCCAATGGGATAAACCCGAGATGCTGGGATAAACCCGAAAATGCTGGGGTTGCTAGTAAGGAGATTTTGTGCAGAGGTCGATTATAAATTAGCCGAATAAACACATTTTACGCGATTATACGTGGCTGAAACTTGTTCTGTCTAATAAATAAAAGCTTTAAATTAGCCCAATAATCGGCGTATGTTGGCGTATATGGCCATTAGAGCCAACTATGGACTTCAACAACAATAACTTCCGGGTTAAATCTCTTCCAGCGTTCAGCTCATTACGTATTCAAAATTGTGTTATTTGGCTATAAGTAAAGTTTTAAACGGAGATAATTGCCAAAAATGCAAACTTTATCGGTTGATGCAATTTGGAAGTGATACAGAAAAATTCGCGTTCGTAGATTACCGAATAGCGGAGAAAAGGGTTGCTACAAACTTTTTCAGAATTCGATGGATAACCAATATATTAGCCGATCTATAAATAGATCGGCTAATAATAAACGCATTACTAATATGGGTCAGTATCTGGGGCCCGTTTCACTAAACTTTGTACGACTAAAATGTTCGTAAATGCAATTTTATGATAGTCTGTAAATTGCACATTATCAATGTTTTCTTGTAAACAATTATTGGATATTCATTAACGCATTACTAATATGGGTCGGTATCTGGGGCCCGTTTCACTAAACTTTGTACGACTAAAATGTTCGTAAATGCAAAATTATGATAGTCTGTAAATTGCACATTATCAATGTTTTCTTGTAAACAATTATTGGATTTTCATTAACGCATTACTAATATGGGTCAGTATCTGGGGCCCGTTTCACTAAACTTTGTACGACTAAAATGTTCGTAAATGCAAAATTATGATAGTCTGTAAATTGCACATTATCAATGTTTTCTTGTAAACAATTATTGGATATTCATTAACGCATTACTAATATGGGTCAGTATCTGGGGCCCGTTTCACTAAACTTTATACGACTAAAATGTTCGTAAATGCAAAATTATGATAGTCTGTAAATTGCACATTATCAATGTTTTCTTGTAAACAATTATTGGATTTTCATTTATTGAGCATAGGCTGCATATGCAGCCTATGCTCATTAAATGAAAATCCATCAATCAAAATTTCCAGACGATCCTAAATTAGTCTACGAAATTTAGTGAAACGGCCCCCAGCTTTGGTTATGTGTGAAATATGACTGGGTATGTCAGATAGTAAATCATTTTGCATTTATTTGAATCATGGTACTAGTGATGTCCATGGTCAGTTGAGATCTCAGACTTGGATTCAAGCATTTTGATTGGTCGATACTTGACCAATGAAATTCTCCAATTCAATTTCAAACGTTTTTAAATGCGGGCAAAGACTGGAGGTTGGAAGTGTACACATATGCAACATGCCATGAAATTTTGTAACTGAGAACATGTGCGATATTTTATGAAAAATATTTTAATGCAGAAACTGTGATATTTTGTAAATGACCTCGAAAGTTGGCGAAATTTTCATAGCGAATCCGGAATTAAATTCCGCATTTGCTATAAAAATGTTGTCATCTTTTGACATAATTTACAAAAAATATCTATTTCATGAACAATCACACATGTTCTTGGGTTGGGTACAAAGTCACATGGCGTGTCTCATATCTTGTCTGTAAATCCATCCTTATTGGCATTTTTGTTTGGGACCATGTGGTTTGGAGTAGTAAGGGTTCCTGGCATCAGATCAGGATATTGTGAATTTCGCCATTACAACCAATCAGAATGCTGGCGTCTGAGATTCTGTTTTAACAATTACAATTGACTCTATATTTGATGCAACGAAAATGTGGCTGTGACTGGAGAAATGGGCTTATGACTTTTGCTAGAAATGTATGCCCAGTAGCCTATTTCACCAACATTGCAAAGTATACTTATCCAGCAAAGTATACTTTGAGGGAGAAATTTTCAATTTAAGGATAAATTTATTATTTGTTATTATTCTGAATTTATTACATTAGCACAGCCATTTTGGCTGTGATAATGTAATAAATTCAGTATAATAATTCTGCATACTTTTAATCATCAAATATATGCAGTGGTCAGTTCTATATGAAATAATGCATTTCGGGAAAAATAAATGATAACTCGCTCAAAGTATACTTGGCTAGATAAGTATACTTTGCAATGTTGGTGAAATAGGCTACAGACCAGCCTGCACATTCGCACAATCTGATCAGGATCTACACTGTTCGTCATCCTGTCATGTGTTAAACAAAATCATAAACTTTAGCCCTTATATCTGACTACGAGTGTGCTATGTTAGCACACTCATAGTCAGATATAAGGGCTAAAGTGAGTTAGCCTAACAGAACAGGTTCTAAACTGGCCACAGATGCCATAAGGTCATTTACTCCAGTCGCAGCCACGAACCTTGATTGTACCAGTTATTGACCATGGTCGTGTAACCTGCGTGTTTTTGTACTGAACGTGTTAAGGCCATAAAAAAAGTACTTTGGTTCTCTGATATCGCTGCGCCAGACGAATCGTCCTGGACAAATGAAAACATATTGTAAATTTGCCACATGTTATTGATCAAAAACACTACCCATGCAAAAATATGCTTCACATATATAGTGGTTATATAAATAGCTTTATTAAACACATATATGAACCACATGTTCAAATGGCGCAAATGGCGTGCAAAATGCATCTGGCGACTTGAACAATCAAAGTACTGACAGTATTGAAATATGTTATCTCTATACATAAACTGATCACTTGCGGAACTAGAGACTGAAAGTTGCATATTTTCTCGATCATCATCGAGAGGCAAATGTACTGTGATGGTGCGACCCCATTCCCATCCATACGTTTTCTCCAGAATAAATTACTGTTTGAAATTCCCAGAAAAAAATTGTCCGAAACTGGCGGCTAACTGTCACTGTGAGAACTAAAGATACATGTAATAGTTGCTGTATGCATACGCACGAAATGTCTTAATTCGTATTTTATAGAATTTAACTGATAAACAATTTAAGCCTAAAACTGTGAAAACTATAGAGAATAGTATATGTAGTTTTAGATACACAGAAAGACGGACCAAAACGCCATAGGATTCTTTGGCACTGGGAACTATTTTCTTGGTTGTACTCGCCATTTAAGCATAGCACGACAATATGGCTGCCCCCATAGAAATTTGCATGACATAATGTGCTATCTCAAGGGAGATAACATAAATATGAGAGATAAGGATGTCGTACAAAAAAAATATATTAACTCTTTGCATGCTGAGAAATATGTGGGCTATAAATAGTTCTTTCATTAGAATTGAGTCCGGAGGACGCAATTCTAATGAAATTCCAAGACATATTTACAGAGAGAAATTAGAAACGTACTCACAATTTGTTGGATGATATTTTCACCGCTAGCATGCAAAGAGTTAGAAAAAAATCTTCCCTCCCGCACGAATATCCGCAAAGTCCGTGTATGAGAACCAATGTACTTTTTTTGTGGCCTAATGTTGTACAAGTCGTTTTGAGAAAATAGTTATTTATATTTTTACACATGACATTTTAACCATATATTTGTGATATAATGTATATGTATATCTATGTATGTACATACAGTCTGCCTGGAAGACCAGATGCTGGCCATTATATATATGCAGGGCTTTGCTACTACATTTCCAATTTATTTTGTACTTACTTAAAATCCAATGGCCTATTAGTAGCTAGGTTTGCTTCAAATGCCATAAGCCCCATTTCTTCAATCACAGCCACATGTGATTTTGTACCTTCGGACATCTGCATAATTTCATTAAATACGTTTACAAAATTTTAAATATTTTTCATAAATGAAGTACATGCGGAATATAATTCTGAAAATATTGTCAACTCTTGACGCCATTTACGGAAAATATTGTAAATTTTGTAAACGTATTTCATGAAATTACATGTACGCAGATTTCCAAAGGTACTAAATCACATGGCGTGTCTCATGAAGGATTTTGCCAATGAATGAGGGAGATGACTCTAGCGCCAGAGCCATTCCATGTTCACTGTACTACAGATGGTCCGTTAGGCTACAAAAAATTAATGTTTACATTCTCATCCCCGCCCGCCCCTAATAAAACGGCCCCCGCCCAGGGTTTTTTTTTTTTTTTTTTTTTTTTTTTTTTTTTTTTTAAATTAAAAAACATTTGGTAAAATTCACGAGAATGATGCGGCCCGCGTATTATACCGCTCCCACAGCTTTTTATCTGAGTGCTTTACGTAGCGTAATACAGCAACCCTGGAACCGCCCCCTCGAGATTAGCAATACTTCAATATGAACATGTTATTACAAAACACTATTGCACGCAACTGCGCCTTGCCGTTCAACACCTCGTTTTAGTATTGTCTGAAAATAAAAAATAAAAGTGTCCCACCCACCCCATTTTTCCCCAAAATTTGGATGAGAATCTAAACATTAATTTTGTGTAGCCTTAGTGCGCTATTGGCAAAGGTGTTGTATGGAGAGTTGTATGTCGTAGTATTTGTCATTATATAGAGATCTATTTCATTTGGTCAATCAATATTTCTGTAATAAACTATAATTGTATAATTATGTTGCTTATAAATAGCGTTCTCCCAGAAATGTATAAACTGTCATGTTTGAGTAAAAAAACATCTTGCAAAATGCAGTTTGTCTATGCATTATGTATACTTCGTGACAAAAGAAACCAGTCCAATAGTACTGGCTTATCTAGGTGAAGAGGAAAGGTATGTACTAACAAAGAATTTTTTATGCAATACCATATTTAATTCATATCATTAAGTGGGTGGTTGGTCGGGCAAACGTGACAGCGTAAATTAACGGTAGGTGTTCCTCCTAATAGGAATCATGATTTGCCTGGTTTGGCCCTCCGGTACGTTTTTATCTTTGGCTCTTTTTGTCGCGCCTGCTTTAGCAATAGCGCGCTTTTTGTGGGCGTTTTTCCGCTCGTCCCGTCCGTCCGCGTGTCGTGTCCTGCCCGTGAAGCGAAAGCGAGACATAGATTTTGTTTTCCGGAGTCGTCGTCGGTGTCGGCATGGTTTTGCGTCATCATTCAATGTTAAGTTTTCGTGTTACGGTCATTACTTCAACACCTTATCAGCTACAGTCATCAAACTTTATACATACCTTTACCTTTACTATGATAGTAGATGAATGTAGGACTATTACAAAAAATTCCAGGCTCCAGGGTCAAGGTCAAACTCTATTTCTTTCTATGCTGCAAACTGAACATTAATGCATGAAGACCCGTTTTCTCTTGCGCTCTGTACACCTTACCTCTTACCTGTAGAGAGAACAATAGCCTTCTCCAGTTGAACACTTCTGCATGTGCAAGCATGTGCAAATTTCCAGCTTGACCACTAAATGTCCAGCTAAATTATTACAGGTAATTTATACAGGTAAATTATTATACCTGGGTATTACATTTCCGTAAACGGTGTTGACAATATTGTGGCAATATGTGGACCTGTGCAGATATGATATGTAGATAAATATATGACTATTATAAAAATTCTGGGCTCCAGTAGCGAGCATTATTTTTTTGTTAAGTTTTTTCTATTTTTAGCCAGGTTTTTTTGGAAAAAATATCCTTTTAAAAAAAACAAAAAAAACTTTTTTTCCATTTTTAGCCAGGTTTTTTTGGGAAAAAAATCCAGGCTATTGGATTGGCGAAAGCCAGGCGGGCGGGCGGCATCCACAATCAATGTTAAGTTTTCGTGTTTCACTCCATTTCTTTGTTACTGTAACACATAGGACCAACAAACTTTCACAGCTTCATAACCAAGGGGTGCCCACCACATATCACTATCCAACATGTTACCTTTTTGAACTTGACCCATTTTTTCCGCGCAGTCAATGTTAACATTTCGCGTTTACAATGTTAACTTTTCATGTTTAAGTCCATTTCTTTGGTACTGTACCACCTAGGACCACCAAACTTTCACAGCTTCATAACCAAGGGGTGCCCACCACATACAACTATCCAACATGTGACCATTTTTTTTACCTTCACCTATTATTTCTACGTAATTGACTTAGCCATTTTCAACGTTAACTTTTTAACTTACGTCTGGTTAAAGTATTTTGGTTAAAGTTTTTCCTTATACTATATCTCTGCAACTGCTTCGCCCATTACCTTCAAACTTTACATGGGTGTTTATCATCATCCATATTTTCATTCTACCCCCCAACCGTGCGGCCCCTGTGCCCAATGTCAAGGTCAAATTACTTTGATTTTTTTGTGTACTATATCTCTGCAACTGCTTCACCCATTACCTTGATACTTCACATGGGTGTTTATCATCATTGTCGCGCCCGCTTGCGGAAAGCGTGATATAGTCGGCATTTTTGCATACGTCCGTCCGTCCGTCCGTCCGGGCCAACATCGGGGGTTTAGGAGCTTAGGGTAAGGGTTAGTAACAAAGGATTCCTTTGTTATAGTCGGTAAGCTCGTAATTCCATTGATCTTTAAGAGCTAATCCTTTGATCTTTTAAAGAACAAAAAGCTCATAACTCCCAAATGTTTGAATGTCCGTCCGTCCGTCCGTCCGTCCGTCCGTGTGTCCGGTTAAAGTTTTTCCATCCACTATATCTCTTTTTTTTAGTGTCCATGCCTCGCCCCAAGACGCGACATGCAGGCCACGGCCATCTAGTCTACAAAAAGTGGGTATAATTATGTTATCCATGTGTCTATGCTTGGAAAAAACCTGGCCTTCATGGCTTTGCCTCGTTTCTTGTGTTTTTTTTTTCAAATTCTTTTTCCATTTTTAGCCAGGTTTTTTTTTAAAAAATCCAGGCTATTGGATTGGCGAAAGCCGGGCGGGCGGGAGGGCGGGAGGGCTATGTCCACAATCAATGTTAAGTTTTCGTGTTTGAGTCCATTTCTTTGTTACTGTACCACCTAGGACCACCAAACTTTCACAGCTTCATAATCAAGGGGTGCCCACCACATATTACTATCCAACATGTTACTTTTTTTTTAACTTGACCCATTTTTTCCGCGCAGTCGACTTAGCCATTTTCAATGTTAAGTTTTCGCGTTTACAATGTTAAGTTTTCGTGTTTGAGTCCATTTCTTTGTTACTGTACCACCTAGGACCACCAAACTTTCACAGCTTCATAATCAAGGGGTGCCCACCACATATTACTATCCAACATGTTACTTTGTTTTGAACTTCACCCATTTTTTCCGCGCAGCGACTTAGCCATTTTGAATGTTAAGTTTTCGCGTTTACAATGTTAAGTTTTCGTCTTTAAGTCCATTTCTTTGGTACTGTACCACCTAGGACCACCAAACTTTCACAGCTTCATAACCAAGGGGTGCCTACCACATAAAACTATCCAACATGTGACCATTTTTTAGCCAGGTTTTTTGAGAGAAAAAATCCAGGCTATTGGATTGGCGAAAGCCGGGCGGGCGGGCGGCGTCCACAATCAATGTTAAGTTTTCGTGTTTGAGTCCATTTCTTTGTTACTGTACCACCTAGGACCACCAACTTTCACAGCTTCATAATCAAGGGGTGCCCACCACATATCACTATCCAACATGTTACTTTTTTTTTAACTTGACCCATTTTTTCCGCGCAATCGACTTAGCCATTTTCAATGTTAAGTTTTTGCATTTTCAATGTTAAGTTTTCGTGTTTAAGTCCATTTCTTTGGTACTGTACCACCTAGGACCACCAAACTTTCACAGCTTCATAATCAAGGGGTGCCCACCACATATCACTATCCAACATGTTACTTTTTTTTTAACTTGACCCATTTTTTCCGCGCAATCGACTTAGCCATTTTCAATGTTTAAGTTTCCGCGTTTTCAATGTTAAGTTTTCGTGTTTAAGTCCATTTCTTTGGTACTGTACCACCTAGGACCACCAAACTTTCACAGCTTCATAATCAAGGGGTGCCCACCACATATCACTATCCAACATGTTACTTTTTTTTTAACTTGACCCATTTTTTCCGCGCAGTCGACTTAGCCATTTTCAATGTTAAGTTTTCGCGTTTACAATGTTAAGTTTTCGTGTTTAAGTCCATTTCTTTGGTACTGTAACCACCTAGGACCACCAAACTTTCACAGCTTCATAACCAAGGGTGTCTACCACATACAACTATCCAACATGTGACCATTTTTTTTACCTTCACCTATTATTTCTACGTAATTGACTTAGCCATTTTTCAACGTTAACTTTTTAACGTACGTCTGGTTAAATGTTTTGGTTAAAACTTTTTTGTTATACTATATCTCTGCAACTGCTTCGCCCATTACCTTGAAACTTCACATGGGTGTTTATCATCGTCCATATTTTCACTCTAACCCCCAACCGTGCGGCCCTATGCCCAATGTCAAGGTCAAATTACTTTGAATTTATTTGTTAAAGTTTTTTCGTGTACTATATCTCTGCAACTGCTTCACCCATTACCTTGATACTTCACATGGGTGTTTATCATCATTGTCGCACCCGCTTGCGGAAAGCGCGATATCGTCGGCATTTTGGCATACGTCCGTCCGTCCGTACGTCCGTGTGTCCGGTTAAAGTTTTTTCGTTAAAGTTTTTCCATCTACAGTCGAACCTGTGAACAACGACCGGCAAAGGGAAGTGGCCAAAGTGGTCGTTGTTGACAGGTGGTCGTTGTTCCAAGGGTCGAACATTTACCCAGTTTCACAACAAAGTCGGCCATGTCTTTAGCATTCTATTGTAATATATATGCATGCTTTTCATCAATTAAAAATTGCACGAAAATGGCTAAAATAGTCAATTTATGTTGTTTTGTCATCTTGTTGTTAGTGTTCTGAACCCAGCCTCGCTTTGGAAATTATATACAAAGGGGAGTAATTATCTTCACGATAAGTATATCTCGCGGCCCGCTTTGGTGCACCATTTAATAGCTTGTCGTAATTACATGCAAGTGGTTTAATTTAGCATGACCATTAGTATTTCACACCACCAGTTGAAATTAATAACGGTCATATAGTCTGTATTAAAACGATAGCCTATGTGGCGCGGCCTGTGAAAAACCGCGAGAGTTTTTTTTGTAACCAAAAATATTTCATTGAATGCGTCAGTAACCCACACGAGCTAGGTGTCCAAATCAGGAGAGAACACCCGGCTTATTTGCTTTCTGTCCAATGTACTGTATACTATCCTGGTCAAGCCCGAATATTTAAGCAGCCTATGACGAATTGGCAATGTCCGCTGACGTAATTACTGATGTTTTTAATTAGAGATTCGCGAGCACTGTAAACCATGTAAACCACGGGCAGACTACGCGAATCCACTGCCTGGTCTGGCCGCTAATGCAATAAGCCGGGATTTGTCGGAGATCGAGACCCAATTCATATAAACACGTTTGTCGTGTCACTTTAGACTGGTACCCGGTCGCTAGGAATAACGCTATATATGCTGAGCATCAGACAGGGTACCAGTCTAGTGTGGACTACGTGACTGATGTCAGCAACCGCGTGTATTGATCTTTGATATGGCCTTGTGCCCCGATGTGTGAAATTTCACACTCGACACGCGCCGTGTGTTTGAAGTCTTAGTCTTGTCACTGTAGACGAATCAGCATCGTGTAAACACAGTTTGCCAGCTAATGATCGAGTTTTATGACTTGCGCAGAATTGCATTATGCCTATTGGAATACACGACACGGAATACATATCGGGAATAACCGTTAATGGAGTTATGCAATATTTTTCATTGAAAAATGTCGCCGAGTTTTGTGATGAAAGGATAATCGGCGATTGCGATGTTATTTTTTTTTGCCGACAAAACATGACTTGGTCGCTAATGGTCGCTGTTTGCAGTAAAAAATGCCGCGTGGGAACGAAAATCGCTGGTCGCTGGTCGTTGTTCGGAGGTGGTCGTTATTCCAAGGTCTTTTAAAGAACAAATTGGACGGGGGGGTTTTAACTGGTCGTTGTGGACAGGTGGTCGCTACTCACAGGTGGTCGTTAACACAGGTTCGACTGTACTATATCTATTTTTTTAGTGTCCATGCCTCGCCCCAAGGCGCGACATGCAGGCCACGGCCATCTAGTCTACAAAAAGTGGGTATAATTATGTTATCCAAGTGTCTATGCTTGGAAAAAACCTGGCCTTCGTGGCTTTGCCTCGTTTCTTGTTTTTACCTTCACCTATTATTTCTACGTAATTGACTTAGCCATTTTCAACGTTAACTTTTTAACGTACGTCTGGTTAAAGTTGTTTTGGCTAAAAGTTTTTCGTTATACTATATCTCTGCAACTGCTTCGCCCATTACCTTGAAACTTCACATGGGTGTTTATCATCATCCATATTTTCATTCTACCCCACAACCGTGCGGCCCCTGTGCCCAATGTCAAGGTCAAATTACTTTGAATTTTTTTGTTTTAAAGTTTTTTTGTGTGTACTATGTCTCTGCAACTGCTTCACCCAATACCTTGATACTTCACATGGGTGTTTATCATCATTGTCGCACCCGCTTGCTTGAGCGCGATATCGTCGGCATTTTGGCATACGTCCGTCCGTCCGTACGTCCGTGTGTCCGGTTAAAGTTTTTTCGTTAAAGTTTTTCCATCTACTATATCTATTTTTTTTTTAGTGTCCATGCCTCGCCCCAAGGCGCGACATGCAGGCCACGGCCATCTAGTCTACAAAAAGTGGGTGATAATTATGTTATCCAAGTGTCTATGCTTGGAAAAAACCTGGCCTTCGTGGCTTTGCCTCGTTTCTTGCTTTTTACCTTCACCTATTATTTCTACGTAATTGACTTAGCCATTTTCAACGTTAACTTTTTAACGTACGTCTGGTTAAAGTTGTTTTGGCTAAAAGTTTTTCGTTATACTATATCTCTGCAACTGCTTCGCCCATTACCTTGAAACTTCACATGGGTGTTTATCATCATCCATATTTTCATTCTACCCCCCCCCCCCACCACCGTGCGGCCCCTGTGCCCAATGTCAAGGTCAAATTACTTTGAATTTTTTTGTTAAAGTTTTTTTGTGTACTATGTCTCTGCAACTGCTTCACCCAATACCTTGATACTTCACATGGGTGTTTATCATCATTGTCGCACCCGCTTGCAGAAAGCGCGATATCGTCGGCATTTTGGCATACGTCCGTCCGTACGTCTGTGTGTCCGGTTAAAGTTTTTTCGTTAAAGTTTTTCCATCTACTATATCTATTTTTTTAGTGTCCATGCCTCGCCCCAAGGCGCGACATGCAGGCCACGGCCATCTAGTCTACAAAAAGTGGGTATAATTATGTTACCCAAGTGTCTATGCTTGGAAAAAACCTGGCCTTCGTGGCTTTGCCTCGTTTCTTGTTGTCTAGTAGCATAAGGTCGTAAGTGCTATATACCGACTATTATCATATACTAAAACAATTATTGACTAGTGAACCATAGAATATAATCTGATATTCTATGGCTCACTAGTCAATAATTGTATAATATGTTAGGGCCAGTGAAAATTGCTTTCTGGCCCAGGCTCGAGGTCAAGGCGGCGGGACAAGCGAGACATTTGATTCCGCGGAATTCTTGTTTTGTAAGGCAAATGCGTTGAAGTTATTGTTTTTTCACAATATCTCTTTAACCCCTTGCCAGACATTGATAATATTTCACATCAATGTTTGTCTAGGGATGATGCTTCATTACGCAGACCCCCACATCCAAATTTTGAAGGTCAAGGTCATTTATTTCCTTGTAATGTTCACCGGTTTTGCAACAGAAATGCGTTAAAGTTATTGTTTTTTCACAATATCTCTTTAACCCCTTGCCAGACATTGATAATATTTGTCACATCAATGTTTGTCTACGGATGATGCTTCATTACGCACACCCCCACATCCAAATTATCAAGGTCAAGGTCATTTATTTACTTGTACTGTTCACTGGTTTTGTAACAGAAATACGTTAAAGTTATTGTTTTTTCACAATATTTCTTTAACCCGTTGCCAGACATTGATAATATTTCACATCAATGTTTGTCTAGGGATGATGCTTCATTACGCACACCCCCACATCCAAATTCGCAAGGTCAAGGTCATTTATTTACTTGTAATATTCACCGGTTTTGTAACAGAAATGCGTTAAAGTTATTGTTTTTTCACAATATCTCTTTAACCCCTTGCCAGACATTGATAATATTTCATATCAATGTTTGTCTAGGGATGATGCTTCATTACGCACACCCCCACATCCAAAGTCTGAAGGTCAAGGTCATTTATTTACTTGTAATGTTCACCGGTTTTGTAACAGAAATGCGTTAAAAGTTATTGTTTTTTTCACAATATCTCTTTAACCCCTTGCCACACTTTGATAATATTTCACATCTATGTTTGTCTAGGAATGATGCTTCATTACGCACACCCCCACATCCAAATTTTGAAGGTCCAGGTCATTTATTTCCTTGTAACGTTCACCGGATTTGTAACAGAAATGCGTTAAAGTTATTGTTTTTTCACAATATCTCTTTAACCCCTTTCCAGACATTGATAATATTTCACATCAATGTTTATCTACGGATGATGCTTCATTATGCACACCCCCACATCCAAATTCTGAAGGTCAAGGTAATTTATTTACTTGTAATGTTCACGGTCAAATGCCTCGGCAGGCGCGACACCGCTTCCGTGGCGGAATTCTTGTGTTACCTTGGAGTTGAATTGGGGTATTGCCCATTATAAAAGTAGTGAGATTATTACTGATCCTACTGCTTTTGGGAGGGGGCCAAGTGATTCTGGTGTGGCGAGGACCTGGCATCAGATCAGAATTATTCTGATTTCGGCTGCATTAGATTTTTGTCACGCCTGCTTTAGCAGAAGCGCGACTATAGTCGTCGTATTTTCCGTCGTCGTCCACATCGTCGTCGTCCTCGTCGTCGTCTGCGTCGTCGTCCGCGTCGTCCGCGTCGTCCGCGGTGGCAAATGCGTTAAAGTTATTGTTTTTTCACAATATCTCTTTAACCCCTTGCCAGACATTGATAATATTTCACATCAATGTTTGTCTAGGGATGATGCTTCATTACACACACCCCCACATCAAATTATCAAGGTCAAGGTCATTTATTTACTTGTAATGTTCACCGGTTTTGTAACAGAAATACGTTAAAGTTATTGTTTTTTTTCACAATATCTCTTTAACCCCTTGCCAGACTTTGATAATATTTCACATCAATGTTTGTCTACGGATGATGCTTCATTACGCACACCCCCACATCCAAATTATCAAGGTCAACGTCATTTATTTACATTGTAATGTTCACACGGTGTAACAGAAATACGTTAAAGTTATTGTTTTTTCACAATATCTCTTTAACCCCTTGCCAGACACTGATAATCATATCAATGTTTCTAGGGATGATGCTTCATTACGCACACACATCCAAATTGTGAAGGTCAAGGTCATTTATTATCCTTGTAATGTTCACCGGTTTTTGTAACAAGAAATGCGTTAAAGTTATTGTTTTTTCACAATATCTCTTTAAAAACCCCTTGCCAGACATTGATAATATTTCACATCATGTTTGTCTAGGGATGATGCTTCATTACGCACACACCCATCCAAAGTCTGAAGGTCAAGGTCATTTATTTCCATTGTAATGTTCACCGGTTTTGTAACAGAAATGCGTTAAAGTTATTGTTTTTTCAAAATATCTCTTTAACCCATTGCCAGACTTTGATAATATTTCACATCAATGTTTGTCTAGGAATGATGCTTCATTACGCACACCCCCACATCCAAATTTTGAAGGTCAATGTCATTTATTTACTTGTAATGTTCACCGGATTTGTAACAGAAATGTGTTAAAGTTATTGTTTTTTCACAATATCTCCTTAACCCCTTGCCAGACATTGATAATATTTCACATCAATGTTTGTCTAGGGATGATGCTTCATTACGCACACCCCCACATCCAAAGTCTGAAGGTCAAGGTCATTTATTTCCTTGTAATGTTCACCGGTTTTGTAACAGAAATGCGTTAAAGTTATTGTTTTTTCACAATATCTCTTTAACCCATTGCCAGACTTTGATAATATTTCACATTAATGTTTGTCTAGGAATGATGCTTCATTACGCACACCCCCACATCCAAATTTTGAAGGTCAATGTCATTTATTTACTTGTAATGTTCACCGGATTTGTAACAGAAATGTGTTAAAAGTTATTGTTTTTTCACAATATCTCTTTAACCCCTTGCCAGACATTGATATATTTCACATCAATGTTTTGTCTAGGGATGATGCTTCATTACGCTACAGACCCCCACATCCAAATTATCAAGGTCAGGGTCATTTATTTACTTGTAATGTTCACCGGTTTTGTAACAGAAATACGTTAAAGTTATTGTTTTTTCACAATATATCTTAACCCTTGCCAGACTTTGATAATATTTCACATCATGTTTGTCTAGGGATGATGCTTCATTACGCACACCCCATCATCCAAATCTGAAGGTCAAGGTCATTTATTTCACTTATAATGTTCACCGGTTTTGTAACAGAAATGCGTTAAAGTTATTGTTTTTTCACAATATCTCTTTAACCCCTCCCTTGCCAGACATTGATAATATTTCATATCAATGTTTGTCTAGGGATGATGCTTCATTACGCACACCCCCACATCCAAAGTCTGAAGGTCAAGGTCATTTATTTGCTTTTAACGTTCACCGTAATTGTAACAGAAATGCGTTAAAGTTATTGTTTTTTCACAATATCTCTTTAACCCCTTGCCAGACACTGATAATATTTCATATCAATGTTTGTCTAGGGATGATGCTTCATTACGCACACACCCACATCCAAATTGTGAAGGTCAAGGTCATTTATTTCCTTGTAATGTTCACCGGTTTTGTAACAGAAATGCGTTAAAGTTATTGTTTTTTCACAATATCTAAAAAAAACTTTAACCCCTTGCCAGACATTGATAATATTTCACATCAATGTTTGTCTAGGGATGATGCTTCATTACGCACACCCCCACATCCAAAGTCTGAAGGTCAAGGTCATTTATTTCCTTGTAATGTTCACCGGTTTTGTAACAGAAATGCGTTAAAGTTATTGTTTTTTCAAAATATCTCTTTAACCCATTGCCAGACTTTGATAATATTTTCACATCAATGTTTGTCTAGGAATGATGCTTCATTCACGCATCCCCCCACACATCCAAATTTTGAAGGTCAATGTCATTTATTTACTTGTAATGTTCACCGGATTTGTAACAGAAATGTGTTAAAGTTATTGTTTTTTCACAATATCTCCTTAACCCCTTGCCAGACATTGATAATATTTCACATCAATGTTTGTCTAGGGATGATGCTTCATTACGCACACCCCCACATCCAAAGTCTGAAGGTCAAGGTCATTTATTTCCTTGTAATGTTCACCGGTTTTGTAACAGAAATGCGTTAAAGTTATTGTTTTTTCACAATATCTCTTTAACCCATTGCCAGACTTTGATAATATTTCACATTAATGTTTGTCTAGGAATGATGCTTCATTACGCACACCCCCACATCCAAATTTTGAAGGTCAATGTCATTTATTTACTTGTAATGTTCACCGGATTTGTAACAGAAATGTGTTAAAAGTTATTGTTTTTTCACAATATCTCTTTAACCCCTTGCCAGACATTGATAATATTTCACATCAATGTTTGTCTAGGGATGATGCTTCATTACGCACACCCCCACATCCAAATTATCAAGGTCACGGTCATTTATTTACTTGTAATGTTCACCGGTTTTGTAACAGAAATACGTTAAAGTTATTGTTTTTTCACAATATCTCTTTAACCCCTTCCCCTTGCCAGACTTTGATAATATTTCACATCAATGTTTGTCTAGGGATGATGCTTCATTACGCACACCCCCACATCCAAATTCTCAAGGTCAAGGTCATTTATTTACTTATAATGTTCACCGGTTTTGTAACAGAAATGCGTTAAAGTTATTGTTTTTTCACAATATCTCTTTAACCCCTCCCTTGCCAGACATTGATAATATTTCATATCAATGTTTGTCTAGGGATGATGCTTCATTACGCACACCCCCACATCCAAAGTCTGAAGGTCAAGGTCATTTATTTGCTTTTAACGTTCACCGTAATTGTAACAGAAATGCGTTAAAGTTATTGTTTTTTCACAATATCTCTTTAACCCCTTTCCAGACATTGATAATTTATTTACTTGTAATGTTCACGGTCAAATGCCTCGGCAGGCGCGACACCGCTTCCGTGGCGGAATTCTTGTTTATTGTAAATATTCCGTTCTGATTTTGAGATCCCCCCCACCCCCCCCCCATTTGTACAGGTAATATATGAGATTCAGTACTAAACCCATTGACCCGGCCTTAAATGACCTTAGCTATTGATAGGCGTTAAACCCCAACAAACAAACAAGCAAACCATATCATATCAATTTAGCATGTCATATGACATTAGTATGTGTAAAGGTTGAATACAGATGTTAAACAGTAATCATGAAAATGTATTCGACTGAATGCAGTTGATCCAGCCAACTTTATGCCGCTAGTTACCTCATTTCGTTGGTCATTATCTCGGCACTGCATGTTGGATTATCATGTTACCTCGTGGTTTTATTTGGTTATCTCAAGGCTGTGCACAACCGACATATCGCACGGAATCGTTCAAGAGTAACTATGCAAGTGACGAAAATGGTAACATCATATGACCAACTCGCATGTGATTATTCAATAGCAATGGCCATAATGTGTATTGTGTTGGTTCAATATTTTACTTTTAAAGTAGATATGATAGAAAAATATGTTGCAAATCGTTAAAAACTGCTCTTTTAAAAACTGTATGGTTTCTTTTATCGCTGAGTATACATGTTCATTATTTGCCATATAATTATTACATTTATATCCAATCAGTATAGTCAATATGCCGGCATTTACTATGGCCATCTTGGGCTGTGATTATAGGAAATATGCCTACAATCACATGTGGAAGACTCGGACCTATGGCACCAAAAAAAGAAAATCCTTATTAAAAAAATCCCATTACCCCACCCACTTGGTCTCGTAAAGTACCATCTTCTATATAGAAGATGGTACTGTACGAGACCAAGTGGTTGGGATAATGGGATTTTTTTAATAGGCATTCTTTTGGTGTCATAGGTCCGAGTCTTCCACCTGTGCCTACAATCACAGGTCCTGATGGCCATAGTAAAAGTTAAACTTTGTTCTGGAAATTATGATGTGTGTTTGACTGTCTCTTCCAATCTCTACCAATACTTATTATGATCATTCGTAATCCTATTTTAGGCGAAGGGGCCAAGTGACTTTGTGTGGTGTGGACCTGGCACCAGGTCAGGTTATTCTAATTTCAGGGCTGAATATATTTTTTCTCGATGGAAATATTCTCTTCTGATTTTGGGATTTTACCCCCAATGCGGTAGGTTAAAACGGGATTGAACCCATTTGCCCAGCCTTACATGACCTTAGCTGTTGATAGGCCGTTAAACACCAATAACAAACAAACATTGTACCTAAGAACATGTGCAATATCTCGTGAAAAATATTTACTATATTTTCAGTAAATGATGTCTAAAGTTTACGAAATTTACATAGCAAATATATATACGGTCCACCCTCTCCGACAGCCATTATCTGTTGGCGCCATTATCTGTTGGCTGTCATATAGACATAGCACTGTGGCTTTACTGTCGATACCAAAAGTAAATAATACCTGATAAAAGTCAGATAATGAAAAATAAAAGTTAAAAATGATATAGAGACATGGCATATTTGTCTAGCTGTTATAGAGATGTCACCGTTGTTGAGATGGGCCATACATTGTTTCAGTGAAAAACATAGGTTTGTAAGAAAACAATCAAACCTGTCGTGGGAAGAAAATAATATGGCCTTTGTTCCTAGGTGGTTTTTATTCGCAGGGTCATTAATGTGGTAATTGAGTAATTGGGAACACAAAGGTGTGGCTGCTATAGACATGGAATTGCTATTCCACTGTGCTCTATATCATAGGTTCGACTAACTGCATCATCATGTAGAACTACATGTATATGAAACTAGAAAACAACATACGGTAGGTGGAAGACTCGAACCGGTGACATAAACATATGTCAATTGAAACAATCTCATTACCCCAGGCTACCCACCTGTTGTCGTACTGTACGTTATGGTAATAAAAAGAAATCGCATTACACCACCCACCTGTTTCCGGTCTGTACTTTACATTAATAAAATCCAATTACCTCACCAACCTGTTGTGTACTGTACGTTACACAAATGTTAACCCTTTCACCGCCATGTAACTGGAATGGATTTTGATATGTTAATGGTCACAAAATTATTTACAGACTAGTCCATTTATAAAAACGGGGTGTTTTTGTTCTGAAAAATATGGAAATTACTTGCAAAAGGTGCAGATCCTTATGAGACGGCTTATCTGGATCTAGTCTTTTTGCCATTACCATGCCTGTGGTGTTGAAAGGGTTAAAAAAACATACCCCACCAACCTGTTGTTTCCTGCCCGCATCGGGCTACACACAATACTACGCTATGTTGTTCTTGCTTACGTAGTTCGTTAGAGACTTATTATTATACACATGTTTATTTTTCCTTATTCTCACTCGGTGCGACAATGGGCACCGTATCTTTACTATATTCCAACACCTTATTACACTTCCGACATGTCTCTGGTACCTTCTTGTTCCGATACTGCCGCCAAATGTCTGCCCCTGGCTTAGTCCGTATCTTCACCTGCAGCTTGTGATTTTGACCCAGCACTCGCGCCAGCTGGGGTAGGATCATTTTCTCTGGTGACATTTCGATAGACGGAAACATTATACACTGTAGTTCCGTCCCAATGTTCCTGTTTGTGTTCTCGATACAGTCAGAGCAGGCGCTGGAGCCGAGTACTTCACAGAACTCGTTGGACGTCCTGCAAGAGACTGGCATCTGGAGGTCGGGGTAGTCGCGGACATTGACCATCGTCGCCTCCCATCGTTTGTTCGCCAACAACATATTGTAGGCAGTGTGGTCACGCGAGTCGCGTCGCGGCATCCCGTAGCTGCAGATTTTACTCGAGGGAGAAACGCAGAAGAAAGTCTTCAAGATCTGTCGTGGGAATTTCTCCTTCGTGACATTAGCAAGGTGAATCCTGGCAATGTATTTCTTCTCGATGAACTTTTCGACATTGGTTACATTTGATTCCCCTACCTGGGTGGGTGGGTGTGTTGTAAACGGGAGATCGCTGGCTGCAATGTTCTCTTTCTTAATGGAGTACAGGGACCTGTAACATTCAAACATCGCAGTGAATATTTTAATTTGGTAACCCTTTCACCCCTAAATAACTGGAATGCCGGCTCATCTGGATCTTCACTGCTATAAAGGCCTGTAGTGTTAAACGTCGGGAAACAAATACTATTGTTGTCTGCTCATGTTTCATATGTGTATGTTTTACCACCAGCTTACGAAGTATGCCGATGGATGGGTATATAGTTTTGTTCGCACCTGCTTTGGCAGAAGTCGTGGTTGGCAGGTGGGAGCACGCGATGGGTAATTTAACGATCGGGGTTCATCCTTAACGGAATCCCGACTGGAGACCTGGTTTGGCCCTCACATACGTCTTTGGCATTTTGTATGTGACAGTTGAATCTGGTTATACCCCTTATGTGAATATTACGATTATTCGTAATCCTATTTTAGGGGAAGGGGCCAAGTGACTTTGGTGTGATATGGACCTGCCACCAGGTCAGGTTATTCTAATTTCAGGGCTGAATATATATTGTTTCTCGATGTAAATATTCAGTTCTGATTTTGGAATTTCCCCCCAATACAGCAGGTTAAAACGGGATCGAACCCGTTTGCCCGGCCTTACATGACCTTAGCTGTTGATAGGCCGTTAAACACCAATAAACAAACAAACAAAATTGGCAGAAGTCAGCCACTTTTTCCGTCGTCCCGTCGTCGTCCGAAATGTCAAAAAGTTTGTATAAGCTTCGTCATCATGGTATAACTTTAATATTACTGGACGGATTGCTTCAATATTTGGACACTTGATACATATGAGCATTGGGAACACATTCATGCCACCATTAACATGACATTGACCTTGCCGCCTTTTCCGTCAGCGTCAACAATCATCAATGGCAAAACGTTTGTACAAGTTTCTTCATCATCATATAACTAATATTTATTTACGGAATGCTTCAATATTTGGACACTTGGTACATGTGAGAATTTGGAACACACTCATGCCGCCATTAATATGATGTTGACATGTTTTACCTTCACATGTTTGCGGAAACACTTAACCATTTGTTTGCGTCAAAATGTCTGTACAAAAAAACGGTACGTATTCGGTTTTACCGCGGGGCTGGCGGTGGACAGAAAAACTGCATAGTTTGTGTACACAACTCCTCTGAAACCGTTCTGTCGATCGATCTGAAACTATACACACGTCTTCTACACATATTGAAAATGTGCACCTTGGTGTTTTTATGCCGAAAAAAATAGTTTTAACAAAAATATCACCTTTTTAACTTAGTCACCTTTTCTACGTTTGTGTATACAATTATATATAGGGTACAGAGTTTGTGTACACAACTTCTATGACACAGTTCAGTCAATCGATCTGAAACTATACACACGTCTTCTACACATATTGAAAATGTGCACCTTGGTGTATTTATGCCGAAAATAAAATAGTTTTAACACAAATATCACCTTTTTAACTTAGTCACTTTTTCTACGTTTTTGTATACATTTCTATATAGGGTACAGAGTATGTGTACACAACTCCTCCGAAACTGTTCAGTCAATGGATGTGAAACAATACACAATTCTTCCACGCATATTGAAGATGTGCACCCTGGTGTTTTTATGCCGAAAAAAATATTTTTAGTAAAAATATCATCTTTTTAGATTAGCCATTTTTTCTACATTTGTATATTCAATTCTATATAGGGTACATAGTTTGTATACACAGCTCCTCTGAAACAGTTCAGTCATTCGGTCTGAAATTAATATACACACGTCTTCTACACATATTGAAGATAGGCATCTTGCTATTTTTATGCCGAAAACATATCACCTTTTTAACTTGGCCATTTTTTCTACATTTTTGTATTCAATTCTATACGTTTTCCAAATGAGCCAAGTATTGGGTCCTAGGTCCGAGTCTTCCACCTGTGATTCATTGTTCGGACGCAGCAGTATTAAAGGAAACATACTGATTTTTTTTGTGTGAAATGATAATACTATACCACATTTAGAAAGACGTTCCGCAGCAGGGGCGGATCCAGCATTTGGGGGAACGGGGGGGGGGTCCTATTTTCGAACTCTCCCCCCCCCCCCCCCCCCCTCCGTTCCTGGACATTTTTTTAAATCTAAATGTCCGGAAATGAACTCTCCTGTGTTTTACGGTTTTTAGCTCGACTGCACGAAGTGCAAAAGAGCTTATGGCATACCCCGGCGTCGTCGGCGTCCACAAACTTAACGTTGGGGTAAATGTCTTATAACTTCTGTTTCCTTTCATGGAACACCTTGTTTGTTCATACATGCATTCCTCAGATGACCCTCTATCATGCTGTAGCAAATCTATGACCCACCACCCAATCCTTACCCCAAGGTCAAGGTCACAAACTTAGCACATTCATAAACTTAACGTTGTGGTAAATATCTTATAACATCTGTTTCCTTCATGGAACACCTTGATATTTCATACATGCATTCCTCAAATGACACTCTATCATGTTGTAGCAAATCCATCACTCACCACCCAACTCTTACCCCAAGGTCAAGGTCACAAACTTAGCACATTCATAAACTTAACGTTGGGGTAAATGTCTTATAACATCTGTTTCCTTTCATGGAACGCCTTGATATTTCATACATGCATTCATCTGATGATACCCAATCGTGCTATCGCAAATCCATGACCCACCGACCACCCCTTACCCGAAGGTCAAGGTCACAAACTTAGCACATTCATAAACTTAACGTTAGGGTAAATGTCTTATAACATCTGTTTCCTTTCATGGAACGCCTTGATATTTCATACATGCATTCCTCAGATGACACTATATCATGCTGTAACCCACCACCCAACCCTTACCCCAAGGTCAAGGTCACAAACTTAGCATGTTCATAAACTTAACGTTGGGGTAAATGTTGTGTAACTTCTGTTTCTTTACGGGGAACGCTTTGATATTTCATACATGCATTCATCTGATGATCCTCTATTGTGCTACAGCAAATCCATGACCCCCACCCCCCCCACCGCCACTTTCCCCAAGATCAACATCATAAACTTAACGTTGGAGTAAATGTTTTTTTATAACTTCTGTTTCTTTACAGGGAACGCCTTGATATTTCATACATGCATTCATCTGATGATACTCGATCGTGCTATAGAAAACCCATGACCCACACCCCATCCCTTTCCCCAAGGTCAATGTCACAAACGTAGCACATTCATAAACTTAACATTGGGGTAAATGTCTTATAACATATGTTTCCTTTCATGGAACGCCTTGATATTTCATACATGCATTCATCTGATGATACTCTATCGTGCTATAGCAAATCCATGACCCACCGCTCACCCCTTACCCTAGGGTCAATGTCACAAACTTAGCACATTCATAAACTTAACGTTGTGGTAAATGTCTTATGACATCTGTTTCCTTTCATGATGGGAACCAGGGGCGGATCTAGAGGAGGGGGGGGTGAATATATTCCTCATGTGCCTTGATATTTCATACATGCATTCCTCAGATGACCCTCTATCATGCTGTAGCAAATCCACATCCCACCACCCAACCCTTACCCCAAGGTCAATGTCACAAACTTAGCATGTTCATAAACTTAATGTTGGGGTAAATGTTGTGTAACTTTTGTTTCTTTACAGGGAACGCTTTGATATTTCATAAATGCATTCATCTGAGCCTCTATTGTGCTACAGCAAATCCATGACACCCCCCCCCCCCCCCCCCACGACCACCTTGCACCACTGACCCCAATGTCAAGGTCCACCGCACGCCCCTTAACCCAAGGTCAAGTTATATAATATTCATGTTTTTGTATGCAACTGTGCCAAGTTTGAGTGAAGGCTGCCAACAGGCGAGCTTCGATCGTTGTCTTCTGACAACTCTTGTTAAATTCGGACTCGAACTGGTGGTAAACTGTGGACACCATATGGCTTGTTCAAAGCAGTTTAGATCTATGTAAACTCCGTGGCTGAACGGGGGGGGGGGGGGTGGTGGTTGTTCAATCCCGGACCCTCCCTCCCCCCTCCCCCTCCTCTAGATCCGCCCCTGGTTCCCATTATAGACGTCTGTGTAATTAATTTAGTAACCATCGATTGGAAACAGAGTCATAGAGTCTAACTTAAAATCCTTGATTGGAAAACATGTTTATATAGTTGCAAACGCTAGTTATTGTTCAGTATAATAAACATTTCTGTACCAATCCCCAGTTTTTTTTACAGGCGACTTACTACGCTGGAGACGGAAATTGTTGTCCGCTGTTTTTCATGTTTGTCTTAACAAAAACCGGTTTTGACAGCACATGAGAATCGTCTCCAGTGGAGACGATTTTCATGCGCTGTCAAAATATGTTTTTGTCGAGAAATATTGAAATAAAACATTTCCAGCAGAACACAAAATTTCATTCAGCGTAGTAAGGGTTAATATAAAATATAAAAAGTTAGGTTAAGAAATACAATTCAATTATTCTTTTCTATTCTGTTTCTCACTTTCTCTACCTACCTCAGTCCCAGTGCGGACAATAAATAAGGTCGTTTTACGGTTTTCGTGGTTAGTTGTGTCTTAAGAAAAAAAATCTTGTTTGACAGAATTTCGGAAGGCAATTCTCATGTTCCGCCAAGACATGTTTGCATCGAGAAAATCGAACAAAAATAATCTAATAAACAGCAAACGACAAAATTTAACTCAGCATTATCATGAGTATTAATGTTCCTAACTATGTTACCTTCTGTCCAAAATATTGCCGGAATTCGTCAGGCGTCTTCGCGTGTAGGGATCAGTGGCATTTGGATTCCACGTCTGTTCGACTTGTCGTCTACCACGCCGGAATCCATGTCCGAGTGTGGTGCTCTTTCCATCGGAAGATGGCTCCGTCTGGCAGAAACTTGGTCGGTGCATCTCCCGCCCGTGTTGTGAAGTTTCACGTCATCTCGACAAGTCTGCCAATTGTGTTGAAGTCAGTAATTGCTTCGCCCACGTGTTTGATCTGCGCAGGAAATGAATTAATTTATTAAAATGTCACCTTCGTAGATTGCCTAATATATTGTTTCACGTTTCCAATTTAGGTTTCTATATTGTGTGTACAGTAGTTGATTTTGGATTAAATTCCAAAGAAATGCAATTAAATTATTTTCAAACGTGACATAATGTTACAGCTTGTCTACTAGGTCTATTGTCTATTGTCATTATTGCTGTGCAGTTATGGTAAAATGAGTGAGATAAACACGATACAATAAGTATGCATGTGACTGTCGTAATATTATGACACATTTCATAACCAACGTTTTGGATTTAGTTAATTAACCCTTTCAGCCCTAAATAATTGGAATGGACCGCGATATGTTAAAGGTGCATGCCCACTCAGTAGGCACAAAATGTTTTTTATAGGAATTAAATAAGTGTAAATTGTGTCACTATTCCACCAGTTCTAACAATTGCGAGTGTCCGCTATGCAGATATAATCATTTAGTAATATGTATTTTACTGATAGTGACTCGCGGTGGTATCAGGCTATTTTCATATGCAAAAATGAGGCATGCTATTTTTTAATTATTTATACTAATTAAATGCGTCACCTGAATTTTTGTTATTTTCAACAGATTATAAAGAATGATCATTGCACATCAAAACAAAACAAATAAATACAGAGAACAAATGGTAATGTCCGTTCACGTGTCAAGGAAACACGGATATCGCCTCTGATATCAGTGTGGAAATTTACGTCTGATATAAAATTTATAATATTGGCAATCAATACGTGGGGTAATGCTAATTGGTAAATGTTTATTTTGTCAGAAAATGTCTCAGATGATGTCTCTGATAATAAAGAAAATGTTCTGCCTACTGAGATGGCATGTACCTTTAATTATCAACCGATACAATTGTCACAAACGGATTTTTTCAGTGTAGTCCATCTATAAAACGGTGTTTGTTTTCACTAATAAATATAAAGATTCCTTGCAAAAAGTGTAGATCTTGATGAGACGGCTCATTATGAGCCGTCTCATCTGGATATACACTGTTTGAAAACACTACTTTGGAGGTATGTAATGTCCAAAAGAAATGCAAACCTTTACTGCCGATTTATTTCCTAGACACGTGTGTACATTAGAAAATTTACAATACTGCTAGAGAAACGTGGCTGGCACCCGAAAACGTCATGGAAAAGCCCGGCATCAAGATCTCACTTCACGAAGTTTTGGGTCTAGTTTTTGTCGCGCCTGCTTTAGCAGAAGGCGCGACTATAGTCGCCGCTATTTCCGTCGTCGTCGTCGTCCACGCCGTCAACGCCGTCATCCGAAATGTCAAAAACTTTATACGATCATTGTATAACTTGCTATAACTTTAATAGTACTCGACGGATTGCTTCAATATTTGAATACTTGATACATGTGAGCATTTGGAACATACTCATTAACATGAGCTTGACCTTTTTTTACCTTCACTTTTTTGCGGAAACACTTAGCCATTTTTTTGCGTCAAAAAGTTTGTACACGTTTCTTGGAATACGTGTTTATCTATTCTAGAATAGACCAGGCGTCAATGGTTGCCATGACTTGTGAGAATAAATACTCAAGATATTTTCCACAAGAAAATTGTGATAATCACCAGAATATAGAGTTAAATATTCCTTACCATCGATGAGAATAAATATATCCGCCGTCAAGTCCAGTGGTTATACATGCACACACGGAGAGAATGCGTCCTAAATTCGCAGCGTAGTACCATATACTTACATATAATAGCGGCATAATACTTTGGAATCTATCCTCCTAACTTTCCCTAATCTTGCAAAGCCGATTATCTGATTAATCACCAGTACACAATACTACGGATTCCTGAAAGTAATCCATGTTAACCCTTACACCGCTAGCTTATGTTTTTGTCGTCTGCTGTTTATTTTATTTTTTCCATTTTTATCATCAAAAACATGCTTTTCCAGCACTTCAGAATAATTCACAACATGCTTTGACAGCACTTCAGAATCATTTCCAATGGAAATGATTCTGAAGTGCTGTCAAAACATGTTTTTATTGAGACATAAGGCAAGATATAAAAGCAACAGCAGACGACAATTGTTGTGTGTAGCGGTCTAAGGGTTAAAATGTACATGTATATACAAAATGTACTGTCTTATGTAAGTTACATAGGAATTGTGTCGTCTGCTCAGTGCTGTTGTTTTTCATTTTTCTCATCAAAAGCATGCTTTGAGAGCGCTTTAGAATAATGGAAAGTATTCTCAAGCCATGTTTTAAATGAGAAAGAAGACACCATATAACTTAACAGCAGACGACACATTTCGTTTCCCGCATTATAAATTGTTAATATACACGTAGCGCCTAACACGAATAAATAAATACGCCACCACTCATGACACGGAGAAGGCAAACCGATATACCTGTATATACTCAACGTCAAGGTGACCTAAGCCCAAACACACATGTGTTTCGAAACTGTAAACAGAAATAGGAATAAACAGGCGCATAACAGCCACACACATATGTCTCTCAATACTATAATTACGGGCAGTAATTCTGCAAAACTCCCGTACTGTCCGTCGGCAAAAGTCTGTTGAGCCCCAATTGTCAACCATCTTGAGGTCTGGGTTGGATGAACGACATTGTTTATTGTTTCGCTATGTAATTGAGGCATGTAAAAGGCCCCTTCGCAATTGGATATAAAATGGCTTTTGTTAACTTTTTTCCACAATTTTGTAGAAATCTCACTTTTATCAGATTAAAAAAACAACAAGAAAAAAAACACACAAAAAACGGGTATTCTCTCGCTATTTATTTTTCACAATTTTGGCGAAATTCACGCTTCTTTTTCACGACACCAGGCCGGACCTCTGTTTCTGCTGTGAAAAAAACCCTAATCTTTGCTTGTCAACCGGAATATCTCATTTGGGAGAGCGTCAGACTGAAGTGCTATAGACCCTTGTCCGTTACTTCAACATGTGGCTGCCTATTCGGTGCAGACTGCGCTGTAATACAATCAAAATCCCGCCCCATCATAACACAACTTCCGACCTACATTCAGTATCAAGAAGACTTAGACTTGATGTGTTGTACCAACGGTAACATATGCGCCAATTTTTCAGACATTTTTATGACATATTTTCAGGCAGTTAATTCACACGCCTACATTTCTACATAGAATAAGATATGTATATTATGTATAGTGGCGACAACATATGAATATATTTCTGTTTCTCTAAAGATTTAAAAACAAATGTACAAAACGTATATGCAGAGTAAGAGTTCTGTCTCTGAATGTTTTCCATCTTACATTGCATAAATCACCAACCGTTTTCCATGGATTTTCGACACACGTTATTTCATTGTTCTCACTCTTGACTGCACACAGACACTTAATGTTAACACATGTATTTTAATTAACCTGTAATAACTGAATAATAAATCGTCATATGATTTGTCTTATACCTGCTCAGGTAAATCATCAAA
Source organism: Conchocele bisecta (assembly GCA_029237695.1). Taxonomy (NCBI): domain Eukaryota; kingdom Metazoa; phylum Mollusca; class Bivalvia; order Lucinida; family Thyasiridae; genus Conchocele; species Conchocele bisecta. Next base: position 140,658,435 of record CM055265.1, read on the forward strand.
CATGTCGGACTTTACAATTGCACTGTTATTAACAACGTTGGAAGTCGTCGCCGGCGGATTTCCGTTCCGGAACACATCCCTACCCTGGGACGTCCGTGTGGGCGACTTAGTGGGCAGACTGACGCTGCCGGACATCGTCTTTCAGATGGCCAAAGGGGGCACCGGCATGCACGGCGGGCCCGCCCCGGCCATACCACGACTGGGCATCGGACCTTGGTCGTGGAATACAGAATGCCTCCGCGGGGACGCCAGCACGGGCAAGGCCACGGCGTTTCCACAAGCCATTGGCTTAGCGGCCGCCTTCAAGTAAGATGCTTTGGTGTATTCTTGCAAATAAAACCACAGGTGAAAGAATTGGATCTAGGATTCAGAAAATGGCTCATTCAAAAAGTTACCCCACCCATTTCGATACAGTGGTGGGTGGGGTAATTTTGAATGAGTCATTTCAGAGTACTAGTTGGGTCCTATCGAGTCGTTGACATGTGTTGCAAACTGGGACTGATGGATTTTGTGACTGCCCTCGGGTCCTGGTCCGCCATATAGTCCATTTGAAATTTTCTGAACCTAGAAATTGTGTTTACTATAAACTTTTATTGTTGATTTGTACTCAGAAGGGGTCTTACAAGAAAGTCAGCTTAGTTGCCAAAGTGGCAAGTTTGGGCAACTTCGGTAATTTGCATAAATCCAAGATGGCCGCCAAATGTTAGAGAAATACATTATATCCTATATGTATCTTATTGTAGCAGCAATATGTATGTGGAAATGCTTGTGAAACTGATAGATGTAGTAATTACAACTGCAAGTTAAACATAATTTGCATAAATCCAAGATGGCCGCCATATGTTCTAGAAATACATGATATCAGATATATAGTGTATGGTAGAAGCAATATATTTGTGAAAGTACTTGTAAAGATGATAGATGCAGAGACTAATATGAAATAGGCACTACCTATGACGGGCGACGTTAGTATAGGAAACTAAATTTACCAATTGATAGCTTTACCATGATCTTAGTATGCTATAAACGGTACCGTAGTATATTGTAGTATTGCAGAGCTACTTCCCGCATCTACCACGATGTTACAACTTCTGTATTATAATTAAATGATGGCATTGTCGCACTTCTCTTATTTGAACCAGTGATACAATTTAGATATTTCATTTTCCTATATAGTACACTAATAGCCTAGGCATAGTGGAGCGCGTGGTCGAGCGGTCTGAGGCGTCGGACTGCTGATCTTACGGTCGTCGGTTCGAGCCTTACCGGAGGCGTGCGTTGTGTCCTTGAGCAAGACACTTTATCCACACTGCATCAATCCACCCAGCTGTAAATGGGTACCGGCTAAATACCGGGAACATCGATTGTATTTGATTGTATGTACATGTGCTTATGAATAAAAATATGATCTACTGGTGATAAGCCTCAGTATTGAGGGCATACCAGTATACTGGCAAAAGCAAAGCATTATAGAAACTGTATTAGTACATTTACGATCATTTTAAGAAAAGAAAATCTTCAGGGATATTATTCCCAATTTTCGCAATCTCAGTCGTCATTGAGCACGACTGTCACTTCGAGAGTTATACACATTTTGCCCATTTTTGGTATGAATTGTGTTAAGTTTTACATTTACTTTTGATTAACCCAGTGCTGTGTCAGATGTGTTTGTATCCTGGATTACAGCAACAGGTGCACTAGACGCACACTTGCAATGCATACTTTGTTCTGGTAGTCGTGTTCCCCAATTATCCCGGATCGCTTGACTATGTCTTGTATTTTTAAACTCACATCAGCGAAGTTTATTTTCTCGATCCCTGTTGGTCTTTGAGCACATTTTGACTATTGTTCGTATTAGTGTTGTCCTTTTTGCATACAGCTTCACTTCAGCTGTTGGTAAGAGGTACTTGTGTCATGGACTGTGAATACAGCACATGCCGTGACACAACCGAACAGGCGCAATAAAACAGCAGTTGCAATGCATACTTGTTTCTGTTAGTCATGTCCACAGAGTATCATGGATCGCTTGACTTTGTCTTGTAAACAAAATCACAACATGTGCGGTTTCTATCTAATGATATTGAGAGAGAGATATAGTGTGCTTCTATCTAATGATGTTGCAAGATAGAGAGATAAAGGGTTAGGGTTAGGGTTAGGGGGTTGGGTTAGGGTTAGGGTTAGGGTTAGACAGACAGACAGACAGACAGACAGACAGACAGACAGACAGACAGACAGACAGACAGACAGACAGACAGACAGACAGACAGACAGACAGACAGACAGACAGACAGTCTGTCTGACAGACAGACAGACAGACAGACAGACAGACAGGCAGGCAGGCAGGCAGGCAGGCAGGCAGGCAGGCAGGCAGGCAGGCAGGCAGCAGGCAGGCAGGCAGGCAGGCAGGCAGGCAGGCAGGCAGGCAGGCAGGCAGGCAGGCAGAGCAGGAGAGGCAGGCAGGCAGGCAGGAGAGCAGCAGGCGGAGGCAGGCAGGCAGGCAGGCAGGCAGGCAGCAGGCAGAGAGAGAGAGAGAGTGACAGAGAGAGAGAGAGAGAGAGAGAGAGAGAGACAGACAGAGACAGAGACAGAGACAGAGACAGATATGGATGTGGGAGAGACAGAAAGAGATAGAGAAGACAGACACAGTCAGACAGAAACATGGGTGTGGGAGAGAGAAAGGTGTGTTAAAATAAATACGGCATAATGAAATTCCATTTCGTTGCAAATTGTTTTTCTTTCTTTTTTTCCATAAAATATTCCAATGCGCATTTAAGGCATTTATACTCAGATCATTTAAAACGCATATTTTCAAGCGTCTCTCGAGATAATTTGAAGATGTTTATTCCATTCTGTCCACTTCGTCATCTTTTCGCGTTTAATGGTAAAAACATAATGGCGTCAAAGGATTATTTATTTTCGATTTACGAAATGGTGCGAGGGTTTCCGAGTGATTCGTGTATCCTTGGAGACTCTCGAAAGCGAGTCTAGGTACAACGACAACACAAATATTTTGAAATGCAGTAACTTCGTAAGCTATATTCAGTATACTTGACATTTTGTTTTTGAAGCATTTGGCACTTCGGGCGAAATTATTCGTCGCCCGTATTAGTAAAATGTCACCTGCTGTAGTAAAACACCCAGCTCCAGATTGGTTTACGGTAAAACAAATTTTACACTTTCAATCATATATGTTCAACCTAGTTTCACTGAATGGTAAGTTTTCATATACGCGTAACATAAAGCGGGCTACTTCGTCGCCCGTAATAATTTAAGAAATGTCACCCGTATCAACTGCAAGTTAAACCCAATTGGCATAAGTTCAAAATGGCCACCACATGTTATAGACATATATTGCATTATGTGCGATATATATTGTATTGCAGAAGCAATATGTATGATGGTGGGTCTAGTTTTCGGGGTATTAACAAGTTCATCAACTAGCGCCTTTTATCAAACATAACATATTATAGACATGCATTATGTGCGATATATATTGTATTGCAGAAGCAATATGTATGATGGTGTGTCTAGTTTTCTGGGTATTAACAAGTTCATCAACTAGCGCCTTTTATCAAACATAACATATGAGCTAAATTGTTAGTTCAATAGAATGATGAACATTCCTTTCAATGTTTGTTGCCTTCAAAATAAGATTGTTGTTAGATTAAAATTCGCGTCAGCTCGTTTTTGCAACACATGCGTCGGCCATCTTGAATATTGACTTATGGTTGGAGTTTTCGGGGTATGTTCCGAAAGTGTCAATAAATTTGCTAATTCGTCTAGTTTTCATTGGCTATAAGATCATCACGCAGATGAATGAGGGACAGTGAAGGAAAACTTGAAAATTTTCTCTTGATTATGATTTTAACAATATTAAAGAGCAGATTAATGGCGGACGCAGAAAATCACGAAAATCACGGTAGGCTCGTGAACAAAATGAAATAAATGGCAAAAATTACCAGTATTTGGTCCAAACACTAGATTTTGTGGCATTTTTTAAGAACTTACAATAGGTAACGTCATGCTTGTTTTAATTACGTGACGTAAAGCACATCGCGGCTGCACACATGTCTACAAATTACAAAATATGTGAATACCCCGAAAACTCCGACTACCCCGAAAACTGGCGTCATGACCATATGTCAAAACAAATATAAAAATAACAGGTTCAGTAACTGATAATGTACGGAAAGAATACCCAACGATATGCATAATTTCAAGATGGCCGACATTTCCTAAGAGTTTCATTAATTGTGTACTATCGATGTGCGTACGACCGGCTTACATAGAAATATTGGGTTACCAATTTGTCCATGTACTTATTGTATACTAGGTATGCATGCGGGAGGTTTAAATTGTTAGGTCAGGTATCACGTACGTGGCGTTGTAATGGATGTTTCATAGACATGACCATGCTCACCTTTGAATATGGGAGAGGGTGGCCAAGACGAGCAATTATGCCTCTGCACTGGCTGCTGTTTCAAGCCTCATAATCAGCAAAAACCGCAGAAAAATGAAACCACAAGAGTGACACTAATGGATGTTTACTTGCTATTCTGAGTTAATACCATTGATACTCTAATACCCTATCACACCGTATGCTGTCCCGCAAACTCGTCATCCAGGTAATCAATGTCAGCAAGACGATACCCAACATCCTCATTAATTTCACATTCCTCTGCACCTTCCTCTTCAAATTCTCCAAACGCACCCTCCTCCCCATCGATACCCTCATTGTTCCCAGCCTGGACAGTTTCTCTTAGACTAATAGTACATGGATTATAGCAACCCTGGTCGACAGAGCTGTACAGTATGATGTGCATGGAAATATGTTCCCTGTGGCAGCCATACAACACAGTGATGCACGTCTTACCATGTACCATACACTGAGCGTGAATCACATAACTAAGATGTGATGGAGTTGTGTTACCCTTGTCAACGGCAATAACGTGGACGCCATCCCAGATCTCCCACCCGGAGTGATTGGTATCTGCTGCGTCATCAGGCGGTGCTTGCTGACCTGCCACTTTCCATGTAGCATGCCATGCAGATGGGCATGTTGCACATGCAATGACAGATTGGTGGATGTTAGAGGAAGAGTCATGGTTTTAGCGCACTGGCCGTGCCTTTGGCACACAAATATGATGTCGTATCACATCCACTGAGGGCATGCATACTCAGCAGCTCCAAACACTTTGGCCATAGGTCAACATAGCTGGCGTAATATCTAACACTGTCCCATCCCAGCGCTCCATCTGCACCTTGTTCACCAGCTTCTCTCTGTACACCCAATATACCAGCAGGATGAATACGTCGTTGTCATCACTAAGGACGGAGATCACACGTTTTCCAGACGTTGCAGCCTGCAGGACAAACGAGACAATGGTGATGTCCGCCTCATCATGACCAAACACTCCATGATCGTGGGTATCAATTGTTGCATTGCAATTTCTGATGTGTTGCCTGTGTGGAGATAACCATGTTCAACGATGAGGGATGGGGGTACGGAACAGCTGTGAAAAGATGCCCAAGTTCCATCATTCTGTCACCGCAGAAACCGGAGAAATATGTTCTCGATATTGATTATTGGTATGTCTTTGTTGCCATTGCCCTGCTTCTTGAGGCGTTCCATCATCTTGATAGGAATGCTGATAGGGTCGTAGAACACTCTGTGAGACTGTCTGTATACTTACTCTCCATTCTCTTCCCAACAGCAATCAATCAGTCACATTGACTTCAGCTGGGGCTATTTTGCCGGTGACTGGATTGTACAGATGAGGGCGACAATCTTCTTGTGGGTGAGAGTATTTCTCTACCACCACATCATGCGGCTCTGATCATCTGCATATATGAGACGTCGGTACTTCAGCTCCTTCGTGTGATGTTTCTGTGAAGACTGTCCTGGTACATCAGCAGAGTAGAACCAGTCTGACACATGTACGGTATGGGGAAGCCACTCATAAACAAGATCAGCAGATAGTCATGCTCTTGTGACCTCTGCTCACCACACTTGTCACCATAAACGCCATTCCAGTACCCACCATTTGTAGGTGGCAAATGCAGCGGACGCAAGGTCCGCTTTGCTATGATACTGCTATACAAGTCTTGACAAACACATGACACAATTGCTTCGTCTGCTATAAATATGCAGTTCAGTTGCATACTACTCAGGAATCAGAATAATACGATCATGTATATATGATATACACTATTTACAAATGGGGTATATACCTGTGTTCGGTATTGGAACATGTTCATCAGGACTAGCAGATAAATTTGAGCAATAAAAGTGTTATATTTGTTATTAATTAGTGCATTTTTATCGAGGCTGTATCTATAGTTATAGTATATATCTGCAGATAAATTGTGTAGTCAAAGTTTGTGCAGCCAAGTTGTAGACTACGTACATTGCATTGATCAAGGGTTGATTCATTGTGTGTCTGGTGGGGGTGGATTCCGGCGTCCCTTCTTGTCCCCCACCCCCAAACAACATGCTCCAAATGCTCCAAAATGTGTCAGAAAGCAGGAAATTAGACAAATTGGTATCCCAAGATTTATGTGCAAGTAAATTGAACGTACCATCTTGGAATGGCGGCCATCTTGAAATTGTGCAAATAAAGTTCGACTTGCAGTTCATTGAAAAACATTCCTTACATGATCAGTTACTGAATATGTTACATTTACATGTACTGCATACATATAGCTTCTGCAATACAATATAATATAGGAAATCATGTATTTCTATAACATTTGGCGGCCATATTATTGGATTTATGCAAAGTGGGGTTAACTTGTAGTTGATGGTAATTAGTGCATCTATCATCTTTACATGTACTTTCATAAAATAATTGCTTGTATAATACGATATATACATTGGATATTATGTATTTATATAACATGTCATGGCCATCTTGGATTTATGCACATTATGGAAGTTGCCCAAAGTTGCCATTTTGGCAACCAAACTGAATTTGTTGTAGGACCCCATGTGTGTACAAATCAAAGGCTACTATATACCGTTTGAAGCATGGCGAATGTCTATCTAAATAGCGAACAGTGCATACATTGCATACTTTTTGTACTGGATATGTTAACCCTTACTACGTTGAATTAAATGTCGTCTGCTGGAAATGTTTTATTTTCAATATTTCTCGACAAAAACTTCTCATGTGCTGCCAAAACCAGTTTTTTGTTAAGAATTAAAGCAAAAATGAAAAACAGCAGACGGCAATTTCCGTCAACAGCGTAGGAAGGGTTAACCCACTATGGATTAGTGAAAATATACTGTTTTTATCCAAAAAAATACCAATATGACGAAAAAAAGTGTAGGGTCGGCGGGACAAAATAGGGTCGGTCGGGTTAGCCTTGTTAGTGGAAACAAACACTTTTTTTTTTACGCCTTACATAATTAGGTAACCGCTTAATTTCCGTAAAGGTGTCTTTTCATATAATTTGAGGGCACCCACTTTAAATGTTTTGTTTTTTTATTTACTTTGTTTAATACTAATAGCCAAAAGCTTGTCGGCAGAAAAACGTGAATCAGAAGTAGGCTATATGACTGGTGGATATCGTAAATCGGCGTACCAATCAAGCACACACAGCCGGTCATGTTTACTTCCGGACTTCATGTGACTTGGGAGTGAAAGTTGATACAAGTTACACATCACAGACAATAATTTAATTACAAGATCACTTTTTAACAGTTTATGAAATATTTTGAGGAACATCAACTTTATAAGATTTGCATATTGTCACAAAAGATGCGTGGCTTGTTTTTCATGTTAGCATGCATGTTTGCGTGCGTATTTTGCCAGCAAAGTTCAATAGAAATGTCAATACCAAAACCAAACGCCGAGTACCCATTCATGAACACGTCGCTGCCCTGGGACTATAGAGTGGACGACTTGGTATCTAGATTAAGCCTGAAGGAAATAATGTACCAGATGGCAAGGGGTGGGGCAGGGCGGAAGGGAGGGCCAGCACCAGCAATAGAACGGCTCGGTATCGGTCCATACCAGTGGAACGAGGAATGTCTCCGAGGGGCAGCACGGGCTGGGGAGGCTACATCTTTCCCACAGTCCCTTGGACTGGCCGCTGCATTTAGGTAGAATTGAAAGGGTCGTTGGAAGGAGTTATATAACTCCGTTCTTCCACTGAACCCTTCAATTTCTTTTTGAGAAAATCGGTACAAGAAAGCGGTCAAGGGAAGAAGCCCCCTTCTTCCACTGACCCCTTGAATTCCTTTCAGAGCAGGGGTCAGTGAAAGATGGGAGTTCAACTCCATGAGGGAGTTAGTCCACTTACAGGGGCGTCGGAAAAGGTCCGGCAGTTCCAGCGATTGCCGGATCAATAATTTTGACATATTTTTCTGCATTTTTTTCTCATTTCTCATCAAAAGTGTATGTTGCCACTCGGTTGAACTGTTCACCTGAGTGGTAACAGCATACACTTTGTAGCGGGGGTAGCGGGGGCATCTACTAGATTCGCCGGACCAATCTTATGACGCTTCCGGCGCCCCTCATGACTTATCCCGCTGACCCGGTTAATAGCACTGATATATAAATGTCATCTATCACATGACAGTATAAACAAAGTGTGCTGCAACATCAACATACATTTGAAGTGGTCAGTGTAAAAATGGGTCTCGTAGCTTAAACACCTGTTGGAGTTAGCCCCTTCTTCCACTGACACCTTCAATTGGCAATTTAAACATTTACTTTTTTCTGTGAATTTACATTTTAAAGCAATCTGCAGATCAATAATGCTTTATTATATTTTCAAAAAGAAAGAAGAAAAATAGGGATTTTTTTGTATCTGGATATTGTCATAGGTATTACAGGCGCCGTAAGTTACAGGTTGCAAGTTAAATATTTCTCATTGAAACGGTTCAAATGAGAAGTTACAGCATACACTTTCAGTTGAATAAGGTGGCTGTGACTGGTGAAATTGAAGTTGGACTTATGACCCTTGCGACCAGTGTAGAACCAGATCATGTTGTACAGATGTGCAGTCAGAGCTCTGACTTGACTGAGATATTTTACGTAAATGACGTCAGAATAGAATTCTGCATTCACTGTGAACATTTCGTCATCTTTTGATGTCATTTATGGAAAATATTGTACAAATGTTCAGTCAGAGTTCTGACTCGACCGTGATATTTTATGTAAATGACCTCGGAATAGAATTCTGCATTTGCTGTGAACATTTCATCATCTTTCGATGTCATTTACGGACAATATTGTAAATAGTTTTCATGAAAAATTAAATTGTTCGTCTTCTTAGGTACAAAATCACATGTTTTGCCTCAATTGTATCAATACTACCATGTTTCAGTCCCCAGCTGATCTATGGCGTAGCGGAGGCCACCGGGGTGGAAGTGCGAGCCAAGCACAATGACTACGTCAAGAAGCATGAATACGGTGACCACAAGGGCCTTAGCTGCTTTAGCCCAGTGATTAATATTATGCGCCATCCACTCTGGGGTAGGAACCAGGTATGTTGTCATGCTTCTTAGATATATGTGGCTGTGACTGGAGAAATTGGGCTTATGGGCTTGTCGACCAGTGTAGATCCGGATCAGCCTGTGCATCCGCACAGTCTGATCAGAATCTGCACTGTTCAGCATTCCAACTAATGAAACTCCCATCATGCTTCTAATAAGCAATACAGATCGTTATCAGACAAGAGTGTGCTGTTTGATCAGGAGCTACACTGGTCATAAATCCCATAGGCCCCATTTCTCCAGTTACAGACACATGCATGCATGTAATTTCAAAGTCAAAACCAGTGCAGAGTCATACGCCCTGACATGTCATACCCGAGACTAGACCACAGTAACCCATGATTGGTTTGTTTTTATTCTCTGCATTCACAGTCTGGCCAGGATCTGCAATGTTTGCTGCTTATATGCAACAATCTGTCCATTAAACACTGTGAGCTACAGCATTATCTGGCTGCATTTGTGGTAGCTGATTAGAATTGATTAAGAGAATTAATGAATTGAGCTCTCCTTTTTCATATCATGGCAAATAGTATAGGTCACAACACAGACTATGAGTATGCCTCTAGACACCTACACCCAAGGTAGACTGGAAGATAAACCTTTCATCTACTAGAAACAGTTACCGGTAAATATATATTAAATGGAAGGAAACTAATAAAATATTATATCGTGAATAATTCTTCCAATATTTAGGTTTTAAGTTGTCGTCATTACACATAAACTGGCATAAACCACACTAACTTTAGCCCTAAACTTTAGTTTAGACAGGCTCTAGTGTGTATGCATTAGGTTTCAATTCTCTCGATATTACAAATGTATTATTTTACAGACTGTCCAGAATTTCAACATACATGTACATGCACGGCTCCAGATAAGGAATTAGTAATTGAGTATTTTCACTCCATCATATCTGAAGCAATTGGGTATTTCAATATTTTCATTGGGTAAAATAAAATCACACTACTGTTTGCACATCAACAAACAGCAATTATTGAATAGTTTGCTTCAAAATGAAAACATGTCTTGGTATTTCATTAGAATTGTCTCCTTGGATACAATTCTAATGAAATACCAAGATGTGTTTTCATGGAAAATAAGAAAAATATGCTATATTTGTGGTCTGGTTATTGTTGTTATTGCTTTTTGATACTCGCTACTTCTGATCTAAATTGGGTTTTTGGCAATTTTAATTGCATATTTACGCAAATAAGCAGCTTATCTGGAGCTCTGATTCATGTACTTGTGTTACTAGGAGAGTTATGGTGAGGACCCGTTCCTAAGTGTGGTGTATGCATCTCATTATGTGCAAGGCTTATACTGAGTCTGGTTATTATTGCGAAGCACACAAACATACATTGTACCGCCCCAATACCCGAACTACAATGGAGCCTCTGTAAACCGGACACCCTGGGGGTACCCCCAGGGTGTCCGGTTTACAGAGGCTCCACTGTACATGTTTTACATGTCAGGTCTCCCAAAGCTTTACATGTTTTACAGACTAACCAGAATTTCACCATACATGTACTTATGTTACTAGGAGAGTTATGGTGAGGGCCCGTTCCTCAGCGGGGTGTATGCGTCTCACTATGTGCAAGGTTTACAGGGCTATCACCCACGCTATATTACTACCAATGCCGGCTGTAAACATTTTGATGCCTATGGAGGGCCAGAAAACATTCCAACCAGCAGACTCTCTTTTGATGCTCAGGTAACTGTGTTGAGTGATAGGTTGGATTGAGGTTTTGGCCCTCATTTGATTTTCTGAGCACGTTCTTGGAATAGTGTAATCGAGCACAGGGATAGTTTATGCTCAGAAGGGTGGTTGTAGACACCAGTTCATGAGAAAACAGCTAATCATTTGCAACCAGTATAGCTGCAGTCCATATAACATACAGTCTACACTCGTTTACTCAAAGTCTAGGGGACTGAGAAAAATACTTGCAGTTAACGAAAATTTTAGTTTCATTAACAATCGTTATTATATAGGAATACATATTCATTTTAATCGGTACCAATAATTTTACTTTCAGTTGTCAGTAGTTTGACTTAACCCTTAGACCGCTACTCACAACAATTGTTGTCTGCTGTTGCTTTTATATCTTGCCTTATTTAAAAACATGGTTTGACAGCACTTCAGAATCATTTCCAATGGAAATGATTCTGAAGTGCTGTCAAAGCATGTTGTAAATTATTCTGATGTGCTGTCAAAGCATGTTTTTGATGATAAAAATGGAAAATAGAAAATAAACAGCAGACGACAAAAAAATAGCGGTCTAAGGGTTAAGAGAGTTTGAGGTAACTCGTGTAGACTGTACATGTATTTGCAGTTTGATCATAGTTGTACTGTTTGTTATTTATCTATCCCTGATATTTCTGACATTTATGCAGGGGAGACAATCAAAATCTAGAAAGCTGGTTTACTTCTGATGTGGTAATATTTTACAAACAATGTAGACCCTGATCATGCACACATGGGCAGTGTCTATACTGGTTGTGGTTCTTGACTGCCATAGTGTGTTTTCTAATGCACTGGATGTTTATTAGGAATCACAGGTGAAAGAAAAAACAACTGATGGGTATTTTCTTAGAAGATACCCATCAGGTGATGTTTTCTTTCACCTGTGCTCTGATTAAAACAATGAAGGTATAGCAAGCAGCTCACACAAATCTTGTCGTTCATGAAATCACTGTGCTTCAAGGAAACATATGGAGAGGATACATATGTCTCGGGGCTCAATGCTGGGGCGTTTGTCGAAGGCTTACAGGGTAATCATATACGGTATGTGCGGGCCAGCGCGGGCTGTAAGCACTTCGATGTGCACGGAGGACCGGAGAATATACCAGTGTCTAGGTTCACATTCGATTCTAAGGTATAAGACGTGGTACACAGGCGTATAGTCTGGGAAATAGGTGTGTATGTGCCTATAATAGGTTATGTTGTGAACAGTGACTTGCAATCTACTCCCATACCGTCCGTAGCAGAGTTATGGTTCTACTCACAGGCCTCGGCTGCAGACTAGCAAATCAGATCTGATTCACACTTTAGCAGTTAATTGTGAAAGATTTTCTGTATTTTTGTGTGAATATTATGAAAATATCTTATTCCCATGATTGTGACATAAATTTACAAAAGATGATCTGATAAAGTAAATTTAAGATAGAATCAACAAGTGTCCCAGTTGGTGGAAGCCAAATTCAACATGTAAAAGTAAAGATGAGGTCAATTTTCTGGAAAGGCAAAATTTAATTTTCTAAAATTTATTTCGGAATTACATGTAATAGTTTGTATTACTTTTATAATACATGTACTAATAGTTTTTTTCAGATGGAAAATTTATAAGCTATGTCACAATTAACTGTTAAAGTGTGAAACAGATTTGATGCGCTATTCTTCAGAGGAAGCCTATGAATGGAATTATAACTCTGCTACGGACACCACGGTGCAGGAGTAGATTTCAAGAGTTACTGTTTGCCACTATAATAGGTTATGGTGCGGGCACACAAGGTGTACAAAATTGTTCTGGGAAAAACTTATGGAAGTCAGATTAGGTAGAGAGGAGTCCCTTGAAAGGGACTCGTCTATACCTAATGTGACTTTCCACAATGTTGTCCTAACAAACTTGGTACCCTGTGTGATGGGACGTTATTTTGTGTACATGTATATAAAATATAGTATTGGTGGCTTTTATATTCAAATGTCCATGTAATTATATCCAGCCGATAATGGTGAAATTTTGCACGTCAATGCTGACTTGTTCTATTTCTCCCTAAAGTGTACTTAGCAAGATAAGTATACTTTGCATCCAGTGAACGATCATTTCAAATATCGCACCGTTAATCACGTTTCATATGTCTTGGCAGTAATAGATCGTTCACACACACACAAAGTATGTATCGTAGGTATTTTTGCATCTCAAATGGTAGTATATCACAATGGCTCGACAAGTTATCACAAATTTAAAACGTTCTGTCTGGCAGTTTTACAGGCGAGTGGCCATCAACGTGGTGTTTGTTGTGTTAAGCTATCGATCCGTGGCAATTTTTAAAAATTAATATTGAAAAATAGTAAATGTAGCAATTGTAATTCAAATATCTATTACAATTCTCTGAAATTACCTTGTCACATTACCGCTCCTTACCAATTACTACATCAGCCATATTTTCTGTATATAATGTTAGAATTTGAAAGAAGTTGCTGACGGTCAACATCATTTGTGGGAAATCTACTTTTTAGTACAAAATTGGTGTCGGCTAAAAACTGTGATGTGATATTAAAGGTATATGCCCACTCAGTAAGCACAAAATGTTCTTTATAGGAATTAAATAAGTGTATAATTGTGTCACTATTCCACCAGTTCTAAAAATTGCAAGTGCCCGGAAAACAGATATAATCATTTAGTAATATTTATTTTACTGATAGTGACGCGCGTTGGTATCAGACTATTTTCATATGCAAATGAGGCATGATATTTTTTACTTATTTATACTAATGAAATGAGTCACCTGAAAAAATAATATTTTCAACAGATTATAAAGTATGATCATTGCACATCAAAAAATAAATACAGAGAATAAATAGTAATGTCCGTTAACATTTTATGGAAACACGGTTATCGCCCCCGATATCAGTGTGAAATTCTTTGTCTAAAATAAAATGTATAATAATGCCAATCAATACATGGGGTAATGGTGAATGAATGTTTATTTCGCCAGAAAATGTCATACGTACAGAATATACAAAAGTATCTGTATCACTATATTATAACCTACTGCATGGGCATGTACCTTTAAGGTAGTTATAGAGGGCCCATATGTAATGATGTGGAAATATATTCCAAACTAAATATTTGGGGTACATTTTAACAATGATTTTTGACATATAAATAAAAAAAATAAGAATAGTCTACTGTTACTTTCAACATATTTACTCGCACCAAAATGTAACCCAAATTTTCTGTCTGTAACTCTGGGCGAGTAAGTCACCCAGCATTACAGACAGAAAATTTGGGTTACCAAAAATGATCCCTGCATCCATATAGCTAAAATGTATATGTTATAATGGGCTTATATAGGGGTAGCATGTTTATGTGTGTGTATGTCCAATATAGGTGCCGCAGCGGGACTGGCGTCTAACATTCCTGCCTGCTTTCCGTGCCTGCGTGGAAGCGGGAACGTACAGTATTATGTGCAGCTATAACAGGTATATGCGTACATTTGTGTTCTCCCACGTATCATGCCAGCAAACAGTTGGTTCAACTGAGATTTTCACTTTTACAACTTTGATCAGGCAGTGAGACGAACCATGTGATTTTGTACCTAAGAATATGTGCGATATCTATTTACAAAATTTACTATATTATCTGTAGATGACGCCGAAATGCTATGACAATTTCATCAACTTTCTTCTTTATTTATAGAAAATATCACAGTTTAAATAATTTTCCATAAAATTCCTTGAGAAAACTGAGCTTACGGTATTCCGTTTATGACCAGTGTAGATCTTAATCAGATTGACAGCCATTCTGCCCGATGTCAACTTGCATTGACTGAATGGCAAGCAGTGTAGACCCTGATCAGACTACACTGATAACAATAACTCCAGATTTGTCAGTTTCTTTGCCAATTTGTAACTTGATGAAAGATTAGCAAACTAAATGGAGCACCATGTACGTTCAGATTGCACAGGTTGAACATATTAATGTGCAGTAAATTCAATAGTTGATTGAATTTCATAAAAAAGAGTATATTCCTTCTCTGGATTCCGCTATCAGGATCTAAACCAACCTCCGCTCTACATAATAAATTATTTTGCAATTAATTGTTGGGATGCAAAACACATACACATGTATATGTATGTCAATAACATGTTAACCCTTTCAACACCAGAGACCTGTATAGTGGTATTTGCAAAATGTTTAGATCCAGATGAGACGGCTCGTGATGAGCCGTCTCATCAGGATCTGCACTTTTTGAAACTAATAAATAGACTTGTCTGAAAATCATTTTGTGATGATTTGATGGGTCGAAACATTGACATAATTATCACAATCCATTCCAGTTACTTAGGGGTGAAAGCGTTAAATGACAAACATTTTCATAACTATTAATGCAAGCTTACCCCAATATTTATTATCGTATTCAGTAGGACCTCCCTATACCAGACTCCAAGAAAACTTTAGTTCAAATATGTGCGGTTTCACTGTAATTTATATCTTAGGTCATAGATATACCAAATATGTGGCTGTGACTGGAGAAATGGGGCTTAAGGATTTGTAACCAGTGTAACTCCTGGTCAAACAGAACACTCCTGTAGCCTGATAATGATCTATATTGCTTGTTAGAAGCATGACGGGTATTTCATTGATGAAATAGCGAACTGTGCAGATCCTGATCAGACTGTGCGGATGCACAGGCTGATCTGGATCTTCACTAGTCGCAAAACCCATAAGCCCCATTTCTAAAGTCACAGCCACATATATGTGAATAACATGTTAAATGGCAAACTTCCTTCATACCTATTGATACAAGCCTACCCCAGATATACAATATCGTATTCAGTAGAACCTCTCTAAACCAGACAGTAGTAAAACTTCAGTTCAAATACGAGTGATTTCACTGTAATTTATGTCCTACTGTCTGTTCCACGTTTTTCTGCCGACGAACATTTGGCTATTAGACACATTAAATCTAAAAAATATTTAAATGGAAGTAGTTTTTCATCAATAACAAAAAAGTCACCCTCCCCAAAAACTATTGATTTTACATGTATAGTGAAAAAACAATTTTTGTATGGGAATTTAACATGCGGGGAAAAGCAGTGGAAGCAGAGGGGGAGGAGTCAAAAATCTAAAAAATTTGGAAATTGAAATTGACCTGACTAGATAGCTTTGAAATGATGTAAATAAGAAAACAAGTTATATTTTGAAAATGAGTCCACAAATAAAAAATTATATTAAAAATTCTATTTTAGCCCCCATGGTAAATTCCCATAGGAAAATCTTTTTTTTTGCAATAAAATCAATATTTGATGGAATTTCTTCAAATAATTATTTTTTGGGGTGGGTGACTTTGTTATTTATGAAAAACTACATACATTTATATATTTTTAAGATTGTATGTGTTTAATTGCCAAAAGTTTGTCGGCAACAAAACGTGGAACAGACAGAAGGTCATGTGTGGCTGTGACATGAGAAATGGGGCTTATGCATTTTGTGACCGGTATGGTATAACACACTCGTGTAGCCCGATACTGATCTATTGTGCTTGTTAAAAGCATGGTGGGTGTTTCATAGATGGAATAGTGAACTGTGCAGATCCTGATCAGACTGTGCGGGTGCACAGGCTGATCTGGATCTACACTGGTTGCAAAACCTATAAGTCCCTGACTTCAAACTGGGTTTTCTGGTGTAGCTTTATTGTATAATTATGATTTTGTAATTAGTTTCAACTTAATGTATTACCAGCGTACGTATATAGAAGCTGTCAAACTATATTCTAGTTGAACTACCGGTATTATGTTTTTAAATTTGATTTGCATGTGAAGCTTAATTTTAATATTACTAGCTTTAGCTTTAACATACAGTCAAACTTGTCTTAAGCAAGCGGCCATGGGAAAGTCCAAAATTGCTTGCTTAACATAGGTGGGTGCTTAATGGAGGTTCATCTTGGACCGACTTATAACTTGTTCCATATAGATTTATATGTACAATTAATGTACAGTCAAACTTGTCTTAAGTTCATATGTACATTTTGTGAACAGATAAATATAAGTAGTTAGGCCACGGTGAGCATAGCTCGGCTCATAACAGCAGTCCCCATGCCACGCTCGCTATAACTTGCACATTATGATGCATGCATATGTGGAAGGGCTGTTGTAAAAGCTGAAGGGCTGTTGTTTATTTCATCTCGAAAGTATATGATGTTACCACCCATTTGGACCTCTTTTAACTGTGTACATGTTTACAATGAAACAGCATTTATGTAAATACTTTAGACGAATAGCAAATTAATCCGTTTAAATTCACTTAAAATATCATTTATGAACTTGGATGTGCATAAATTCTGTATATTTAGTTAATACCAAACTGAATTATCATAAAAATCGGGCATAAGTACATTTATCGCATGAAAACCTTGTTATGACGTGCTGTAACCCATTTCATAAAAATGATATGACACATGTGTAATAACACCTGGAGCGAATTTGATTGACTAGCCGCATCAACCTAATTACGTATTCTTTTTATGCACTAACTTTATACCAAACAAACAAAATGAAGACGTTCCAAATGACGTCCCTAATGGTGTGACAAAGCAATGTTGTTTTGACGTTGACGTCATCATGTTTTAAATGTCATTAACAGGGATTCCGCTGGCGATCGCGACTTTCGCAATTGGCGATAAAAATGAACAATTGGCGATAAAAAATTACAATTTTCGAAAATAAAAAAAATAAATTATCGCCAATTGTTTATTATTATATTCCTTCTTTTTTTTTTTCTTCTTCTTCTTTTTTTTTCTTCTTTTTTTTGAAGTGGCGATTTTTTCATTTTCCCCAGCGGAATCCCTGCATTAAAAGCATCTGTGATGAAATAAAATTATTGCAATTGTTAGAATGAGCTCTTATAGTAATTTGAAGTGCTTACAATGACTCGGAGCGTGAACTTATAATATGACATACCGGTATTTATAACAAGTGTATTGCTAGTATTTAAACTATTTTTCTCTGTGGAGATTTTCAACTAGATGCGAAAACAGTCCATGGCATCTTCTCACTGAAGCATATCGGATATCTCGCAAGTTTTCCGTTAGTTGGAGTGAAATCATGTGATAAACAGAATCTCAAAAAGTGGTTTCCATTTCATATGAGATTTACGAAACCAGTCAGCAATTGTATGCACCTCGACAGAGGCTCGATCAGTGCATAAAATGTGCATGACTCATTTCATAAATCTCATATCAAATGGAAACTCATTTTGATCCTCTCTATTCATGTGTTTTTGTGTGTAATTTGAATCATTTGCATGATGTGTTGCACTGTTTGTAGTTTTTAAAATATACCATTTATTTAACCAGGTGAGCTGATTATCATGAAATAATGCACACGTAATTGGGTCCTTACGCTAAACAAACTAGTGAGCATAGCGAACTGAATTTGTTTTAGTGATAAGACCCAATCACAAGGGCATTATTTCGAGATAATCGGCTACCTGGTTGTGTCATTTAATTTCTGTAGGCAGACCGTATTGAAGGTGGTGACTCTTACGATTTAGAGGGTGTGTCCGAGAACATATTTGATTGGCCGAAGGAAACGTGTCATTGCGACGTTACTGACATCAGTTTTCTATCTATGGGAGACACGAGAGTGGTGTCAACTACTGCTGCTCTACATACTGGGTCCATCAAATACCTCGGCTGGCGTGGTAGCCGTGGCCATCAAATTATTTTTCAGTAGCATGTTCTACAACTATGATTCTAATATCTAATATATGTTAGAGAATATTGCATGCACTTGAGTGTTACAAACAAGGCCATTGCCAGAGGGGTTACAAGGAACAGTCTCAATTTTTCAATCAAACAGACTCGATTAATCTGCTCGGCAACTGAACAGGTTTTAGTGTATTTTAGAAATCACAACTTTTGTTTTTACAAAATTTGGCAGATGTTTAGAGCAGATGTTGAATGCTAAATTTGCTCTAATATATACACCAAGCTCTTCACAACATTTATGAAATAATAATCAAACTACGAAATTAAGCAAGTTATCATTTGAAAGCATTACACGCGACAGCCATGCATGCCACGTAATTCAGTTGACTAACGAGTCCTCCTTAGGACTCGTTAGTCAACCGAATTATGTGGCCTGCATGACTGTCCGTGAAATAAATTCTGTATCCAACAAAGGCTGGTGGTCATACTCTATATGAAACACGCCCATGCGATTTTGTACGTTCGGACATCTGCGTAATTTTATTAAACACGTTTACAAAATTTACAATATTTTTCAGAAATAAAGTCATAAGTTTACAAAACTTTCTGAGTACATGCGGAATATCAGCATATACTCTGAAAATATTGTCAACTTTTGACGCCATTTACGGAATTCATGAAATTACGCAGATGTCCAAAGGTACAAATCACATGGCGTGTCTCATATATTTCACATTAACTATCAACCATACAGACCATAAAGCCAACATTTGCAAATACTGTAGATCCAGATGAGTTTGCTCGTTGGGACCAGTCTCACCTGACTGCAGTATTTGACATGTTTTAATATTTTAATAGCAATGGAATGGTTCAAACATTAAATCTTTGCATGCTGGGAAACTTGTGGGCTATAAATAGTTAAAAACTAGCCAACAAAAAATCATCATATTTTCTTTTATTTCTCCTTGTAAATATCATGAATATGTCTTGGAATTTCATTAGAATTGAGTCCTGAGGACTCAATTCTAATGAAATTCCAAGACATATTTACAGAGAGAAATAAAACATATAGTCCTAATTTGTTTGGCGGATATTTTCGCCACTATCATGCAAAGAGTTAACATGGAGCAATGTCAGATACATATCTAGGGATGGAAGGGTTAACTGGCAATGGCCCTGATATGGCATGTGTAACTTTCTGCCCCTAGGTGAGCGAGCGGGACTGGCGGCTGACATTTCTGCCTGCCTTCCATCAGTGTGTGAAAGCTGGCTCTTACAGTCTCATGTGCAGCTTCAACAAGTATGATTTCTCTTATATAGATGGCCTACTGTCTGTTCCACGTTTTGCTTCCGACAAACTTTTGCTATTAAACACATTAAATCTAAAAAATATTTAAAAGTAAGTACTTTTTCATCAATAACAAAAAATTCACCCTCCCCAAAAAAAATTATTTGATGAAATTCAATAAAATATTGATTTTATTGCGAAAAATTTTCTATGGGAATTTAACATGGGGAGTCAATTTCCAAATTTTTTCGTTTTTGTCGCGCCCGCTTGCGGAAAGCGCGATATAGTCGGCACTTTGGCGTACGTACATACGTGTGTCCGGTTAAAGTTTTTGGTTAAGTTGTTTGGTTAAGTTTTTTGGTTAAAGTTTTTGGTTAAGTTCTTTGGTTAAAGTATTTGGTTAAGTTTTTTGGTTAAGTTTTTTGGTTAAAGTTTTTTGTTATACTATATCTCTGCAACTGCTTTGCCCAATACCTTGAAACTTCACATGGGTGTTTATCATCATCTATATTTTCATTCTACCCCCCTCCCGTGCGGCCCCTGTGCCCAATGTCAAGGTCAAATTACTTTGAAGTTTTTGGTTAAGCTTTTTGGTTAAAGTTTTTGGTTATGTTGTTTGGTTAACTTTTTTGGTTAAAGTTTTTGATTAAGTTCTTTTTAAAGTTTTTAAAGTGTTTTTTGGTTAAGTTTTTTGGTTAAAGTTTTTGGTTAAGTTTTTTGGTTAAGTTTTTTGGTTAAAGTTTTTCGTTATACTATATCTCTGCAACTGCTTTGCCCATTACCTTGAAACTTCACATGGGTGTTTGTCATCATCTATATTTTCCTTCTACCCCCCTCCTGTGCGGCCCCTGTGCCCAATGTTAAGGTCAAATTATTTTGAAGTTTTTGGTTAAGTTCTTTGGTTAAAGTTTTTGGTTAAGTTTTTTGGTTAAGTTTTTTGGTTAAAGTTTTTGGTTAAGTTTTTTGGTTAAATTTTTTTGTTATACTATATTTCTGCAACTGCTTTGCCCATTACCTTGAAACTTCACATGGGTGTTTATCATCATCTATATTTTCATTCTACCCCCCTCCCGTTCGGCCCCTGCGCACAATGTCAAGGTCAAATTACTTTGAAGTTTTTGGTTAAATTTTTTGGTTAAATTTTTTGGTTAAGTTTTTTGGTTAAAGTCTGTTGTTATACTATATCTCTGCAACTGCTTTGCCCATTACCTTGAAACTTCACATGGGTGTTTATCATCATCTATATTTTCATTCTACCCCCCTCCCGTGCGGCCTCTGTGCCCAATGTCAAGGTCAAATTACTTTGAAGTTTTTGGTTAAAAAAATTTTCGCGCCTGCTTGCGGAAAGCGCGATATAGTCGGCACTTTGGCGTACGTACGTACGTACGTACGTGTGTCTGGTTAAAGTTTTTGGTTAAGTTTTTTGGTTAACGGTTTTCATTATACTATATCTTTTTTTTTAGTGTCCATGCCTCGCCACAAGGCGCGACATGCAGGCCGCGGCCATCCAGTTTGATCCTAAAGGAACCAAAAGTTTGTCGGCAGCAAAACATGGAACAGACAGTAGGGGATATGGCATTAGACTTCAATACCACAGGTTGTGAGTTGAATCCTCAGCCTAGGCATCAAAAATACTTAACTACATAGTATTACCATCCAACTGTCAGATGAGACCTTAAGCTATGGTTCTGTCTCTTTATGACCTTAGCTCTTGCTAAGACGTGAAACCCATTTAGTTTCATGTTTATGCCTGACATGTCTCAGTAGAGCCAGAGGCATATAGTGTTTGGACTGTGTCCTTGAGTCCGTCCATCCGTGCGTCTCTCCATCTGTGTGTCCGGTACATTAGGAAGTTCGCTGGAGTTTCACTATTCTGTCATAACTTCTACATATCTTGATGGATTACTTTAATATTTCAATACATCATACTTGAGCACAAATGCACACATTAATATGACCTTGACCTTTTGATCATCACAACTGAATGTTTTCACACATTAAGAAGTTCGCCAAAGTTTCTCAATTCTGTCATAACTTCTATATCCCTAGATGGATTAATTTAATATTTCAATACATCATACTTGTGGACAAATGCCACACATACATGCTGTCCTTAATATGACCTTGACCTTTCAACCTTCACAACTTTGAACTTTTCACACATTGAAAGTCTTTACCGTAGTTTACATAAGATTTGTGCACAAATGTCACACATCCATGCTGCCCTTAATACATTGTATGACATTGACAGTTTGACCTTCATAACTGTGCTTATGAATACTTATCACTTTCGGTTAATAATAATTAACTTTGCCACAGTTTCTCCAATCTGCCACCGGGGGCATTCATGTGCCGACAGGCCACATTTTCTTGTTTTCTCTCTTATACTGTCACCTTATCTGGTATATGTAAATCATTTAAATGCATACTGGTCTTGTTTCAACATTTAATTGAAATAAACTGTTGTTGTAAGGTACTAACTGTGCTGTCACCAGTAGCCTATTTCACCATCATTGCAAAGTATACTTATCTAACAAAGTATACCTTGAGGGAGAAATTTTCAATTTAAGGATAATTTTTATTATACTGAATTTATTACATTATCACAGCCATTATGGCTGTGATAATGTAATACATTCTGTATAATAATTCTGCATACTTTCTATCATAAATATATGCAGTGTTTGGTTCTATATGAAATAATGCATCTTGGGAAAAATAAATGATTACTCCCTCAAACGCAATGTTGGTGGAATCGGCTACTGATGTAATAAGACCGATATTAAAATGCTGTAACATGCTTTGACGCTATAACAAATGTACCATGTATCACAGTCACTCAAGATTTGACACTAATTTTGCTGACATTTCATTGGTTGAATGATGTCACATGATGTTCCTTAAATTCTTTTAGTAGACATTGAGCGAAGTTTCTCACTTGTAGAATTAATGGCATACCGGCCTGTGCCAACAAAAAGTTATTGTCGGATATATTACGAGACACGTGGAAGTTCCGTGGCTACGTGATCAGCGATGAGGAGGCAGTGGAGAACATTGTGTTATACCACCATTATTGTGCCACCCGCATGGAGGCCACGATAGCCGTGATCAAGGCCGGCCTCAACATCGAACTGACCACAGATAGGAAAGACCCGTACTTCTTTTCTATTGGTATGTCAAGCCGCGTGTTACAGGAAGGCTAATTGTGGCAGAGTAATGGGGATTTTAGGTTTTGCTATCAGTGTAGATCCAGATCAGCCTGTGCGTCCACACAGTCTGATTGAGATCTGCACTGTTTGCCATTACATCAATGAAACGCACGTCATGTCTCAAGCGGTATAGATTAATTTGTTACAGGAATACAGGGAACATATCTAACATACTGTTTTAATATTATTTTCTTCTTCATCTAAATTGCTTGGCTCTAAATGATACCCTTTTGTGTTGGTGGGCCGTTAAGCACCATTCCGGATACAGGAGTGTGCTATTTGGTCAGGCGCTACACTGGTCAAAAATCCCAATAGCCCCATTTCTCCAGTCACAGCCACGAATATGTTTCTTTAACTGAAGAAACCGTGATTATGGGATGTGTAGCCTTGTAAGCTCCTGGTAACGGTTACACTAAATACTAAATGTATACGACTGTATTAAAGTGCGAAAATAAAAATTACAAAAACATTCACGGTGTAGTAAGGCACTATGGGTGTCTGGCACCAGATCAGGATGCTGTATTTTAGTGCTGAAAGTTTTTATTGAAATTTCAGCGGGGAATGTATGGTAGTCCCCTCAACAGGTGCATTCTCATCTTTATATGACCTTGTTGCATGGATGTAAATCAGTAGTATTTCACTCAAACGTGTGGATTTATATTGAAGACTTGCACACTGTAAAATATCCTTACCATAATAACCCTAAGTATTCTGACACAATTTGTTTTGGGAAAATCCCTATTAACCCTTAGACCGCTATCTTATTATTTTTTTTGTCGTCTGCTGTTTATTTTCTATTTTCCATTTTTATCATCAAAAACATGCATTAACAGCACTTTAGAATACTTTACAACATGCTTTGACAGCACTTTTTCTAAAGTGCTGTCAAACCATGTTTTTATTGAGAAATAAGGCAAGATATAAAAGCAACAGCAGACGACAATTGTTGTGAGTAGCGGTCTAAGGGTTAATGTGATAAACCAGTACCACCATGCTATATCACTAAATATTGGGACACTCTTTGTTGTGGGTAATCATATACTTATATGTGTTTCCAAAGAATCAGTTATATCAGAATATTTAGGGTTATTATGGTAATGTGTACCAGCAATTGAATGGGTCGGTCGACTCCTTCAGTTGTAGATCTGGACAGCTGAAACCACTTGCTTGTGCACCAATATTATTTATTAGATACTAATCTTGAGTATAAGTAATGTAATATGCTTGAAATATGTATACAATGTATCTGCTATTTGCTTTTATATTGTAAGGCCAAAGAAAATTAATTAATAGATTTTCTTCCAATTTTTGTAAAAATAAAATGGAACGAGGTGGAGTGATTTATGTTTTTTTTTAATATTAGTGTAACTAGTGTGGGCGCGGATGAGAATCTGAAAATTAATTTTCTCTAGCCTAATGCTATTTATATTTAGAACCTAACCCGTTTCATGCTGAGTATTTCACATTTTGTTTGTGGAAAATCCTAAATATCTTCCTAATATATGCTCAGACGTATATGTAGCGACAACCAATATGAATCGTCTCATGGAGACAGTTCAAATGAGTGGTCACAACATATATTTTCATTGAGAAATATCAAATATAAGAAATTATTTCCCGTAAAGGTGTATTCCGAATGCAATGGGTTCAAAATATGTGAAATATAATCTAGAAGATCGCTGGGCTGACTACTATCAAAATGGACCATATAACCTTTACAACCAGCATAGCCTCAGATCAGTCTGTGCATCTCCGGTTTTATCAAGGCATATGCTGTTGGCCATTCAGCCATTCAAGTATGCTTGTTACCATTAGAAAATGCTGAGTGAATAAATGGGCACACCTGGGGCCCATTTCACTAAACTTCGTACAACTAAAATGTTTGTAAGTGCAAATTTAGGATCGTGTGGAAATTTCAATTGATGGATTTACATTTATTCAGCATAGGCTGCATATGCAGCCTAAGCTCAATAAATGTAAATCCAATAATTGTTTACAAGAAAACATTGTTGATGTGAAACTTACAGATTATCATAATTTCGCCCTTACGAACATTTTAGTTGTACAAAGTTTAGTGAAACGGCCCCCTAGAGCTATGCTGGTTACATATGTTGTATTAAAGGCCTTTTTCTGCCCGGGACATCAAATCTATTATGTATTTATATGTAAATGTAGCTATAAATTTGCATGCTTTGCTTATGTGTATATTTACAAGTTTATGCTATCGTTTGACGTAGGAGTATCTGCTTGGCTGTATTCCATTGGTTTATAAATTACCCTCATAATTGAATGGATCCCCGGAAGAAGGGGCTAATTCCCTTGTGGAGTTATCTTCCTTATTCCACTGGTCCCATCAATTCAGTACTTCAGTGTTTTACCATGCCAGCAAGCAAACGTGATGATTTAACTCTTTGCATGCTTAAGCGGTGAAAATATCCACCAAACGAATTAGGAGTATAATTATGTTTTATTTATCTCTGTGAATATGTCTTGGAATTTCATTAGAATTGAGTCCTGAGAGGACTCAATTCTAATGAAATTCCAAGACTTATTCATGATATTTACAAGGAGAAATAAAAGAAATTATGATTAATTTTTGTCCGCTAGTTTTTAACTATTTATAGCCCACAAGTTTCCCATCATGCAAAGAGTTAATACTACAATGTATAAGATTTTGTGTGCCTGTTAAATTGTTGTGCATGGCTTTTTGTATTTGCTCTCAGCACTGCATTTGTAGACGCCCCTTGCATATCACATGACCATCTCGTTGAATGAGAATATTACAGTATACCAATGTTCTATATACTAGGACAGTCTATTTGTAAGACAAATGTACTCAAGATTTAAATTACCTTGGAAGTTAACCCAGTTTTTATTGATATTTTATTGTTTGAAAAATTAATTTAACCCTTAGACCGCTATCCTATTTTTTTTGTCGTCTGCTGTTTATTTTCTATTTTCCATTTTTATCATCAAATTTTACAACATGCTTTGACAGCACTTCAGAATCATTTCCATTCTGCTGTTGCTTTTATATCTTGCCTTATTTCTCAATAACATGGTTTGTCAGCACTTCAGAATCATTTCCAATGGAAATGATTCTGAAGTGCTGTCAAAGCATGTTGTAAATTATTCTAAAGTGCTGTCAAAGCATGTTTTTGATGATAAAAATGGAAAATAGAAAATAAATAGCAGACGACAAAAAAATTAAGATAGCAGTCTAAGGGCTAAAGTTAGAAATAAATTACAGTGAAACCCATCAAAATATATTGTGTATGTGTCCGGTTTAGTGAGGGTGTACAACAATTCATTTTGATTCTCCTTTGCATTAGTATTACTGTCAGTTTCACGAAACCTGCCCAAATTTTACGGCTATATAAACAATGCAAACACAATAATTTTTTTGATAAAGAATGAACCTTCTTTTTATTTCGTAATATTTGGTCAAATATTGATTTTATTACAAAAATGATTTCGCTATGGGGAAAATTGGAATTTGACTCTGAAACCTGGCTAAATAGCTTGGAAATGAACTAAGACAACAAAAGTTAAATTTTCAAAATCTGTCCACTTTCCTGAAATTGGAAATAAAATATCCCCATATTAACCCTTAGACCTTATTTTTTTTATCGTCTGCTGTTTATTTTCTATTTGCCATTTTTATCATCAAAAATATGTTTTTACAGTACCTTAGAATAATTTACAACATGCTTTGACAGCACTTCAGAAATATTTCCATTGGAAAATTAATGTTATCGAAAGAAATATTGTTTATATAGCCATACAATTTTGGCAGATTTCGTGAAACAGACCGTAACTCATTTCATGCTAAAGATTCCCAATTTTGCTGATGAAAAAATCTGAATACTTTCTTATAATATCACTCTAAAAATATATGGTGTGGCCACAGGTTTAAAAGACTGGTCACAACATATACTTTTGATAAGGAATGAGAAAACTTGCACATGGAATGGGTTCATATTTTTATTTCAAGCTTGAACGGTATACCTGCATGTGCGAATCACAAGCTGTTGACGGGTGTATTGCGGAATGAATGGGGCTTTAAGGGTTATGTGATCAGTGACGAGGATGCTTTGGAGTTCATCATCAATAAACATAAATACATCAAGAACACGCTGGACACGGCAGTCGCGTGTGTCGAGGCTGGCTGTAACTTAGAACTGTCCAACAACGACCCAAAGGTTTACTTGAAAATTGGTAGGTAATTGATTTGGGCTATCGGGGGCGGATCCAGCATTTAAGGAACAGAGGGGGCGGGGGTTTGGTGTTGTCTAGTTGCGAAGGTAACTCTTGCAATCTACTCCCATACCTTACAGTACGGGAGTAATTGCAAGAGTTACCGTTCGCAACTAGTGGGTTGTCCTATTTTTGAGCTCTTCGAAACGCACCTTCCTGTTTTTTACGGCATTTAAATTCAGACTCCAACTGGTGGTAAACTGTGATCTATGTAAACTCTGTGGCTGAACAGGGGTGGGAGAGGGGTTGCAACCCCGGTAACCCCCCCTCCCCCCCCCCACCCCTCCCCTCTAGATCTGCCCCTGGTTATGCACCACCAAACATCTTTTGGGGTTCATATAGTCGCCACCCTGTCTATCTGTTTGTCTGTCCGAGATTTGCATTAACCCTTACAATGCTTATTTAATTTTGTCGTCTGCTGTTTATTTTCTATTTTCCATTTTTCTCATCAAAACATGGTTTAACAGCACTTTAGAATAATTCCAATGGAAATGATTCTAAAGTGCTGTCAAACCATGTGTAAAACCATGTTTCTATTGAGAAGAATTTCAAACTAAGAAACAACAGCAGACGAAAATTTTCGTTTTCGTCTACCTACTATCTTTATTACCATAAGTCAGATTAGTTTGAAACTTCACATGCTTATTTGTCATCACAGGTGACGGGGAAAAAAAATCACATGACGGTGTATATATATAGATATCTCTACACGTATACAACAGACTATCAGATTAGTTGTTCCCATCACCTGTGTTTGTCATCATCCATTTGTTCATTCTATAGCCCACCCACCCAACCCCTGTGCTCAAGGTCAAGGTCAAATGGCTTAGCTATTTGTGTTAAACTTTTTGAGGGGTACATACATCGGTTTTATTGATTTGTTGTAATTAGTTTTCCTGGAGAGAGCGTGAAGTGTAATTTAACAATGAAGTTAATCGTTATCAGAATCCCATTATCCCTTGTTTGGATCTTGGGTACACTTTTGGCTTTCTCATACTGAGAGTTGCATCCGGTTATACCCATTATAAGAGTAGTAAGATTAGGGCTAATCCTATTACTTTTATGGCTTTGTGCTAATTGATTCTTGTGTGGCTAGGACTTGGCACTAGGTCTGACAGATTATTCGAATTTCAGTGCTGAATATATATTTTTTTATGTAAATATTCAGCTCTGATTTGGGGATTTTCCCCACATCCGTTGAGGTGAAATACGGGAATCAACCCTGCTAACCCAGCCTAAAATGTCTTAGATGTCGACAGGCCGTTAACTGCCATTAAATGAAATGAAATGATAGGTGACACTGAGGTGGAGTATACATGTAATTAGACATAGCACTATGACAAACTCACAACGCTACTCTCACATATAACACAATGTTCAACAGAAAACAGAAAATGACTGATTGTTAAAAAATATAAGTAAACCACGACATGGAGACATGGCATGTTAGTCTAGAGTCTAGTGGAAGATTGGCCAAGTCCATAATTGAAAGGGTCAGTAGAAGAAGGAGTCCATAACTGAAGGGGTCAATGGAAGACGTGGGGGTTACTGTCTGTTTCACAAAACTTGCCCAAATTTTACGGCTATATAAACAATGCAAAAACAATTTTGTTTTCGATAATATTAAATTTTATCACAATTTAAGAATGAGCCTTCTTTTTATTTTGTGAAATTTGGTCCAATATTGATTTTGTTACGAAAAACAAATTTCCTCATGTTAAATCCCCATAGACATCTTCACAGAGTGAGTGAAGATGTCTACCGTATGTGGATTTAACATGGGGACATTTTTCTAATTTCAGAAATTGTGGACAGATTTTCAAAATCTAACTTGTTTTCTTAGTTGGATCATTTCCAAGCTATCTAGCCAGATTTCGGAGCCAATTTTAAATTTTTTAAATTTTTTGACTCCTCCCCCAGCACCTCCACCTCATTTTCCCTCCCATGTTAAATTCCCATAGACAAATAAATTTTTCGTAATAAGATCAATATTTGACCAAATTTCACGAAATAAAAAAGAATGCTCATTCTTAAATTTTATATTATCAAAAAATATATTGTTTTTGCATTGTTTATATGGCCGTGAAATTTGGGTAGGTTTCGTGAAACAGACTGTTAGCCCCGTTTCTTCAACTGACCCCTTCCGTTGTCTGATTTTTCTTTTCAGTCTGCATACACAGGCTGTAGGTAAAAAACACCTTACTGGAGCTCTGGGTTGGGGTTGACCAATCTTTTTTTTTCACTGCCTACATACATGTATTTTTAGCTCACCTGAGCGAAGCTCATGTGAGCTATTGTTACCGCAATGTGTCCGTCGTCGTCGTCCGTCGTCGTCCGTCGTCCGTGAACATTTTCAAACGTCTTCTCCTCGGTAACCATTGGGTCTATAGTCACTAAACTTCATGGTCATGGTCCTTAGGTAGGGGGATTACAAAATTGTTAAAATGACGTCATTGCGTAATCCAAGATGGCCGCCGTCTAAAAATAGCACAAATTCTTAAAAAATCTTCTTCTCAAGAACCGCCAACCGGATTTCGACAAAACTTGGTAGGAATGATCGATGTACATTGCTCTTTCAAAGTTGTTAAAATGGTGACCCTGGGGTCAAAAATGGGCGTGGCCCGTGGGGTCAAATTGGGGTCAAATTTTATTTTTGACTGAATGTGGTCATTTCATATATCAAAATGAAGGTATCAATGAGGCGATCACTCTGGTGCATTTTTTTTCGAAATCGGATTGTTATGTCATCCAAGATGGCCGCCGAAAGGTTAAAAGGTCGTTCTTTTATTAGAGATTTCAAAATTCTTCTTCACATGAACCGCTTGGCCCATGGTAGCCAAACTTAAAAGTTATGGTCCATGGGTGAAGCCTTTTCAGATTTGTTAAAATGGAGGTCATCGCTAATCCAAGATGGCCGCCGTCTAAAAATAGCATACATTCTTAAAAAATCTTCTTCTCATGAACCACTTGCCGGATTTCGACGAAACTTGGTAGGAATGATCGATGTACATTGCTCTTTGAAAGTTGTTAAAATGGTGACCCCGGGGTCAAAAATGGGCGTGGCCCGTGGGGTCAAATTGGGGTCAAATTTTATTTTTGACCGAATATGGTCATGTCATATATCAAATTGAAGGTATCAATGTGGCGATCACTCTGGTGCATTTTCTGTCGAAATCGGATTGTTATGTCATCCAAGATGGCCGCCGAAAGGTCAAAAGGCCTTTCTTTTATTAGAGATTTCAAAATTCTTCTTCACATGAACCGCTTGGCCCATGGTAGCCAAACTTAAAAGTTATGGTCCACGGGTGAAGCCATTTCAGATTTGTTAAAATGGAGGTCATCGCTAATCCAAGATGGCCGCCGTCTAAAAATAGCATAAATTCTTAAAAAATCTTCTTCTCTTGAACCGCTTGCCGGATTTCGACGAAACTTGGTAGGAATGATCGATGTACATTGCTCTTTGAAAGTTGTTAAAATGGTGACCCCGGGGTCGAAAATGGGCGTGGCCCGTGGGGTCAAATTGGGGTCAAATTTTATTTTTGACTGAATATGGTCATGTCATATATCAAATTGAGGGTATCAATGAGGCGATCACTCTGGTGCAATATTTGTCGGAATCGGATGATTATGTCTTCCATGATGGCCACCAAAAGGTCCATTTATTCAACAACTTTTTCTCAGGAACCACATGGCCGATGCTGGGTGAAGCATTTTCAGATTTTGTAAAATGAGAGTCATCGCTTAATCCAAGATGACCGCCATCTAAAAATAGCACAATTTTTTTAAAACACATGAACTCAATGTCACATTCTCCTCTGGTGTTCATGGAGTCAGGTGAGCGAATTAGGGCCATCATGGCCCTCTTGTTATGCTCACGGTCTCGGCAGAACTTTTGGACTGTGTGTCCATGTGGCCTTCCAACCGTGTGTTTTTGTGTTTTTACTAGTTTTAGGGTGAACCTAGGTGCCTGTTGGAGACTGATTGCTATTGTATGCTTGCCTGTTTAATATGGTGTTGACCCTCACAGTGCTGAATTAAATTTTGTTGTATGTTGATTGTTGTTTAATTTCCATTTTTATCAACAAAAACATAGTTTGGCAGGACTTTAGAATCATTTCCAATTTGTTTTATGTGCTACAGGACATTTCCACTGTATATGTTGTGACAACCATTTGAACGGTTCAAATGAGTGGTCACAACATATACATGTACTTTCATTGAGAAATAACAAAAAGAACAATAAATTATTTGTAAAAAATCATATCCGTAAAGGTGATTTATAATTCACTCTACTTTCTCAGCCAATCGCTGGCCAGTATCGCGCTGCACTTAGTTCACATATTGCAAGATTTAACCCCAATAAGTTACATATTACCAGATTTAATGACGACCTGTTCAACAGGAAATGCAAAATCAATACTAGGTTGGGAGACTGCATTATAAACCCAGATAATGATAAGTATGTTATTGTTCACATATTGGATTTTTAGGGAACTAAATGTTGCGGTCGCTAACACTCCCTCGCATTTAATTCCTGAAAAATTCAATATGTGAACGATAACTTATACTTCTGAATGGGTTAACAGAAGATGCAGTAAAGCAAGGCAAGCTGTCCGAGGCATTGGTGAGGGAGCGGGTGAAGCCCCTGTTCTACACCCGTATGAGGTTGGGTGAGTTTGACCCCGCAGAGGAGAACCCATACAGACAGCTGAACCTGTCTGAGGTCCAGAGCCTCAAACACCGCCAGCTGGCTGTACAGGCCGCCATGCAGACATTCGTGCTACTGAAAAACGATCATAACCTGCTGCCGTTAAAGAATCACTTCAAGAAAATAGCTGTAAGTTGATGTTACAGTCAAACTTGTGAATAAAGGTCAGCAATAAGAAAAGAAAAATCTGGCATTTGTCACTTTATTTGCAGGGTCATTTATGTGGTAATTGAGTTATTACTAAGCCAGGGAATTGCTGGTGCATGTATTTTTATTTATTGCTTTATAGCTTAACATTTCTATATCTAGGCATTGACAAATGCTATGACTGGAGCAATAGGTGGTAATATTAGTTCATTCATTGAATTTGAACAGTATATGCCAAGCGTGTCTGAAGACTGCTGACATTGGGGCCGCGAGGGTAAAATGGTTAATTACACGCGGGTACGATGCGCATCATAGGGCGGGGTGTTTGGGGGTCCTCCCCCGATGAAAATTTGGAAAACCATAACGCCTCCGATGCGATGTCTCGGTACACAGGTCACTATTTCACCTGCCACAAGTTGCATAAGTAACATGTTCAAAGGATTTTTTTGCAGCAACATTTCATTACTGGCGCCCCGGCCCCTGCGGCCCCAGCTGTGACGCCTCTGTAAGCCCTGATCAGATTTGGGACAAGTCTGATCGTTGACATATTTCTCTGTAGCGGCCATGTCTAATTGTCTCGCCCGCGAAAGTGGAAAGCGAGACTAAGATTTTGCTTTTCCGGAGTCGGAGTTGTCGGCGGCGGCGGCGTCGTCGTCATTCAATGTTAAGTTTTCGTGTTACGGTCATTACTTCAACACCTTATCAGCTACAGTCATCAAACTTTATACATACCTTTACTATGATATGTAGATGAATATAGGACTATTCTCGGGGCCCCAGGGTCAAGGTCAAGGCCCCAGGGTCAAGGTCAATGCGGAACAAGGCGAGACATTTGATTCCGCGGAATTCTTGTTTTCATATTGTGTATCCTTGTCCTCGTGATAACTCGAGTTCTACTTGACGGATCTTCATTAAATTCAGTATACATGGTTACAGGGATTCCGCTGGGGAAAATAAAAAAATCGCTACTTCCAAAAAAAATAAAACAATTGGCGATAAAAAATTACAATTTTCGAAAAAAAATCTAAAAAAATCTAAAAAATTTGGGGATTTTTTTATCGCCAATTGTTTATTTTTATCGCCAATTGCGAAAGTGGCGATCGCCAGCGGAATCCCTGTGGTTATCATGGCAAGAGGAAGAATCAAATTGATTTTTAAAAAAAAGTCTCGTCTTTACTTATATGCCCTAACAAAAAGGAACACTGTTGGTGCATATCCAATTCTCACTCTAATATGAAACAAGCCATGTAATTTTGATGTCAAAAGTTGATGAAATGTTCCAAAAAATTTACGTCATTTACAGAAAATATTTACAAATATTTACAGTTTCTGTAAATGTTTTTCATTAAAAATCATGTATCTTCGGTACAAATTCACATGGCTTGTCTCATATGTGGCTGTGACTGGAGATATGGTGCTTATGGCATTTGTGGCTGTGACTGGAGATAAGGGGCCCGTTTCACTAAACTTCGTAAGACTAAAATGTTCGTAAGTGCAAATTTAGGATCGTCTGGAAATTTCAATTGATGGATTTACATTTATTGAGCATAGGCTGCATATGCAGCCTATGCTCAATAAATGTAAAACCATTAATTGTTTACAAGAAAACGTTGTTAATGTGACGTTTACAGACTATCATAATTTCGCACTTACGAACATTTTAGTTGTACGAAGTTTAGTGGGCCCATGGTGCTTATGGCATTTGTGGCCAGTGTAGCTCCTGATCAAATAGCACTCGCCTGTAGCCTGAGAATGATCTTTATTGCTTGTTAGACGCATGATGGGTGATCCATGATGGGTGTCACAAAATTAATCAAGATCAATCAATCAATCTGTTTCACAGATAGTGGGACCAATGGCTGATAACCTGAACCAGCTGTATGGGGACTATGCTGCTGATGTTGACGCGAAGTACGCACAGACTCCTCGGCAGGGCCTCGCGCCGATGTCCGACCTCGTACAGTATGCCGCGGGCTGTAAGGACAACAGCTGTGTTAAGTACACCGCCAGCGATGTTCAGTCTGCTGTCAAAGGGGCACAACTTGTCGTTATTTGTGTGGGAACAGGTACATTCATATATGTGACTGTGACTGGAGAAATGGGGCTGATGGTTTTTCTGAGCCGTGTAGCTCCTGATCAAATAGCACACTCATGTAGCCTGATGTTGATCCATATTGTTTGTTAGGAGCATGCTGGGTGTTTCCTTGATGGAATGATGAACAGTGCAGTTCCTGATCAGACTGTGTGGATGCACAGGCTGATCTGGATCTACACTAGTCGCAAAACCCATTTCTCTAGTCACAGCCACATATAGGCCAAGTTGGATGGGAAGGTATGTGTGTTTTAATGATGAATCCATTCTTAACCCTTAGACCGCTACTCTTGCCTTATTTCTCAATAAAAACATTGTTCGACAGCACTTCAGAATCATTTCCAATGGAAATGATGTAAATTATTATAAAGTGCCGTCAAAGCATGTTTTGATGATAAAAATGGAAAATAAACAACAGACGACAAAGAAAATAAGATAGCGGTCTAAGGGTTAAGCTTTAATACTCGGATTTCATACAGGGGAAATTCAGGACTTCATATATATACAGAGCTCCAGATAAGCTGCGTATATACCCAATTAAAATGGCCAAAAACCCAATTGAAATCGGAAGTAGCGAGTATCACAAAGCAATTACAATTTTGTGGTACATTTATCATGCTGCAGAAAACAATAAACAGACCACAAATAAAGCATATTTTTTTCTTATTTTCCATGAAAAAACATTGTGGTATTTCATTAGAATTGTCTCCAAGGAGACAATTCTAATGAAATGCCAAGACATGTTTTCATTTCGAAGCCAACTATTCAATAATTGCTGTCTGTTGATGAGTAAACAGTAGTGTGATTTTATTTTACCTAATTAAAATTTTGAAATACCCAATTGCTTCAGAAATGATGGAGTGACAATACTCAATTACTAATTCCTTATCTGGAGCCCTGTACTAAAACACGGTCATGGACTATGCATTTCCCATACTGTTGACTTGAACATGTATGAGTTTTTATGCCACCGGTCTCGAAGAGCCGGGTGGCATATTGTTTTTGGACCGTCTGTCCGTCCGTCCGTCACACTTTTTGGTTAACCACTTTGTCACAGTTTCTCAAATATGCTGCAGGTGGCATCCGCGTTCGACAGATGCATTTCTTGTTATTTTTGTTTTTCATGTTGGCTAGATCTCGTTTAATAATATTACTACTGTCTGTTCCACGTTTTCCTGCCAACAAACTTTTGGCTATTAAACACATTAAACCTAACAAATATTTAAATGTAAGTACTTTTTCACCAATAACAAAAAGTCACCCTCCCCAAATTTTTTTGTTTCATGAAATTCCATCAAATATTGATTTAACAGCAAAAAAAAAACGATTTTCCTATGGGAATTTAACATGAATATTTTTAGCCCCCATGTTAAATTCCCATAGGAAAATCTTTTTTTTGCAATAAAATGAATATTCTAATTCACCAAAAATAGAAAGCACACATCTGATTGGTCAATTGAAATCACAGCATATAAAATATGAAAAATCACAGCATATAAAATCTCTGTTTTACCAGTCTGTGTTTTACAACTTGACAGATTTATGTAACCCTACGCGCTTTCGTAAACAGTGGCCAGCGGCGGGGAATGCAAATATTTCCAAATTAATTTCGGTACATTTTCGTTTATCCATTCTGCCATATTGACATGTACAACCCAAAGCAGAAAAGAGACTCTACCAATGACTGACGAACGTGACTTCAATGTGGTGGCCCTTCAACAAATTCCCAAAAATATTACCCCACACGCCCAAAATACAGAAGAATTTAGTAAAGTGCTGAAATGCAAACTCAATATGCCAGTACCAGCCTATAACTTTACGAATTCTAATGTGCACATATATGACTATACATAATAAACTGTATTGCAGATGGATAATCACCTGAATTAGGCGTTACAGTTGAATAAATGTATAGATGTCTTAGAAAAAGTCACGTTAATCTCAATTTGAAATGGGAATATTCTTCGGCGGAGTTACATTTCTTCAAATTCATTTGGTGTGAGGCGGTTATCGATGACGACAACAACCTGCTGACGTATTGAAAAATATCACTGTTCGTGATATGCTACGACGTTGCAGAAAGCGGGGAGCAAACTAAGTGCATTAGAATGGGGATAACCATGCTTTGTTTTTCGATTTGGAGCAGTATGTGGGAGGTTTTATGGTCTGTGAATCGGTACCATGCTTTTTTTTTCGATTTGGAGCAGTATGTGTGAGGTTTTATGGTCTGCGAAACTGATTCACAGACCATAAAACCTCCCACATACTGCTCCAAATCGAAAAACAAAGCACGGTTATCCCTAATTTTACGGAATTTCATCAAATAATTTTTTTTGGGGAGGGTGACTTTTTTGTTCATGATGAAGAAGTTCCTACATTTAAATCTTTTTTGGATTTAATGTGTTTATATAATGTCCAAAAAGGTTGTCGGCAGCAAAACGTGGAACAGACCGTAGTATATCAGCTGATGCACACATTTCTAAATATTTCTCTGCCTTTTTTCATCACCTGTTTATAAGGAGCCCATTTCACTAAACTTTGTACAGCAAAAATGTTCGTAAGTGCAACATTATGATAGTCTGTAAATTGCACATTAACAATGTTTTCTTGTAAACAATTTTTGGATTTACATTTATTGAGCTTTTGCAGCATATGCAGCCTATGCTCAATAAATGTAAATCCATCAATTTCAATTTCCAGACGTTTCGAAATTTGCACTTACGAACATTTTAGTACCAGGAAGTTTAGTGAAACAGTGAGCATCCCCTACCTTTGCCAGACCAACTGCATATATTTGATGATTAAAAGTATGCAGAATTATTATACTGAATTGATTACATTATCACAGCCATAATGGCTGTGATAATGTAATAAATTCAGTATAATAAATTGAAAATTTCTCCCTCAAAGTATACTTTGCTAGAAAAGTATGCTTTGCAATGTTGGTGAAATAGGCTACTGAGGGGGGGGGGGAGGGGGGGGGGGGCAGGTGAGCATCCTTTGCTGGACCAATCGTATGAAGCTGCCGACGCCACTGTATTCTTGATATCAAAAGATACTATCCTAGTATTCTGGCCTATGATTTCCTACGTATTTCCTAATAAAGCCATGCCTCGTATTCTCTATTTTATTTTATCAGTAGCCTATTCCACCAACATTGCAAAGTATACTTTTCTTGCAAAGTACTTTTCTAGCAAAGTACACTTTGAGGGAGAAATTTTCAATTTTAGAATAAATTTATTAATTTTTATTATACTGAATTTATTACATTATGACAGCCATTTTGGCTGTGATAATGTAATAAATTCAGTATAATAATTCTGCATACTTTTAATCATCAAATATATGCAGTGGTTAGTGGTTTGTTATATATGAAATAATGCATTTCGGGGAAAATAAATGATTACTCCCTCAAAGTATACTTTGCTACATAAGTATACTTTACAAGTCTGATGAAATCGTCTACAGGTAAAAAGCTATGTATTGGCCGAATACTTACTGCTGACTGATAGCATAATGTTGTACATTTGTATCAGGCAGTGACCTGATATTAATATGCAGATTGCAACAAATTGAAAACTGATGTTTCAATGGTCGAGCTGCGTCATATGATGTTCCCGAATGATGTCAGTGTAATGACGCTATGTAAACAAGTCCGCATCCATATTTCCCCATGCTGTAGCATAAAACGTTACCTGATAAATCAAATACTATGCTAGTATATATATTGATATCACGTTTATCAGGCTTAGCTCCTACATGTTTCCTACCTTTGCCTGATAAGCATGATATCAAAAGACACATACCTTGTGTTCTCTAAGGAATAGTTAATGCTGAAAACGAGTTTAAGTCGCTCCTGAATGAAGAAAACTGGAACGAAAACAAGTGTTCTCCGTGTTAAACCTTATCACAACAATAGTGACATTATACGATATTGTTATATACGTTATTCTACACGTCGAAGCCGCAGACCCCCACATACGTTTATATATAGTTTAAAAAATTAGTGTTTGTAACGAAGATACGTCAAACTAACAGAGGGACCATATAAGCATGTGTGCTTAAATTAACCCTTGCAGTGCTGAATGAAAATGTATCGTCTGCTGTTTATTTTTTATTTTCCATTTTTTCTTATCAAAAACAAGGTTTGACAGCACTTCAGAATCATTTCCAATGGAAATGGTTCTAAAATGCTGCCAAACCATGTTTTTATTTAGAGAAAATACAAAATAAGTTACAACAGCAGGCGACAGTTTTCGGTTCCCGCCTTCTAGGGTTAAGGTCCAACAGATCCAGGTAACAATATATGTACATGTATATTATGGCAGGCCAGGAGTTGGAGTCTGAGGGTCATGACAGATCCAGCATGGACCTCGCCGGGAAGCAGACCCAGCTCATCATGGACGCCCTAGATGCCAGTATGTTACTTACATATACATGTATACTTTCATAGTGTTTCCATCCAACTGGGGGCCGTTTCACTAAACTTCGTACGACTAAAATGGTTTGTAAGTGCAAATTTATTATGGTCTGTAAATTTCACATTAACAATGTTTTCTTATAAACAATTATTGGATTCACATTTATTGAGCATAGGCTGCATATGCAGCCTATGCTCAGTAAATGTAATTCCATCAATTGAAATTT
This sequence comes from Conchocele bisecta, assembly GCA_029237695.1. Classification (NCBI taxonomy): domain Eukaryota; kingdom Metazoa; phylum Mollusca; class Bivalvia; order Lucinida; family Thyasiridae; genus Conchocele; species Conchocele bisecta. The sequence continues at coordinate 140,697,714 of CM055265.1, forward strand.
CCAGACGATCCTAAATTTGCACTTACGAACATTTTAGTCGTACGAAGTTTAGTGAAACAGGCCCCGGGACTTTCAGATGAGACTTGAAACTGAGGCCCTGCTTGGTCTCTATATGACCTTATCTATTGCTGGGACATTAAACCCTTTCAGTAACAGTATGTTACTCTTACATCTAGTGATGGCTTCATAGTGCAGAGGACGGAGCATAGGACATTAATACCGATGGTTCAATCCCCACCCTGGGCATGAAATAAATATTTTCATAGTATTTCCATCCAACTGGTCTATCGGATGAGACATGAGACTGAGGATCGGTCTCTGTAAGACTATATGACCTTATATGTTGCTGGGACGTTAAACCCTTTCACCTTGACTCCTACATCTCTATCTCACAAAGACAATATGACCTTGCTGTTGAACGAACATAAACCCTAAATGTGGATGTGACTGGAGAAATGGGTTTTATATGGGTTTTGCGACCAATGTAGATCACAAAAGCCCCATTTATCCAGCCTCAGCCACAAATCAATCACTTAATCAATTCCCCCTAGGTTCTGGAAGCCCAGTATTGCTGCTGGTGTTCAGTGCGGGTCCCGTGAACATCACGTTCGCCGATGCTGACCCGCGTATAGCAGCCATTATGCAATGTTTCTTCCCCGCCCAGGCCACTGGGGAGGCGTTGCTTAATGTAATCACCATGGCAACGTACAACTCTAGTCCCGCTGGACGGCTGCCATACACGTGGTATAAAACTGCCGACCAGGTATGACATGTGATACTTGCATCAAAACATTTCTTAACGCTGTTCTTAAGAATTTCTGTGAACAACTAGGATTGAAAAATACTAACACAGTATTTCCATCCCACTGGTCTGTCAGATGAGACCTTAAAGTGTGGTCCCGTCTCTATATGACCTTAGCTGTTTCTGGGATGTTAAACGCTTTGACTTTCTTGTCAACGAAATAAAATGTCGGATTGGAAGATGCTTAATTGTTGCCTACATTTGTGGTATACACTTACTTTGTAATCATCATTATACAGTGCAACCCCGCTACAACAGCCACCCATGGGAAGACGCAAAACTGGCTGTTGTAGAGAGGTGGCTGTTGTAGGGAGGTTACTGCTGATTTAAATTTTGTCGTCCGCTGTTTATTTATTTTCTTAAATAATTCTCATCAAAAACATGGTTTGGCAACATTTTAGAATGCTCGGCAGTCTAAGGGTTAGATACAGAGGAAATCATCCATTTGGGATATTAAATAGCGGCTGTTATAGAGAGGTTGTTGTTGTAGAGAGGTGGCCGTTCGGGGAGGTTCGATTATACCATTGTCTGCCTGTACAATACATGAGGAAGGTTGTGGGTTCAATTCCCACTCTAAGCATGAGAAAATACTCCTAATATTTCCATTCCACTGGAGATTTGAAACCACGGACCTGTCTCTATGTCACCTTAGCCGTGTCCTGGACGTTAAATCCTTTCGCATTTTGTACAATACATGTACATGACTTTGATATAACCGCCCAATCAGATAGCGAAGTCAACACATTTTTGTTTGCATTGCCAAATGGATCGTTTGTGTCAGTATGTTGTATGTTACTAAAACTAGATCAAGATGACATAATGGGACTTGACTATGTTTGCAAATAGCAGAGGCCGAGATACGGCCTCTGCTATTTGCAAACATAGTCATTCGGGCAGTCTGATCACGGCCTACGCTGTTCATCGTTCTGTCACTGAATCAAACATTTATTCATCATTCCGTCCTTGAATCAAACAATTATTGCAACTTAAATAGTATGTACACTACTCATTGGCTGTGAATAGCCACTTCTGTGCATATGGCATGAGTTCATACACGATTGAAGTGTAAAACAGTTGAACTTACATGTGTTCACTGTCCATTTGTGTTGAGTGACATTCTGATGCCCACTATATTGTTATTTGTACGTTACGGCAATGATTTTGATGCAAAACTTCATAAAACAATTTGGAAAAAAAATGTGAAAAATAGAATTTAAAATAACTTTATTCACTTCGAAATAGGATTGGGAATTAGAAGGAATAAATAACATGTTTGAATAGTTTGTTGGGGATATTAACTTTTAAAAGCCCAACGTTATTGGCTGAAGGTCGTCTGGCTTTCAACCAGTACTATTGGATTTTTACCAGTTTATACCTCAATGATTTCACTTTGCGGCCTTCAACCAGTATAGTTGCACTTTAACCCTTAGAAGGCGGGAACCGAAAGTTGTTGTCTGCTGTTGTTTCTTATTTTGTATTTTCTCTAAATAAAAACATGGTTTGGCAGCATTTTAGAATCATTTCCAATGGAAATGATTCTAAAGTGCTGTCAAAGCATGTAAATAAAAATAAAAAATAAACAGCAGACGACAAATTTTAATTCATCACTGTAAGGGTTAAAAATTAATACCTAATCAATGGTCCATAAATAATGTTTTTTTCCTATTATCCCTATTATAAATCAGTGTACATTCAAACCTCTCTAAACCGGAAATTGATGGGTTTTGCTGTCAGGTATCTGTGATAGTAATCGCTGTTCACGATTACAAAGCACCATACAGTCTACATTTGTTATACCCCCCGCAACGAGTTGTGGGGGGTATTCTGGAGTCCGGTTGTCCGTCCGTCCGTCCGTCCATCCGTCCGTAAACTTAACATCAGAGAAATATTGTTATAACTTCTATTTCCTTCATCTAAAATGCTTAATATTTCACACATGCATTCCTGTAAGGCTCTAATACCATGCTGTGCCAAATCCACGACCGTCCAACCCCCACTGATCCCAAGGTCAAGGTCAAATACTTAGTCTCTTTACAAAACTTAACATCAGAGAAATATTGTTAAAACTTCTATTTCCTTGCTCGGATCTGCTTCACAATTCTTAATATTTCATGCATGCATTCCTCTAAGGCTCTACTATCATACTGTGACATATCCCCGCAGGGGGTATTGCGTAAGCCTCGCTAACTGACCAATCTAGTTTACTCATGTTCAGGGAACTGAGAAAAATACTTTTTGAGTTATCTAGGAAAACTACTTGGGACCAAGAATTTGACTGAGTTATAAGTAGTTTGACTTAAGAGTTTGATTTAACAAGTGTAGACTGTAGATATTGGAGTGATCATATGGTGAATTACAGTGAAACCTCTCTAACCCGGACATGTTGTGTATCTCCCATGCTGTCTGGTTTAGAGATGTTCCACTGTACATGAAGAAACAAACCACAAATATGGTTCCTCCCAGCGTGTTTGGTTTAGAGAGGTTCCACTGTACTGGGGATCTCCCAGGGTGTCCAGTTTAGAGAGGTTCCACTGTACTGGGACCTCCCAGTGTGTCCAGTTTAGTGGCTTTGTGAGGTTCCACTGTACTGGGGATCTCCCAGGGTGTCCGGCTTTGTGAGGTTCCACTGTACTGGGGATCTCCCAGGGTGTCCGGCTTTGTGAGGTTCCACTGTACTGGGGACCTGCCAGGGTGTCCAGCTTTGTGAGGTTCCACTGTACCTCCCAGCGTGTCCGGCTTTGTGAGGTTCCACTGTACTGGGGACCTCCCAGGATGTCCAGCTTTGTGAGGTTCCACTGTACTAGGGACCTCCCAGCATGTCCGGCTTTGTGAGGTTCCACTGTACTGGGGACCTCCCAGGGTGTCCAGCTTTGTGAGGTTCCACTGTACTGGGGACCTCCCAGGGTGTCCAGCTTTGTGAGGTTCCACTGTACTGGGAACCTCCCAGGGTGTCCAGCTTTGTCAGGTTCCACTGTACTAGGGACCTCCCAGCGTGATTGGTTTAGAGAGGTTCCACTGTACTGGGGATTTCCCAGGGTGTCCGGCTTTGTGAGGTTCCACTGTACTGGGGACCTGCCAGGGTGTCCAGCTTTGTCAGGTTCCACTGTACTAGGGACCTCCCAGCATGTTCGGTTTAGAGAGGTTCCACTGTACTGGGGATCTCCCAGGGTGTCTGGCTTTGTGAGGTTCCACTGTACTGGGGACCTGCCAGGGTGTCCGGCTTTGTGAGGTTCCACTTTACTGGGGATCTCCCAGGGTGTCCAGCTTTGTGAGGTTCCACTGTACTGGGGACCTGCCAGGGTGTCCGGCTTTGTGAGGTTCCACTGTACTAGGGACCTCCCAGGGTGTCCGGCTTTATGAGGTTCCACTGTACTGGGAACCTCCCAGGGTGTCCAGCTTTGTCAGGTTCCACTGTACTGGGGACCTCCCACGTGTCCGGCTTTGTGAGTTCCACTGTACTGAGGACCTCCTAGGGTGTCCAGCGTTGTGTGGTTCCACTGTACTGGGCACCTCCCAGGGTGTCCAGCTTTGTGAGGTTCCACTGTACTGGGGACCTCCTAGGGTGTCCAGCTTTGTGAGGTTCCAGCTTTGTGAGGTTCCACTGTACTGGGGACCTGCCAGGGTGTCCGGCTTTGTGAGGTTTCACTGTACTAGGGACCTCCCAGGGTGTCCGGCTTTATGAGGTTCCACTGTACTGGGAACCTCCCAGGGTGTCCAGCTTTGTCAGGTTCCACTGTACTGGGGACCTCCCATCGTGTCCGGCTTTGTGAGGTTCCACTGTACTGAGGACCTCCTAGGGTGTCCAGCGTTGTGTGGTTCCACTGTACTGGGCACCTCCCAGGGTGTCCAGCTTTGTGAGGTTCCACTGTACTGGGGACCTCCTAGGGTGTCCAGCTTTGTGAGGTTCCACTGTACTGGGAACCTCCCAGGGTGTCCAGCTTTGTGAGGTTCCACTGTACTGGGGACCTGCCAGGGTGTCCGGCTTTGTGAGGTTCCACTTTACTGGGGACCTCCCAGCGTGTCCGGCTTTGTGAGGTTCCACTGTACTGGGGTCGTCCCAGGGTTTAGAAATGTTCCACTTTACTGGGGACCTCCCAGCGTGTCCGGCTTTGTGAGGTTCCACTGTACTGGGAACCTCCCAGGGTGTCCAGTTTTGTCAGGTTCCACTGTACTGGGGACCTGCCAGGGTGTCTGGCTTTGTGAGGTTCCAATTTACTGGGAACCTCCCAGGGTGTCCAGCTTTGTGAGGTTCCACTGTACTGGGAACCTCTCAGGGTGTCCAGCTTTGTGAGGTTCCACTTTACTGGGGACCTCCCAGCGTGTCCGGCTTTGTGAGGTTCCACTGTACTGGGGACCTCCCAGGGTTTAGAAATGTTCCACTTTACTGGGGACCTCCCAGGGTGTCCGGCTTTGTGAGGTTCCACTTTACTGGGAACCTCCCAGGTTATTCAGCTTTGTGAGGTTCTACTGTACTGGGAACCTCCCAGGGTGTCCAGCTTTATGAGGTTCCACTGTACTGGGAACCTCCCAGGGTGTCCGGCTTTGTGATGTTCCACTTTACTGGGGACCTCCCAGCGTGTCCGGCTTTGTGAGGTTCCACTGTACTGAGGACCTGCCAGGGTGTCTGGCTTTGTGAGGTTCCATTTTACTGGGGTCCTCCCAGGGTGTCCGGCTTTATGAGGTTCCACTGTACTGGGGACCTCCCAGGGTGTCCGGCTTTGTGAGGTTCCACTGTACTGTGGACCTCCCAGGGTTTCCAGCTTTGTGAGGTTCCACTTTACTGGGGACCTCCCAGCGTGTCCGGCTTTGTGAGGTTCCACTGTACTGGGGACCTCCCAGGGTGTCCAGCTTTGTGAGGTTCCACTGTACTGGGGACCTCCCAGGGTGTCCAGCTTTGTGAGGTTCCACTGTACTGGGAACCTCCCAGGATGTCCAGCTTTGTCAGGTTCCACTGTACTAGGGACCTCCCAGCGTGATTGGTTTAGAGAGGTTCCACTGTACTGGGGATTTCCCAGGGTGTCCGGCTTTGTGAGGTTCCACTGTACTGGGGACCTCCCAGGGTGTTCAGCTTTGTGAGGTTCCACTGTACTGGGAACCTCCCAGGGTTGTCCGGCTTTGTGAGGTTTCCCTGTACTTGGGGACCTGCCAAAATGTCCGGCTTTGTGAGGTTTCCACCTTTACTGGGGACCACCCAGGGTGTCCACTTTGGTGAGGTTCCAACCTGTACTGGTGGGGTCGTCCCAGGGTTTTAGAAATGTTCCACTTTACTGGGGACCTCCCAGCGTGTCCGGCTTTGTGTGGTTTCCACTGAACTGGGAACCTCCCAGGGTTCCAGGTTTTTTCAGGTTCCACTGTACTGGGGACCTGCCGGGTGTCTGGCTTTGGTGAGGTTCCAATTTACCTGGGAAACCTCCCAGGGTGGTCCAGCTTTTGTGAGGTTCCACTGTACTGGGAACCTCTCAGGGTGTCCAGCTTTGTTGGGAGGTTTCCCAACTTTACTGGGGAACCTCCCAGCGTGTCCGGCTTTGTGAGGTTTCCACTGTCTGGGACCTCCCAGGGTTTAGAAATTTCCAATTTTACTGGGGACCTTCCCAGGGTGTCCGGGCCTTTGTGAGGTTCCACTTTTATGGGAACCTCCCAGGTTATTCACTTTGTAGGTTTTCTTTAAACTGACCTGGGAAACCTCCCAGGTGGTCCAGCTTATTGAGGATTTTTCCACGTACTGGGAACCTCCCCCAGGGTGTCCCCGGCTTTGTAGTTCCACTTTACTGGGGACCCCTCCCAGCGTGTCCGGCTTTGTGAGGTTTCCCACTGTAACTGAGGACCTGCCAGGGTGTCTGGCTTTGTGAGGTTCCATTTTACTGGGGCCCTCCAAGGGTGTCCGGCTTTATGAGGTTCCACTGTACTGGGGACCCTCCCAGGGTGTCCGGCTTTTGGTTAGGTTTCCACTGTACTGTGGGACCTCCCAGGGGTTTCCACTTTGTGAGGTTCCCCACTTTACTGGGGACCTCCCAGCCCGTGTCCCCGGCTTTTGTGAAGGTTCCACTGTACTTGTGGGACCCTCCCCAAGGGTGTTCCAGCTTTGTAGGTTCCACTGTACTTGGGGACCCCCAGGGTGTCCAGCTTTTGTGAGGTTTCCACTGTAACTGGGAACCTCCCAGGATGGCCAGGCTTTGCAGGTTCCAACTGACTAAGGGGACCTCCCAGCGTGATTGGTTTAGAGGGAGGTTTCCACTGTAACTGGGGATTCCCAGGGTGTCCCGGCAGGTTTGGAGGTTCCAACTGTACTGGGGACCTCCTCCCAAGGTGTTCAGCTTTGTGAGGTTTCCACTGTACTGGGAAACCTCCCAGGGTGTCCGGCTTTTTGTGAGGTTCCACTGGTACTGGGACCTGCCAGAATGTCCGCTTTGTGAGTTCCACTTTTACTGGGGACCCACCCAGGGTTGTCCAGCTTTGGTGAGGTTCCACTGTACTTGGGGGGTCGTCCCCAGGGTTTCGAAAGGTTTCCACTTTAACTGGGACCTCCCAGCGTGTCCCGGCTTTGTGAGGTTTCCAACTGTACGGGAAACCTCCCAGGGTGTTCCGTTTTGTAGTTCCACTGTACTGGGGACCTGCCGGGGTGTCTCTTTGTGAGGTTTCCAATTTACTAACCAGGGTCCCCCCCCCCCACCCCAGGTTTCCAGCTTTGGTGAGGTTCCCCACTTATGGGGAACCTCTCCGGGTGGTCCAGCTTTGTGAGGTTGTTCCACTTAACTGGGGACCTCCCAGCCTGTCCGGCCTTTTGGTGGTTCCACTGTACTGGGGACCTCCCAGGGGTTTAAGAAATGTTCCCACTTTACTGGGGAACCTCCCAGGGTGTCCCGGCTTTGTGAGGTTTCCACTTTACTGGGAACCCTCCCAGGTTATTCCAGCTTTGTGATTTCTACTTGAACTGGGAAACCTCCCCAGGGTGGTCCAGCTTTTAATGAAGGTTTCCCACTGTACTGGGAACCTCCCAGGTGTCCCGGCTTTGTGATGTTTCCACTTTAACTGGGGACCTCCCAGCGTGTCCGGCTTTGTTGAGGTTCCAACTGACTGAGGAACCTGCCAGGTTGTCTGGCTTTGTGAGGTTCCATTTTACTGGGGGGTCCTCCCTCCCAGGGTGGGTCCCGGCTTTATGAGGTTCCCAACTTACTGGGGGAACCTCCCAGGTGTCCCCGGCTTTGGGAGGTTCCACTGTACTGGGGTGGGACCTTCCGGGGCCAGGGTTTCCGGCCTTTTGTGAGGTTTCCACTTACTGGGGACCCTCCCATCCCACCAGGCCGTGGGGTCCCGGGCCGTTTGTGAGGTTTCCCCTGTACTGGGGACCATCCCAGGGGTGTCCGGCTTTGTGAGTTCCACTGTACTGATGGGACCTGCAGGAGTTCCTGCTGTGAGTATCCTGTACTAGGGTGTCCGGCTTTATGGGGGGGGGTGTGGTTTGTTTTGGGGGGGGGGGGGGGGGGGGGGTTCTGGGACCTGACCCATCCTTTGGGTGTCCGGCTTTGTGAGGGTTTCCACTTTGTCGTGACCGCCCAGGGTCCACTGTGAGGTTCCACTTTACTGGGGACCTCCCAGCGTGTCCGGCTTTGAGGTTCCACTGTACTGGGACTCCCAGTGTCCAGCTTTGTGTTTCCACTGTACTGGGGACCTTTCCCAGGGTGTCCAGCTTTGTGAGGTTCCACTGTACTGGGACCTCCCAGGAATCCACTTTGTCCAGGTTCACTGTACTTTAGACCTCCCCATGATTGGTTAGAGTTCCACTGTACTGGGGATTTTCCAGTCCCGGCCTTTGAGGGTCCACTGTACTGACTTCCCAGAGTCCCGCTTTAGGTTGAGTCCACTGTACTGGGACCTCCAGTCCGCATTTGTGAGTTCCACTACCTGGACCTCCAGAATGTCCGGTTTTGTGAGGTTCCACTTTACTGGGAACCACCCAGGGTGTCCAGCTTTGTGAGGTTCCACTGTACTGGGGACCTGCCAGAATGTCCGGCTTTGTGAGGTTCCACTTTACTGGGGACCACCCAGGGTTTCCAGCTTTGTGAGGTTCCACTGTACTGAGGACCTCCCAGGGTGTCCGGCTTTGTGAGGTTCCACTGTACTGGGGACCACCCAGGCTGTCCAGCTTTGTCAGGTTCCACTGTACTGGGGACCTCCCAGGGTGTCCAGCTTTATGAGGTTCCACTGTACTGGGGACCTCCCAGGGTGTCCGGCTTTGTGAGGTTCCACTTTACTGGGGACCTCCCAGGGTTTAGAAATGTTCCACTGTACTGGGAACCTCCCGGGGTGTCCGGCTTTGTGAGGTTCCACTTTACTGGGGACCTCCCAGGGTGTCCAGCTTTGTGAGCTTCCACTTTACTAGGGACCTCACAAGGTGTTCAGTTTAGGACGTTACCACTGTACCTCCAGATTCCGTCAATGACCAACTACTCGATGGAGGGCCGTACGTATCGCTACTTCAAGGGCAACCCCCTATATCCGTTTGGTTATGGCCTCTCCTACAGTAGCTTCCAGTACCTCAAGGTGACCTTGATACCGACGATAGAGGCGGGCGACAATCAGTTCCTCTTTGGTCAGATCCTGAATACTGGCAAGGCAGATTCTTATGAGGTTAGTATTGTAGCCTGGTGGTTTTCTGAGATTTAACTTTAAACTTGTATTATACAAATAGCAGATTTTTATAATAAAACAAACAACATAATTTCAAATAAAAGTGATGAAATCAGCTATTTGTCTTTTTATTATTATATACTCAACGTCATTAACCCTTGTAACACTAGACACCTCTTTCCTAATATTTGCAAACAGTGTATTTCATAATGAAATGTCTCATCAAGATGTTGATATTTTTTAATCTTTACAAACTTACGCCCTTTTCTGTATAATAGAGCAGTCTCAAACTGGACACGGAATAAACCATGGGATGAACAGGTTAAAAACAAAAGTTTTTATTTAAATGGCCAGTGGTTGAAACATGTTTTGTGACTGGAGAAATTATTGTTATGATATTAGTTAATGGTCTAAGTATACTTATATATCTAGCAAAGTATACTTTGAGGGAGAAATTGTCAATTATAGGATCAATTTATTAATTTTTATTATACTGAATAATGTAATAAATTCAGTATAATAATTCTGCATAATCATCACATATATTCAGTCGTTTGTTCTATATGAAATAATGCATTTCGGTGAAAAATAAATGATAACTCCCTCAAAGTATACTTTGCTAGATAAGTATACTTTGCAATGTTGATGAAATCGGCTACTGGGGGCCGTTTCACTAAACTTTGTACGACTAAAATGTTCATAAGTGCAAACTTATGATAGTCTGTAAATTTCACATTAACAAAGTTTTCTTGTAAACGATTATTGGATTTACATTTATTTACCTTAGGCTGCATATGCTCAATAAATGTAAATCCATCAATTGAAATTTCCAGGCGATCCTAAATTTGCACTGACGAACATTTTAGTTGTACGAAATTTAGTGAAACGGCCCCCTGATCTGTGACTATGACTGAATAAATGTCATTTGTAGCTGGTCTAGCACCTTTTTCTCAGCCAGAAGACCGAAGTATGTAATAAATCCATTTTAAAATTTTGTTTGAATAATAATAATGCCTGTAATGGTGTCTGAGCAAATTGTAATAATGTAATAAAAGAAAATATTGTAAAAAAAAAGTGTATATGTAAAATGTATTATTTTTTCCGGCAGCATGGCACCATAAAATTTGGAATGGTGCGGCCCCATGTTAACCCTTTCAACAATACAGATGTCTTTAGCAGTGTTTGCAAACCATGTAGATCCAGATGAGCCAGCTCGTAACGAGCCGTCTTACGAGCCGTCTCATCAGGATCTACACTTATTGCAAGTAATTTTCATATTTTTTGGACAGAAGAAAATACCTTATAAAAGGACTCGTCTGAAAAGCTTTTTCTGACAATTGGATTGGTACTTGACCCTTATACCGCTACACACAACAATTGTCGTCTGCTGTTGCTTTTATATCTTGCCTTATTTCTCAATAAAAACATGGTTTGACAGCACTTCCAATGGAAATGATTATAAAGTGCTGTCACAGCATGTTGTTAATTATTCTAAGGTGCTGTCAAAGCATGTTTTTGATGATAAAAATTGAAAATAAACAGTAGACAACAAAAAATTAAGATAGCGGTGTAAGGGTTGAGTTAACATATCACAGTCCATTCCAGGGGCCTGTTTCACTAAACTTTGTACGACTAAAATGTTTGTTAGTGCAAAATTATGATAGTCTGTAAATTTCACATTAACACAGTTTTCTTGTTAACAATTATTGGATTTATATTTATTGAGCATAGGCTGCATATGCATCCTATGCTCAATAAATGTAAATCCATCAATTGAAATTTGCAGACAATTCTAAATTTGCGCTTACGAACATTTTAGTTGTAAGAAGTTTAGTGAAATGGCCCCCAGTTATTTAGGGTTGAAAGGGTTACAGTGGCTTGGGTGAAACACTAAACGAGCGGTCTTTTTCAGGTTGTACAGGTGTACATCAGCTGGCCAGGCACACAGGAAGTTATGCCACAGCGGCAGCTAGTCGGGTTTGACCGGATATTTATAAAGGCAGGCTCCTCGCAGGAATTCAAGTTTGTTATAGAGGCACATCAAATGGCCGTGTGGACTGATGTACATGGCTTTGTCGTACAGCAAGGTATCTAATGACAGGCCCTCTTTTATTTGTTACAAATTTTCATCATAAAATACATGTCAATAAACCTTTTTGAACGACTTCTGGGTCATCATCAGCATTAACATTCCATCGGTGGAATTCGTCGATTTGACGTCACTTTACTTACTTCTAATGAAAGTTTCTTGTGATTTTCCAAGTTCGGTCATTTATTTATTATTCGGGTATACACTACAGTAGCCTGATAAAGGGGCAGCAATGTACAAGGCCCATTTTATCAGAGACCTGTCAGTTCAGGGGTTTGGGAATTTTCAGGATATATTTTGAAATCAGGATTTGAGATTCCTGATAATTGCAGAAAGATACTATAAATGTTTCAACATGAGAAGCTCACTTTTACGCATTTTCAGGATTTGGCATTCGGAACTGTTCCCACCACTGAAATTTCACATTGCAGGTAAAATCAATGTATTCGTTGGTGGACAACAGCCAGACCAACAGCGGAGCACGGGATCCAACATTGTTGCAACGAGCTACGAGATCGCCGGCGAGAAATACATGGGAACATACTAACTTGTACTATAGCATACAAACTCATTGCATTCCATAACAACTAAAGGAGCCTTACGCTGTTTGTAAATTTGTAAATAAAGAAACCCGTGCTGCCAATTCTTTTTCGCCCTTTTGAAAAAAACGGGATCTATTATGTATTCACCTTGTATGGGCGGGTGGGCACAGCTTGTCCACGCAATAACTAGAGTTCTACCTGACGGATTGTAACCAAATTCAGTACACATATTTGTTACGGAAAGACGAAGAAGCCTATTGGTTTTCAACAATTTCCAATGACTTATCTCCCCTTGAGGGCTATTTTCATTTTTCGCACTATTTATCCTTGTTCACGAAACAACTCAAGTTCTACTTTACGGATCGTAACCAAATTCGGTATACATGTTTATGACGGCAAGACGAAGAACCTCATTGATTTTCAACAGTTTCGGATGACTTATCTCCACTTGAAGGCCATTTTTCTTTTTTTGCACTCTGTATCCTTGTCCACGCAATAAAGTTCTACTTGACGGATCGTAACCAAATTCAGTATGCATGTTTATCATGGCAAGAAAAAGTACCCTATTGATTTTCAAAAGTTTTGGATGACTTATCTCACCTTGTTGGCCATTTTTAATTTTCACAATCTGTATCCCTTGTCCACGCAATAACTGCAATTCTAATTGACGGATCGCAACCAAATTCGGTATACATGTCTATCATTGCAAGGTGCAGAACTCTATTGGTTTTCAGCGAGTTATTTCCCCTTACTGACTGGCCATGCCTCAATATTGTGACCGTCGACACTCTTATTCAATTTTCATTTATTTTTTATTTTTGTTTAGGTTTTAGTATCCAATGGGTATACCACCAGTGTTCTTTTTCCATGGAGTTATCCCCCTTGTATACCAGTGACACCTCGACGGGCGTATATTGTGACCTTCGGCACTCTTGTTTATACCCCCTATTTGATAGCAAGGGGGGCATATTGCTCTGCTCTTGAGGATCCGTACGTCCATGGTCATTTGCGTCGACAAGATTGTTAGAGTTTCTCAGTTATGCCATAACTTCAATATTACTTGATGGACTACTTTAATATTCAGACACTTGCTATATTTGACACTCTTGTATAACCTGTAACATTACATTAACCTTTCTGACCTTTAAAAGGCTGCAGAAACACTGCAGAAGCATTTTCACATATGTTTTACATCAAAATGGTTTCTTTCTTTGTTTAATCCAGTATTCCATGTTTCTAAAACATAATCTCTAGTTTATACCCAGATAATTTCACATTACGACATTCAACCAGAATAGTTAGACTTTTAATGCTAGTAGACTGACAAATTCTAGTTCTTTATTGGATTTAAAAACTCTGGTCAATGATTCAGTATAATTTCTTGTTGTATCACTCATCATATTGTTAGTGACAAGTAAAAGTTTCACCTCTGCTTATAGCTTATAGCTTAAAATAGGTTTTTGAGATAATGCCATTTGAAAGTTGAGGTTGGTTTTTTATTCCACCAGAAACACTTCAATGATAGTATGTGAGTGGTTGGTTCGGAGCATGTGAAGGGTTCACTTAATGATGGGTTTCATCCTTAACTCTTTGCGTACTAGCGGCAGAAATATCCGCCAAACGAATTAGGAGTGTATGTTTTATTTCTCTCTGTAAATATGTCTTGAAATTTCATTAGAATTGAGTCCTCAGGACTCAATTCTAATGAAATTCCAAGACATATTCATGATATTTACTGGGAGAAATACAAGAAAATATGATGAATTTTTGTCCGCTAGTTTTGAACTATTTATAGCCCACAAATTTCCCAGCATGCAAAGAGTAAATGGAATCCCGGTATCCCTGGTTTGACCCTCAGATACATTTTTGGCTTTCTGGTATGTGAGAGTTGAACCGGTTAATACCCATTATAAAAGTAATAAGATTAGTACTAATCCTATTACCTTTTGGGAGTGGGGCTAAGTGACTGTGGTTTGGTGAGGACATCGCCCCACGTCAGATCATTCTAATTTCAGGGCTGAATACCTATGTATTTTTTTGTAAATATTCAAATCTGATTTTGGGATTTACCCCCCATCACAACAGGTAACATATGGGATTATACCCCGTTAAACACCATTAAATCAAATCAAACAGAGTATGGCTACCTCTGTATGCCTGTTCAGACTGTGGATGCACATGCTTAACTTGGGCTACAGCGATTACAATTTGGAAAAAAAGGCACTCTTTATCAGCTGTGTACCATTTGGTCGCTTTTGTATTATGTTGATTTGTTGTTGCCATATAAGGAGCTATGATCTGACAAAACGAGGCTGTTGCATTGGCGAATAATGAAGACCCAGACCAGACTGCACAGATGTGCAGTCTGGTCAGGGTCTACACTGTTCGCAATTTCATGAATAAAGCTGGCCTTGAAACCTGATGCCAATATCGTGTACAATCATCAGTGTGCGTGAGTGTAGCATCTGATCAGGATTTATGTTCTGGTCAAATATAAAATATAAATACTTAATCGATATTTGTAATATATGGGAGCTGGGTAGATCATTAAATAAGGTGATGGGTTAAATGTTGGTTACATGTTGGTTCAATCTTCATAATGGTCACTGGCCATTTGTGGCCGTGACTGGAGAAATGGATATTCGTGGTCCGTCTAGCACATGATCTGCTATCAGACTCCTGCAGCCTGATACATAGTTATATTGTCTGTTGTCTAGCACATGATCTGCTATCAGACTCCTGCACCTATACAATTTGTCTGTTCTACATGATCAGCTATCGACTCCTGCACCTGATACATATTATATTGTCTTGTCTAGCACATATCTGTATCGTCCTGCAGCCTGATACATCTATATTGTCTGTTGTCTAGCACATGATCTGCTATCAGACTCCTGCAGCCTGATACATAGTTATATTGTCTGTTGTCTAGCACATGATCTGCTATCAGACTCCTGCAGCCTGATACATAGTTATATTGTCTGTTGTCTAGCACATGATTTCTGCTATGATCTCAGACTCCTGCAGCCTGATACATAGTTATATTGTCTGTTGTCTAGCACATGATCTGCTATCAGACTCCTGCAGCCTGATACATAGCTATATTGTCTGTTGTCTAGCACATGATCTGCTATCAGACTCCTGCAGCCTGATACATAGTTATATTGTCTGTTGTCTAGCACATGATCTGCTATCAGACTCCTGCAGCCTGATACATAGCTATATTGTCTGTTGTCTA
This sequence comes from Conchocele bisecta, assembly GCA_029237695.1. NCBI lineage: Eukaryota > Metazoa > Mollusca > Bivalvia > Lucinida > Thyasiridae > Conchocele > Conchocele bisecta. Next base: position 140,713,013 of record CM055265.1, read on the forward strand.
GCACATGATCTGCTATCAGACTCCTGTCAGCAAATACATACTATAAATTGTCTGTTACTAGCACATGATCTGCTATCAGACTCCTGACCTGATACATAGTTATATTGTCTGTTGTCTAGCACATGATCTGCTATCAGACTCCTGCAGCCTGATACATAGCTATATTGTCTGTTGTCTAGCACATGATCTGCTATCAGACTCCTGCAGCCTGATACATAGCTATATTGTCTGTTGGAGCTACAAGCATGGCATGTGCTTCGCTGCTAATCTCAAATATCATAAGCCCAATTTCTCCAGTCACAACCACATTTCACTGTGTAGCTGGGAATAGTTTCATCATAGCCTAGTCCTATTGGCTGGGGGGGAGTGGATGGTGGTCGGGCGAATGAGACGGCGTAAATTAACAGTATGGGTTCCTCCTTATAGGAATCACGATTTGCCTGGTTTGGCCCTCCGGTACGTTTTTATCTTTGGCTCTTTAGTTACCTGGGAGTTGAATTGGGTTATTGCCCATTATAAAAGTAGTAATATTATTACTGATCCTACTGCTTTTGGGAGGGGCCAAGTGATTCTGGTGTGGCGAGGACCTGGCATCAGATCAGGATTATTCTGATTTCAGGGCTGAATATATAGTTTTGTTATTGTAAATATTCAGTTCTGATTTTGGGATTTTCCCCCCATTTGTACATATACTTGAATAATATATGGGATTTAGTACTAAACCCATTGACCCGGCCTTAAATGACCTTAGCTGTTGATAGGCCGTTAAACCCCAACAAACAAACCTATTGGATGGGGACTTTAAACAGCAATCCAGTATATTCTCAGACAATTAAACTACATGTATTAAACTTCCCCCCATTTCGACATTAGATGGGTCCAAATGGGTCAACTATATGTATACTACTATTAAGTTTAATCACCTATAGTATATTAGAGCTTTACTTTGGGCTCGTAAAATAACCAGAAAGTTATCTGTTTGTTTCATTACAGAAATTGGGCATATGGCATTTGTTGTGCTTAGCTCATCTACTTGCCAACTCCCGCAGTCTTATAATGATCTGTGCTGTCTGTTAGAAGCATGTTGTCAGTGCTCCAGATAAGGGATTTGTAATGGAGTATTGTCACTCCATCATTTCTGAAGCAATTGGGTATTTCAAAATTTTAATTTGTTCAAATAAAATCACATTACTGTTTACACGTCAACAGACCGCAATTGTTGAATAGTTGCTTCGAAATGAAAACATGTCTTGGCATTTCATTAGAATTGTCTCCTTGGAGACAATTCTAATGAAATACCAAGATGTGTTTTCATGGAAAATAAGAAAAATATGCTATAATTGTGGTCTGTTTATTGTTTTCTGCAGCATGATAAAGGTACCATAAACTTTTATTGCTTTTTGATACTCCCTTGTTCCGATTTCAATTGGATTTTTTTGGCAATTTTAATTGGGTATTTAAGCAAATATGCAGCTTATCTGGAGCTCTGTATGGTGTGCATTTCACTGACTGAATCGCAAACAGGCCCCGATCAGACTGCTGATCTGGAACTACACTGGTCACAAATGCCATAAGCCTGATGTCTCCAGTCATAGCTCAACATATTACACTTGACATAGCCTCATTTCTTAAATCAGTAAACTTGTTTAATAAATATCGTAATTAAATCATCAGTTATGTATGATCCTTTATTTAAATAGTAGTTGATTATCCAGTTTGTGCAATTTGTCATAAGCACACTTGCCAGCACAACTTGGGCTTGATTATCTGTAGAGCCAACTATTTTCACTATCCTTAAAGTCGTAATGGAAACGCCCATTCAACGTATTGCGTTTATATCCCTGTACATACATTAGCCTCATGTGACGTGGCACGACGTTGTTTCGTTAAAGTTTGTTTGACATCATTAAAATACATGACGTTCCATGAATTGCGACAATTGTGAATTTAATGCCATATTTGACTACATGTATTTACATTTTTGAAACTATCAGAATATGCAATGTAAATATAAGTTATAAAATCATGGTCTGTTGCATTTACTGTAGTATGAAAAACATTTGGTCTGTTTAAAACTTTAAACAAGTCTTTTTATGCCACCGGGTTTCGAAGAAATGGGTGGCATATAGTGGTTGGACCGTCCGTCTGTCCGTCCGTCTGTCTGTCTGTCTGTCTGTCCTGTCCGTCCGTCCGTCCGTCCGTCCGTCCGTCACACTTTTCGTTTAACAACTTTGTCACAGTTTCTCAAATATAAGATGGTTTGGTGGTTACAATGTGGAACAAGTGTGCTCACTCTGGATACTCAGGTTTCATCACATATTCGATACCACTCATATCCTTGCATCGTGTTTGGAATCATTAAAATAATTAATATATCAAAATCAATTGACATTATATACTCAGTACAAAAGTAACAGTGTTTTTATGACAAGAAACAAAATGGTTCAACCATAACTGAATTCCGAATGGAGACCTGGTTTGACCCTCACATACGTCTTTGGAATTTTGTATGCGACAGTTAAATCTGGTTATACCCTTTATGTGAGTATTACGATTATTCGTAATCCTATTTTAGGGGAAGGGGCCAAGTGACTTGATGTGGTATGGACCTGGCACCAGGTCAGGTTATTCTAATTTCAGGGCTGAATATATTTTTTCTCGATGTAAATATTCCGTTCTGATTTTGGGAATTTTCCCCCCAATTGCAGCAGGTTAAAACGGGATCAAATCCGTTTTCCCGGCCTTACATGACCTTAGCTGTTGATAGGCCGTTAAACACCAATAAACAAACAAACAAACAAAAATACTGCCTTTTCAACTTAGCCATTTTTTCTACACTTTGGCATACAGCTTTCTGTCAATCGATCTGAAATTTTATACATGTCTTCTATGCATATTGAACATGTGGACCACATCGATTTTATGATGAAACAATTATTTTTCTTAACAAAAATACCGCAAACTTAGCTTTTGCATACAATTCTGTATCTTGGGACTGGTGTCACTCTTGTTATTGATTTGATCAATAACTAAATAATGTATTTCATGTTACTTTATGTACAACAAACTGGCAAATCTGCCTGTTTGTAAACTGATTTACTTACCCCCTTTCTTCCATTGACCCCTCCAAATTAGCGTTATCTTTGTCAATGGGCCACTATTTGTAAATTGATTATAATTGAATGGGTCAGTAGAAGAAGGGGTGTGGGGGCTAGACTTAGTCCCCCCCCCCCCCCCCCCACACCCCTTCTTCTTGTGACCCATTGATCCCTTCAATTTAGCATTATCGTAGTTTGTAAATGGATCACTGGTGGATTGTGTGGAACATGTATTTATGGTTTTGATTGTTTTGTACTTAACCCGTTTCATGTTGTATACACACACATTAGCAGACATCTAAATTGGCAAATCTTTTCCTATTTTCTCTCATTTCTCATTGAAAGTTCATCTTGTTTCCCATGTAATATATAATAATTATGTTGTGACCACTTACCTGAACTGTCTCAACATATGAAGTATATTTATTTTTAGTCAGCTGACAGCATGAAATGGGTTAATTGTATATGTTTATGCTTTATAACCACTTATGACTCGGGCACTTCTATCACCTGTGTGGAGGGTGACTAAAAGGGGATGAGAATATATTATTTTCCTGGTGACATGATTGGGTTCTGTCATCAGATGATAATCAATAATGATTTGCTAACATGATGGTCGATTTCACTCCCCACCACCAAATAGTATGCATTATTACTTAGATATCAATTTTTGCCTAGAAATTGTCTGTATTTGCCTACAGCAATAACATACACAGTCCAGGCTGATACGGCGTGTTTTCCAGTCTGATACTGAAACGTCTAGTCAGATACTGCCATTTCTAGTCTGATACCATGTTACTAGTCCGATACCGCCGTTTCCAGTCCGATACCATGTCTCGCGCGTGTATTAAACCAGTTCCTTTGGGCATGCGCAATGCGTATGTTTACTTTATCGGCTGCGTAAATTTTGACAGATGCCGGGAATTTAAATTTGTAGGCTCTGTATTTCATCATTCAATCATGGATAACGGTATAGATTTTAATATAGGATTATCACAACTGCCGGATGATTGATATTGAATTTGATATCTAAGTAATCTAAGTAATAAAGACGTTAATATGTGTCTTGTTTGATAACGGCCTAGGTGTCGTCCCTCTGTAACTTGGTACCTTCGGTCTCAGGCTGATACCAAGTTACCTCGGGCCGATACCTAGGCCGATATCAAACAAGCCACGTATTAACCTCTAAGTATTGGGTCTACAAGGCCAGTCTATAATACTACATGTAATTACCATGTAAACAGATTTAAATGTTAACATTATACGAAGCCCATGTTATTATAAATAAATGGGGAAACATTATATAACTTGTTTTTATATGCCCATTTGAACAAGAATTCCGCGGAATCAAATGTCTCGCCTTGTTCCACCTTGACATTGACCCTGGTGCCTTGACATTGACCCTGTTGTCCCGAGAATAGTCCTATGTTCATCTACATATCATAGATAGTAAAGGTATGTATAAAGTTTGATGACTGTAGATGATAAGGTGTTGAAGTAATGACCGCAACACGAAAACTTAACATTGAATGATGACGACGCCGCCGCCGACGACTACGAAAAAGCAAAACCTTAGTCTCGCTTTCCGCTTTCGCGGGCGAGACAAAAAATGGGACGTTCATGTATTCTGTTTTACTGTTCGGCGGTTAGAGGGCTGAAAATCATTGTCTGAAGCACACAAGCCCCGTGCAGGCACCGGGGCGGGATCAACTGATCCTGAGAATAGTGCTGCAGTAGCCATTGCTTGTAAAAGGCGACTAAACTGGCTTAACGATTGGGTTCATACTTTCCGGAACCTCACAAAGCCGGACACCCTGGGAAATCCCCAGTACAGTGGAACCTCTCTAAACCAATCACGCTGGGAGGTCCCTAGTACAGTGGAACCTGACAAAGCTGGACACCCTGGGAGGTTCCCAGTACAGTGGAACCTCACAAAGCTGGACACCCTGGGAGGTCCCCAGTACAGTGGAACCTCATAAAGCCGGACACCCTGGGAGGTCCCTAGTACAGTGAAACCTCACAAAGCCGGACACCCTGGCAGGTCCCCAGTACAGTGGAACCTCACAAAGCTGGAACCTCACAAAGCTGGACACCCTAGGAGGTCCCCAGTACAGTGGAACCTCACAAAGCTGGACACCCTGGGAGGTGCCCAGTACAGTGGAACCACACAACGCTGGACACCCTAGGAGGTCCTCAGTACAGTGGAACCTCACAAAGCCGGACACGATGGGAGGTCCCCAGTACAGTGGAACCTGACAAAGCTGGACACCCTGGGAGGTTCCCAGTACAGTGGAACCTCATAAAGCCGGACACCCTGGGAGGTCCCTAGTACAGTGGAACCTCACAAAGCCGGACACCCTGGCAGGTCCCCAGTACAGTGGAACCTCACAAAGCTGGACACCCTGGGAGATCCCCAGTAAAGTGGAACCTCACAAAGCCGGACACCCTGGCAGGTCCCCAGTACAGTGGAACCTCACAAAGCCAGACACCCTGGGAGATCCCCAGTTAAATGGCTGTGATAATGTAATAAATTCGGTATAATAAAAATTAATAAATTTTTCAAAAAATTAAAAATTTCTCCCTCAAAGTATACTTTGCTACTAAAGTATACTTTGCAATGTTGATGAAATAGGCTACTGGTGCCAGGTCCCCACCACACCACCTGTAGCCCATTTCATCAACATTGCAAAGTATACTTTTCTAGCAAAGTATACTTTGAGGGAGTAATCATTAATTTTTCCGAAATGCATTAATTCATACAGAACTAATGATGGCATATATGTGATGATTAAAACAATGCAAAATTATTATACTGAATTTATTACATTATCACAGCCAAAATGGCTGTGATAATGTAATAAATTCAGTATAATAAAAATTAATAAATTTATCATAAAATTGAAAATTTCTCCCTCAAAGTATACTTTGCTACTAAAGTATACTTTGCAATGTTGATGAAATGGGCTACTGGTCTGTCCAACTTCCTACACGTTATAGGATTATTATTAATCTTACTACTTGTATAATGGGTATATATAACCGGATTCAACTCTCAAGTAACAAGAAAGCCAAAACTGTGATTGAGGGCCAAACCAGGGATATATGGATCCCGCTAAGGATGAAACTCATCGTTAAATTTAGCCTTCGAATGTTCCGACTCAACCGCCCACCTCATCCGACGAAAGAAACAATACATGTTTATTGAAGTTATGGGACGGTGAAGAAACGCTTACGAAACCCTTTTAATGGGAATGGCCACAGAGACAAGCAGATGGACATAGGGAACTTACTGTCACAAATGGGTTCATACAAGGGCATGGAACCTTTTGTCAGCTGGTAGACCAAGTAAAAATTTAAGATGACGATGAATTTACTTGTGTTGAAAGATGATGAATACATTTAAATGGTGAATCAACAAGTATATAGCCTCTTGAGTTTTTGGCTAATATAGGTCCTGATCAGTGCAGTCGGATCAGGGCATACACTGGTCACAGGTGCATTTGGACCACTGTTCGCATGTATCAACAGTTATGGGTCTCTACGAGATTACACATGTATCTGACGACAAACAATTCTGAAAATTCCATAAATGATGTAGACAGATGTCACACAAATAAATCCACAACTGGGGCCCCGTTTTACAAAACTTTGTACGACTAAAATGTTCGCAAGTGAAAATTTAGGATCGTCTGGAAATTTAAATGCTGGATTTACATTTATTGAGCATATGCATCATATGTTCAATAAATGTAAATCCAATAATTGTTTACAAGAAAACATGTTTAATGTGAAATTTACAAACTATCATCAGTTTGCACTTACAAACATTTTAGTCGTACAAAGTTTAATGAAACGGCCCCCAGATGTAGGTAAAGAATTTCACTACTGATGTGTGTATATTTCCTCTATATCATTGTTCAATTGTCATTTCTGGAAAATCACAAATACATAAAGCTTGCATCATGGACAGGTTCATATTTCACTGGCGAAAATACATTTGGTCTCCATTTGGCAGAACGTCAGATCCATGTTTATGAGGACAGATGTATAGAATTACAGTATAACCTCTCCAAACTGGACAGTGGCCAGTGTGTCCGGTTTAGAGAGGTTATACTGTATTTGAGGCATATGCATCAACACTACATACACAGCAGTTTTCAATAGGTCCAGTTTAGTGAGAACAAGACAATTTGGTCCATCGACAGACCATGCCCCAGATAGCAGATTGGAGAAACTCCAACAGACGTTTTAACTGGACACACACACACGGACGGACAGACAGTCCAAACAATATATGTCTCCCGGCTATACATAGAGCAGGGGCATGAAAACAGATACAATTCATAACTCCTGCCCATAACAAGTTAATAATAAGTTAAATTTGCCAATAAATTATTTTGCCTTATTTGAACGACGGAATTTAATAATGTTGAGGGGCGTGGAGATAATGCTGACGTTTTCTCAAAATATTAACAAAAACACAATAGTTATTCAACAGAAATCAGTATTTATTCATCCAACGCATTTTATGGTCTACACTAATTATACCTTATAATATATCGGGAGCATGCAGTCACAATTAAGTTCATACACATTATTGATTTAAATAATTAAAACTAATCACAATTTCTTCGCATGTACATACACTGATGTATCGATCACCACTGCCGATACGAAATTTAAATATTAGTTAATTATTATACTCCGGACACTTTCGATGTTAAAGGTACATGCCCACTCAGTAGGCACAAACTGTTCCTTTTATATCAGAGACATCATCTGAGGCATTTTCTGGCAAACTAAACATTCATTCACCATTACCCCACGTATCGATTTGCATTATTATACAGTTTATATCAGACTTAAATTTCCACGCTGATATCAGGGGCGATAACCGTCTTTCATTAAAATGCTAACGGACATTATTATTTATTCTCTGTATATATTTATCTTTTGATGTGCAATGATCATACTTTATAATTAGTGGAAAATATTATTTGTTCAGGTGACGCATTTAATCAGTATAAATAATTAAATCAAAGTACTGAAAGTACTGACTGGCGGGAGACAAGTAGCCACTTGTGAATTTGCATACTCAGAAATTCCTTGTTAGAAATATATTCGATGTTGATTGATGCCCATAAAATCAAAATTTGATCGATTTTGTTCAAAAATATTTTTGGCAGCATAGGTTTTTCGTAATGTGAAGAAAAAAAAACGGGGAAATTTTCATATTTTTAGTATGTTTATTTGGCCAAAATCAATCGGCGCTTTGCAGAATAGGGATACAAACCGAGTAATCCAAATTGCATACCCAACAGGAACTCTGGAGGTGTGACATAATATTATGTGAAATTTTTTCAAAATTATGACTGGGCGTAGGCCTACATATAGTGTATGCTGCATGAACGGCACCCAGAGGGTCGCTCACCCAGAGGGTAATTTTTCGAAAATCGTCCGTAAACCACAATATGAAAAAGATGACTTTATTTGCAGCGAGGTCCCCGACCTGCATACAGACTGCGAGATTGCCTGGATGAAAATGGAGGTTACTGGATGTAAACCACTTTATTTATGTAGCTACTACAAGCCTAGTGAGGGCAACAGCTCTAGTTTAGACCAGTTTTCCGAGTCACTTCGGAGATTGGGTATGACTGGTTCCCATGTTATTATTGCAGGAGACATGAATTTTCCCGGATACGACTGGCCAAACAACTGTATAAAACAGAATTGTGGCTATCCCACTCTTACCTTTCAGTTCGTTGACCTCTTAGACGACATGGGCCTGACTCAACTTGTAGACTCACCCACCAGGGGCAACAACATCCTTGACCTTGTTATCACAAACAACCCCAATAAAATTTCTTCATGCAAAGTGATCCCAGTGTAAGTGACCATGATGCTGTCCTAACTGAAATTGACATTAGGCCTATTAAAAACAAGCAAACCCCCAGGAAGATTGCGCTCTACAGTAAGGGTGATTGGGAGGGACTTAGAAAGCATATTACTACCTTTGGGGAAAGCCTATTGCAAAATTTTGACACTTCAACCCCGGTTAACCAATTATGGGTCAATATCACTTCGGAGCTCGAAAGAGCCATCAGCCAGTTCATACCGCACAAAACTGCAAAGTTAAAAGATAGACAACCTTGGATTAATGGTAAAATAAGGCGTCTTATTAGGAAACGGATAAACTTTACTTTAAAAACAGAGCTAAACCTACCCCTGAAGGTTCAAGTAAACTAAAAACTCTTAAACACCATATACAGACACTGAGCAGAGGAGCTTACTGGGAGTATGTTGAGGACTTAATTACTCCAAAAGATGAAAATTCAGTAACTGAAAACTTCAATATTACAAAACGTTTCTGGACTTTTATTAAGCACAAAAAAAACAGATGCTATTGGACTTAAATCCCTGAAGAGAAACGGAGTATATCTATTACCGATCCAATCTCAAAAGCCAATTTGCTTAATGACCAGTTCCACTCTGTTTTCTCTCAGCAAACTCCCATGAAACTCGTTTCTTACTGCAAATATGTTTCAAACCTTTTTTCCAGAAAAGAAAATGACATGCCTGAGATAGAGGTAACAGAAAATGGTGTACAGAAACTTTTGCAAAAACTGTCAGAATCCAAGGCCCCAGGCCCAGACAATATTACTCCTACTATTCTGAAGCGCCTCTCGGCTGAACTTGCGCCAATTCTTACTCTACTTTTCAATACCTCACTTCAGCAACAGTCCCTACCAGACATTTGGAAACAAGCCAATGTAACACCAATATACAAGAAAGGTGACAAAACGACACCTTCGAACTATCGCCCTGTCTCTCTAACTTGTATCTGCTGTAAGCTCTTGGAGCACATTGTTTGCAGTAATATGATGCAGCATCTCAATAGGAACAATATTCTTTATCCCCTCCAGCATGGCTTTCGGGAGAAGCGTAGCTGTGAAAGTCAACTTATTGAATTTGTTCACGACATAGCCCTCAACATGCAGAGTGGTAGACAGAATGATGTTGTAGTCATGGATTTCGCTAAGGCCTTTGATAAGGTAGCACACAATAGGCTCCTCTACAAACTCTCATCCTATGGCGTGAAGGATTAGCACTCGGTTGGATAGGATCCTTTCTTAGTGGTAGGTCTCAGCGTGTCGTCCTTGAAGGGAAAGCTTCTACGTCCGTTCCAGTACTATCTGGTGTTCCACAAGGCTCTGTGCTTGGTCCTGCGTTATTTCTTGTTTATATTAATGACCTCCCGGAGTACACAACCCATAGTACTGTCCGGCTCTTTGCAGATGACACATTGTTGTACTTAGCTTTACATAGCCCATCTGACTGCAACAAACTTCAAGAGGACCTTCATAATCTCGAGAGATGGGAATCCGACTGGCAAATGTCTTTTCATCCTGACAAATGCGAGGTTATTCACATTACCACCAGGAAGGCTCCTGTTATGCATAACTACTCTCTCCACGGCCAAATTCTTTCTTCAGTTCCTTGTATTAAGTACCTCGGGGTTAACATCAGCCACGATCTGAAGTGGAATAAACACATAAACTCCGTCTCATCTAAGGCCAATCAGACTCTAGGTTTTCTGAAACGTAACCTCAGGATCAACTCGAAGATTGTCAAAGAACGAGCTTATAAATCCCTTGTTCGTCCTAAACTAGAATACTGTTCCACAGTCTGGGACCCCAAGAGTATTAGCAAAGACAATGAGGGTGACTTAACTCTGCATAGGCTTGTACACCAACTCGAGATGGTCCAGAGGAGGGCTGCAAGATGGGTTTCTAACCGTTATCACAACACATCTAGTGTAACCGATATGCTGCACAGTCTGGAGTGGAGATCACTTGAACAGAGGAGAGTCGATGCCAGACTGAGTATGCTGTACAAAATTAGGAACAATCTTGGTAGCCATAAATGAGGATAACTACTTAACACGAGGCACTGGTAGACGCCAACACCAATACCGCCAGTTGCGTGCCGACAAAGACATACACTCGTTTCTCCTTCTTCCCTAGAACCGTTGTACAGTGGAACCAAACTGCCCACTGACACCTGCCTGGCAGAGTCGCTGGATTCCTTTAAGGCTCAGGTCTTGAAGGTTCAGCACTCCAGACTCATTTAATTCTAAACCTTCTTCTTTCTCTTTTTCTTTCTCTCTCTATGCTTCCTTCTACCGTTCCTTGGCCTACTGCTCTATCTAGTCTTTTTCGTTTTTCCTCTGATTTTCCCCTAGCACTCAACTGGTGATAACACTCATGTGTGAGGGTATACCAGTATACCGGCAAAAGCAAAAGAAATGGCCTTCGACGTCGCATTGCGACTGCGTGGTACACGATACGGGGGGCGTCTCAATAACAGCAATTTGTTCTCTTCAAAAGTAAAGAAGTTGGGCATGCCAACTATTTTACACATAATGTTGAGCATTGCCGTTGCTATTAATAACTTGCTTTCAGTTCACTCGCTGACTTTAAATGTCACCTGACTGTTGTTAATTGCGAACGCAAATTGAGCCTATTGAGACGTCCCCCGATGAACAGAGAGCCACTTCCGAAATTAGACCCGTGCAAACGGCCAGAATCACGATCCCAATAGCGTGGAGACAGTATAACTCCCGCCAAAAATAGCATGCCTCATTTGCATATGAAAATAGCCTGATACCACCGCGAGTCACTATCAGTAACTAATTAGATACATATTACTAAATGATTATATCTCTACAGTATAGGCTTAGCGGGCACTCGTAATGTTTAGAACTGGTGGAATAGTGACACAATTATACCCTTATCCAATTCATATAAAGAACAGTTTGTGCCTACTGAGTGGGCATGTACCTTTAATACTAAATTAAAATTATAATAGCCAAAAGTTTGTCGGCAGAAAAACGTGAATCAGAAGTACATGTAGGCTATATGACTGGTGGATATCGTAAATCGGCGTACCAATCAAGCACACACAGCCGGTCATCATGGTCATGTTTACTTCCTGACTTGGGAGTCGATATATACAAGTTACACATCACAAACAATAATTAAATTACAAGATCACTTTTTAACAGTTTACGAAATATTTTGAGGAACATCAACTTTATAAGATTTGCATATTGTCACAAAAGATGCGTGACTTGTTTTTCACGTTAGCATGCATGTTTGTGTGCGTATTTTGCCAGCAAAGTTCGATAGAAATGTCAATACCAAAACCAAACGCCCAGTACCCATTCATGAACACGTCGCTGCCCTGGGACTATAGAGTGGACGACTTGGTATCTAGATTAAGCCTGGAGGAAATAATGTACCAGATGGCAATGGGTGGGGCTGGGCCGAAGGGAGGGCCAGCACCAGCGATAGAACGGCTCGGTATCGGTCCATACCAGTGGAACGAGGAATGTCTCCGAGGGGCAGCAATGGCTGGGGAGGCTACATCATTCCCACAGTCCCTTGGACTGGCCGCTGCATTTAGGTAGAATTGAAAGGGTCGTTGGAAGGAGTTATATAACTCCGTTCTTCCACTGAACCCTTCAATTTATTTTTGAGAAAGGGTCTGTGCAAGAAAGTCGAGGGAAGAAATGGGCTAACTCGATCATGACATGATGGAGTTAGCCCCCTTCTTCCACTGACCCCTTGAATTCCTTTCCGAGAAGTGGTCGGTGAAAGATGGTGAGTTAACTTCATGTCCAGCAGGTCCGGCGACTGCCGGATCAATAATTTTGACATATTTGGAATTCACATAAATTAATTATATATATATATAAAAACGGAATGTAAATATTTCTGCATTTTTTTCTCATTTCTTATCAAAAGTGTATGTTGTTACCACTCGGTGAGACGGTTCACCTGAGTGGTAACAACATACACTTTGTGGCGGGGGTAGCGGGGGCATCTACTAGATTCGCCGAACCAATCTTATAATGCTTCTGGCGCCCCTGACTTATCCCGCTGACCCGGTCAATAGCACTGATATATAAATGTCATCTAGCACGTACATGACATTATAAACAATGTGTGCTGCAACATCAACATACATTTGAAGTGGTCAGTGCAAGAATGGTGGGTCTCATAGCTTAAACACCTGTTGGAGTTAGCCCCCTTCTTCCACTGACACCTTCAATTGGCAAATTAAACATTTACTTTTTTCTGTGAATTTTCATTTTAAAAACAATCCGCAGATCAATAATGCTTTATTATATTTTCAAAAAGAAAGAAGAAAAATATGGAAAAAAAAATTCTTGATATTGTCATAGGTATTACTTAAAGTTACAGGCTGAGGGCATGCCATTTTGCTTACTGAACATTTTAAACATTTTAAGCATTTCTCATTGAAACGGTTCAGTTGAATAAGGTGGCTGTAACTGGTGAAATTGGGCTTATGACCCTTGCGACCAGTGTAGACCTTGATCATGTTGTACAGATGTGCAGTCGGAGCTCTGACTCAACTGTGATATTTTATGTAAATGATCTCGGAATAGAATTCTGCATTTACTGTGAACATTTCGTCATCTTTTGATGTCATTTACGGAAAATATGTAAGTAGTTTTCATGAAAAATTGCTCATCTTCTTAGGTAGAAAATCACATGGCTTTTCTCAATTGTGTCAATAATACCATGTTTCAGTCCCCAGCTGATCTATGACGTAGCGGAGGCCACCGGGGTGGAAGTGCGAGCCAAGCACAATGACTACGTCAAGAAGCATGAATACGGTGACCACAAGGGCCTTAGCTGCTTTAGCCCAGTGATTAATATTATGCGCCATCCACTCTGGGGTAGGAACCAGGTATGTTGTCATGCTTCTTAGATATATGTGGCTGTGACTGGAGAAATTGGGCTTATAGGCTTTTCGACCCGTGTAGATCCGGATCAGCCTGTGCATTCGCACAGTCTGATCAGGATCTGCACTGTTCAGCATTCCAACTAATGAAACACCCATCATGCTTCTAATAAGCAATATAGATCGTTATCAGATAAGAGTGTGCTATTTGATCAGAAGCTACACTGGTCATAAATCCCATAAGCCCCATTTCTCCAGTTACAGACACATACATGCATGCAATTTCGAAGTTAAAACCAGTGCAGAGTCATACGCCCTGACATGTCATACCCGAGACTAGACCACAGTAACCCATGATTGGTTTGTTTTTATTCTTCGCATTCACAGTCTGGCCAGGATCTGCACTGTTTGCTACTTATGCAACAATCCGTCCAATAAACATTGTGAATTACAGCATTATCTTGCTGCATTTGTGGTAGCTGATCAGAATTGATTAAGAGAATTAATGAATTGAGCTCTCCTTTGTCATATCATGATAAATATTATCAGTGATTGGTCACAACACATACTATATGAGTATGTCTCAAATTTCACGAAATAAAAAGAAGGCTCATTCTTAAATTTTCATTTAATTTAATATTATCGAAAAAAAATATTGTTTTTGAATTGTTTAAATGGCCGTAAAATTTGGGTAGGTTTCGTGAAACAGACAGTAAATGTCTACACCCAAGGTAGACTGAAAGTTAAACATTTAATCGACTACAAACAGTCAGTGTGCACTCAACTTCAAATCAGTTTCAGTTAAAACAAGTGCGCAATTACCGGTAAATATATATATATTGAATGGAAGGAAATTAAACTAATAAAAAAATTATATTATAAGTTTGTGTGGTATCGTCATCACACATACACTGGTGTAAACCACACTAACTTTAGCCCTAAATATTTGTTTAGACAGGCTCTACTGTATATGCATTATATATGTTTCAATTCTCACGAAATTACACATGTATTATTTTACAGACTAACCAGAATTTCACCATACATGTACATGTACTTATGTTACTAGGAGAGTTATGGTGAGGACTCATTCCTAAGTGGAGTGTATGCATCTCTCTATGTGTAAGGCTTACAGAGTCTGGTTATTTTTGCGAAGCAGACAAACATACATTGTACCGCCCCAATACCCGAACTACAGTGGAGCCTCTGTAAACCGGACACCCTGGGGGTACCCCCAGGGTTTCCGGTTTACAGAGGCTCCACTGTACATGTTTTACATGTCAGGTCTCCCAAAGCTTTACATGTTTTACAGACTAACCAGAATTTCACCATACATGTACTTATGTTACTAGGAGAGTTATGGTGAGGACCCGTTCCTAAGTGGGGTCTATGCATCTCGCTATGTGCAAGGCTTACAGGGCTATCACCCACGCTATATTGCTGCCAATGCCGGCTGTAAACATTTCGATGCCTATGCTGGGCCAGAAAACATTCCAACCAGCAGACTCTCTTTTGATGCTCAGGTAACTGGGTTGAGTGATAGGTTGGATTGAGGTCTTGGCCCTCATTTGCTTTTCTAAGCACGTTCTTGGAATAGTGTAATCGAGCACAGGGATAGTTTATGCTCAGAAGGGTGGTAGTTGGCACCTGTTCATGAGAAAACAGCTAATCATTTGCAACCAGTATAGCTGCAGACCATATAACATACAGTCTACACTCGTTTACTCAAAGTCCGGGAGACTGAGAAAAATACTTTGAGTTAACGAAAATGTTAGTTTGATAAACAAGCCTTATAATATAGGAAGGCATAATTATAATTGGTACCAATAATTTCACTTTGAGTTGTCAGTAGTTTGACTTAAGAGAGTTTGAGGTAGCGAGTGTAGACTGTACGTGTATTTGCAGTCTGATCATGGTTTGTACTGTTTGTTATTTTGAAACTATCTATCCCCTGATTAATTTTCTGACATTTATGCAGGGGAGACAATCAAAATCTAGAAAGCTGGTTTATTTCTGATGTGGTAATATTTTACAAACAATGTAGACCCTGATCATGCACACATGGGCAGTGTCTATACTGGTTGTGGTCCATGACTGCCATAGTGTGTTTTCTAATGCACTGAATGTTTATTAGGAATCACAGGTGAAAAAAAAACCCACCTGATGGGTATCTTCTTAGAAGATACCCATCGGGTGATGTTTTCATTCACCTGTGCTCTGATTAAAATGATGAAGGTATAGCAGCTCATACAAATCTTGCCGTTAGATAGATTTCCGTTGATCAAATCACTGTGCTTCAAGGAAACATATGGAGAGGATCCGTATGTCTCGGGGCCCAATGCTGGGGCGTTTGTCGAAGGCTTACAGGGTAATCATATATGGTATGTGCGAGCCAGCGCGGGCTGTAAGCACTTCGATGTGCACGGAGGACCGGAGAATATACCAGTGTCTAGGTTCACATTCGATTCTAAGGTATAAGACGTGGTACACAGGTGTTTAGTCTGGGAAATAGGTGTGTATGTGCCTATAATAGGTTATGTTGCGAACAGTGACTCTTGCAATCTACTCCCATACCGTCCATAGTAGAGTTACGATTCCACTCTCAGGCTTCCTCTGCAGGATAGCGAATCAGATAAGCAGTTAATTGTGAAAGATGTTCTATATTTTTGAACTGATATGAGTGTCAATATTATGAAAATAACTTATTCCCTTGATTGTGACATAAATTTACAAAAGATGATCTGATAAAGTAAATTTAAGATAGAATCAACAAGTGACACAGTCGGTGGAAGCCAAATTCAAGATGTAAAAGTTAAGATGAGGTCAATTTTCGGGAAAGGCAAAATTTAATATTCTAAACCTTCCACAATGATAAAATTCATTTCAGAATTAATAGTTTGTATTAATTTTATAATACTAATATTTTTTTCAGATGGAAAATTTATAAGCTACATTGTATGTCATAATTAACTGCTAAAATGTGAAACAGATTTGATGCGCCATTCTGCAGAGGAAGCCTATGAATGGAATTATAACTCTGCTACGGACACCACGGTGCAGGAGTAGATTTCAAGAGTTACTGTTTGCCACTATAATAGGTTATGGTGCGGGCACACAAGGTGTACAAAATTGTTCTGGGAAAAACTTATGGAAGTCAGATTGGGTACAGAGGAGTCCCTTTATACCCAATCTGACATTCCATAATTTTGTCCCAGCAAACTTGGTACCCCATGTGATGGGACATTATTTTGTGTACATGTATATAAAATATAGTATTGGTGGCTTTTATATTCAAATGTCCATGTAATTATATCCAGCCGGTAATGGTGACATTTGACATGCCAATGCTGACTTGTTCTACACAAACGGATGGATTGTGGCCTAGAAGTTAGGGCACTGGGGACCGTTTCACTAAACTTCTTACGACTAAAATGCATATGCAGCCTATGCTCAATAAATGTAAATCCAACAAATATTTACAAGAAAACAGTGTTAATGTGAAATTTACAGACTATCATAATTTTGCACTTACGAACATTATAGTTGTAGGAAGTTTAGTGAAATGGGCCCCAGGACTTCAATACCGGCACGCCAATGCTGACTTGTTCTACACAAAGGGATGGATTGTGGCCTAGAAGTTAGGGCACTGGACTTCAATACCGGAGGTTGCGAGTTCAATCCCCGCCATAGGTGTGAAAATACTTTCATTATAGGAATGAATGGCCTTTTTGTGGAATTTATCAGGGTATAAACTTGGAAAAGTCGCGGGAATACTGGACGAAGCGATAAAAAATGAAAATTTTCGAAAAAAAAAAAAAAAAAATCTTTTTTTTTGGGATTTATTTTTCGAAAATTGCAATTTTTTAAGGCCTCGTCCAGTATTTCCGCGACTTTTCCAAGTTTATATCCCCGATAAATTCCACAAAAAGGCCATTCATTCCTTATAATTCCAGCATTTGAACTAAATTCATCAAGAAAATGCGTTTTCTGTTTTCTTAAGAATTATTTTAACTGCGCCTGACGGTTACGGAAAGTAGTTCGGCATGGAGTTTACTGGGATATAAATTTTGGACAGAGACTTGCTACGGACCAATCAAATGTTAGGGAATAGTGTAAATATTTTTGAGCTGGAATTATGGTATTTCCATGGCCCCACTGGTGTTTCGGATAAGACTTGATCTTCACTATTGCTGGGACATTAAACCCATTCACTCTCACTATTGTTCTACCCAATGTATTAAGTGTATTAAAAATCGTAATGCACTAGTTAGTGTAATAAATGTGCAAATGAGCTCATGAAAATATTATATGTGATCAGTAGAGTTTCAATGTATGATGTTTGCTCATGCAATAAGTAGAATATGGTATTTATTAAACTCGACATAGCCTCGTGTCTTATGAAATCAGTAAACATGTTTAATAAATATCATATTCTGATGCACTTTATAAATATCACAAATTCTAATGATCATACATTACAGGTACATCCATGTTGATGACTGTTCACAAACTTTTCAAAAATGTTTCGGGCACTTTACCCATGTGCAATGAATATATTCCTACACCAATACTACATTCAAGGTCTATCAATTTAATCTGGCATCAAATGACCAAAACGTGGGAAAACTCGCATAAATTGCCCCAAGTGGCTTATACATCTGAAACGTCCTGGTCCGAAACGTCCTGGGGCCCGTTTCACTAAACTTCTTACGACTAAAATGTTCGTAAGTTCAAATTTAAGATCGTCTGTAAATTTCAATTTATGGATTTACATTTATTGAGCATAGGCTGCATATGCAGCCTATGCTCAATAAATGTAAATCCAATAATTGTTTACAAGAAAACATTGTTATGTGAAATTTACAGACTATCATAAGTTTGCACTTACGAACATTTTAGTCGTAAGAAGTTTAGTGAAACGTGCCCCTGGTGACTAGTAGCCGATTTCACCAAAATTGCTAAGTATACTTGTCTAGCTAAGTATACTTTGAGGGAGTAATCATTTATTTTCACAAAATGCATATTTCGTATAGAACTAATGACTGCATATATTTGATGATTAAAAGTACCGGGGTATGCAGAATTATTATACTGAATGTATTACATTATCATAGCCAAAATGGCTGTGATAATGTAATAAATTCAGTATAATAAAAATTAATAAATTTATCCTTAAATTGAAAATTTCTCCCTCAAAGTGTACTTAGCAAGATAAGTATACTTTTCATTTTTTGTGAAATCGGCTACTGGTCCGAATGTTGCATGGTCTGAAACATCCATTGAACGATCATTTAAAATATAGCACCGTTAATCACATTTCATATCGATGGTCTAGTAACATAAGGTCTTTTAGCATAGCAGTTACGACCTTATGTTACTAGACCATCGATATGTCTTGGCAGTAATAGATGTTCACACACACAGAAAGATGCATCGTAGGTAATTTTGCATCTCAAATGGTAGTATATCACAAATGACTCGACAAGTTATCACCAATTTAAAACATTTTTCTGGCAGTTTTACAGGCGAGCAGCCATCGGCATGTTGTTCGTTGCGCTAAGCTATCGATCCGGGGAATTTTTTTAAAAATCAATATTGAAAAATAGTAAATGTAGCAATTGTAATTCAAATATCTATTATAATTCTCTGAAATTTGCCTTCCTTATCACATCACCGCTCCTTACCAATTACTACATTAGCCATATTTTCTGTATATAATGTTGGAATTTGACAGAAGTTGCTGACGTTCAATATCATTAGTGGGAAATCTACGTTTTAGTACAAAATTGATGTAAGCTAAAAATTGTGATGTGTTATTGAGGTAATTATAGGGCCCATATGTAATAAAGTGGAAATATTGTGTCATCATATTTCACATGCACTAAAGGCTTTTTATTTGCCAAACTAAATATTTGGGGTACATTTTAACAATAAGTTTTGACCTATAAATTAAAATTTTATGAATAGTCTACTGTTACTTTCAACATATTTACTCACCCCAAAATGTAACCCAATTTCCTGTCTGTAATGCTGGGCGAGTAAGTCGCCCAGCGTTACAGACAGAAAATTTGGGTTACCAAAAATGATCCCTGCATCAGCTACAATGTATATGCTTATATAGGTGTAGCATGTTTATGTGTGTATGTCCAATATAGGTGCCGCAGCGGGACTGGCGTCTAACATTCCTGCCTGCTTTCCGTGCCTGCGTGGAAGCGGGAACGTACAGTATTATGTGCAGCTATAACAGGTATATGCGTACATTTGTGTTCTCCCACGTCTCATGCCAGCAAACAGTTGGTTCAACTGAAATTTTCACTTTTACAACTTTGATTAGGCAGTGAGACGAGCCATGTGATTTTATACCTAAGAATATGTGCGATATCTATTTACAAAATTTACTATATTATCCGTAAATGACGCCGAAATGCTATGACAATTTCATCAACTTTCTTCTTTATAGAAAATATTACAGTTTCTGTAAATAATTTTCCATAAAATTCCTCTACATCTTAGGTACAAAATCACATGGCTTGTCTCCTAGTCTGTTCATGCAACTTCCTGCCATATTATATTTGGGCTAGAATTTGAGAAAACTGAGCTTACGGTATTCCGTTTATGACCAGTGTAGATCTTATACAGATTGACGGCCATTCTGCCCGATGTCAACTTGCATTGACTGAATGGTAAGCAGTGTAGACCCTGATCAGACTACACTGATAACAATAACTCCAGATTTGTCAGTTTCTTTGCCAATTTGTAACTTGATGAAAGATTAGCAAACTAAATGGAGCACCATGTACGTTCAGATTGCACAGGTTGAACATATTAATGTGCAGTAAATTCAATAGTTGATTGAATTTCATAAAAAAAGAGTATATTCCTTCTCTGGATTCCGCTATCAGGATCTAAACCAACCTCCGCTCTACATAATAAATTATTTTGCAATTAATTGTTGGGATGCAAAACACATATATATGTATGTCAATAACATGTTAACCCTTTCAACACCACAGACCTGTATAGTGGTATTTTCAGAAAGTTTAGATCCAGATGGTGCGTGATGAGCCGTCTCATCAGGATCTGCACTTTTTGAAACTAATATTAATTTCTTTTTTAGAAAAAAGCACACCCCCTTTTTATGAATAGACTTGTCTGAAAATCATTTTGTGATGATTTGATGGGTTGAAAAATTAACATAATTATCACAATCCATTCCAGTTACTTAGGGGTGAAAGGGATAAATGACAAACTTTTTCATGACTGTTAATGCAAGCATACCCCAAATATTTATTATCGTATTCAGTAGGACCTCTCTAAACCAGACTCCAAGCAAACTTCAGTTCAAATAGGTGTGGTTTCACTGTAATGTATATCTTAGGTCATAGATATACCAAATATGGGGCTGTGACTGGAGAAATATTCATGAGTTTCATCAAATGGAAACTCATTTTGATCCTCTATTCATGTGTTTTTGTGTGTAATTTGAATCATTTGCATGATGTGTTGCACTGTTTGTATTTTTAGCTCACCTGATGT
This sequence comes from Conchocele bisecta, assembly GCA_029237695.1. Classification (NCBI taxonomy): domain Eukaryota; kingdom Metazoa; phylum Mollusca; class Bivalvia; order Lucinida; family Thyasiridae; genus Conchocele; species Conchocele bisecta. The sequence goes on from CM055265.1 coordinate 140,734,417, forward strand.
GAGCTCATGTGAGCTATTGTTACTGCAATGTGTCCGTCGTCCGTCGTCCGTCGTCCGTCATCCGTGAACATTTTCAAACGTCTTCTCCTCGGTAACCATTGGGCCTATAGTCACCAAACTTCATGGTCATGGTCCTTAGGTAGGGGGATTACAAAATTGTGAAAATGACGTCATTACGTAATCCAAGATGGCCGCCGTCTAAAAATAGCATAAATTCTTCAAAAATCTTCTCAAGAACCGCGTACCGGATTTCGACAAAACTTGGTAGGAATGATCGATGTACAATGCTCTTTCAAAGTTGTTAAAATGGTGACCCCGGGGTCAAAAATGGGCGTGGCCCGTGGGGTCAAATTGGGGTCAAATTTTATTTTTGACCGAATATGGTCATGTCATATATCGAATCGAAGGTATCAACGAGGCGATCGCTCTGGTACATTTTTTGTCGAAATCGGATGTTCATGTCATCCAAGATGGCCGCCGAAAGGTCAAAAGGTTGTTCTTTTATTAGAGATTTCAAAATTCTTCTTCACACGAACCGCTTGGTCCATGGTAGCCAAACTTCACAGGTATGGTCCATGGGTGAAGCATTTTCAGATTTGTTGAAACGGAGGTCATCGCTAATCCAAGATGGCCGCCGTCTAAAAATAGCACAAATTCTTAAAAAATCTTCTTCTCATGAACCGCCAGCCGGATTTCGACGAAACTAGGTAGGAATGATTGATGTACAATGCGCTTTCAAAGTTGTTAAAATGGTGACCCCGGGGTCAAAAATGGGCGTGGCCCGTGGGATCAAATTTGGTTCAAATTTTATTTTTGACCGAATATGGTCATGTCTATATCAAATCGAAGGTATCAAAAACGCGATCGCTCCGGTACATTTTTTGTCGAAATTGGAAGGTCATGTCATCCAAAATGGCCGCTGAAAGGTCAAGAGGTCATTCTTTTATTAGAGATTTCAAAATTCTTCTTCACACGAACCGCTTGTCCCATGGTGGACAAACTTCACAGTTATGGTCCATGGGTGAAGCATTTTCAGATTTGTTAAAACGGAGGTCATCGCTAATCCAAGATGGCCGCCGTCTAAAAATAGCACAAATTCTTAAAAAATCTTCTCATGAACCGCCAGCCGGATTTCGACGGAACTTGGTAGGAATGATCGACGTAGAATGCTCTTTCAAAGTTGTTAAAATGGTGACCCCGGGGTCAAAAATTGGCATGGCCCGTGGGGTAAAATTTTATTTTTGACCAAATATGCTCATGTCATATATCAAATCGAAGGTATCGATGAGGCGATTGCTCTGGTGCAATATTTGTCGTAATCGGATGATTATGTCATCCATGATCGCCTCCAAAAGGTCCATTTATTCGAGATTTTGAACGTCTTTTTCTCAGGAACCACATGGCCGATGCTGGCCAAACTTTATAGTAAGTTAAGATCCTTGGGTGAAGCATTTTCAGATTTGGTAAAATGAGAGTCATCGCTTAATCCAAGATTACCGCCATCTAAAAATAGCACAATTTTTTAAAAACACATATGAACTCAATGTCACATTCTCCTCTGGTGTTCATGGAGTCAGGTGAGCGAATTAGGGCCATCATGGCCCTCTTGTTTAAGATATACCATTTATTTAACCAGGTGAGCTGATTATCATGAAATAATGCACGCGTAATTGGAGGTGGTCACTCTTATGATTTAGAGGGTGTGTCCGAGAACATATTTGATTGGCCAAAGGAAACGTGTCCTTGCGACGTTACTGACATCCTTTCTCTATCTATGTGAAACACAAGTGTGGTGTCAACTACGGCTGCTCTACATACTGGGACTATCAAATGCCTCGGCGGGCGTGATATGGTGGCCGTTGTCATCAAGTTCTTTTTTCAGTAGCACGTTCTACAACTATGATTCTAATATTTACTCTATGTTAGAGAATATTGCATGCACTTGAGTGTTACAAACAAGGCCATTGCCAGAGGGGTTACAAGGAAGAGCCTCAATTTTTCAATCAAACAAACACAGCCCAATTAATCTGAATTTTAATTTGCTCGGCAACTGAACAGGTTTCGGCGTATTTTGGAAAGTACATCTTTTGTTTTTACAAAATTTGGCTAATGTTTAGAGCAGATGTGGAATGCTAAATTTGCTCTAATATTCACCAAGCTCTTGACAACATTTATGAAACAATAATCAAACTACGAAATTTGAAAACATTTCTCTTACTAACAAGTTTTTAGTCAACTGAATTATGTGACATGGCTGTCAAGTGAAATATACATGTATTCTGTATCTAATAAACACAAAAGTATATACCCATTTTAATAGTAATGGAATGGTCCAAACATTAACATGGAGCAATGTCAGATATGTATTTAGGGATGGATGTGTTAACTGGCAATGGCCCTGATATAGCGTGTGTAACTTTCTGCCCCTAGGTGAGCGAACGGGACTGGCGGCTGACATTTCTGCCTGCCTTCCATCAGTGTGTGAAAGCTGGCTCATACAGTCTCATGTGCAGCTTCAACAAGTATGATTTCTGTCTCGTATACAAATACATGTACAGTCAAACCTGTGAATAAAGGCCAGCCATGGGAAGAGAAAAATATGGCCTTTGTTCACAGTTTCATTTATGTTGTAATTGACTACTTGGGAAAACAAAAACGTGGTTGCTATTGACAAGTAATTTGGTGGCCTTTAATGCAGATTTGACTGTATTGTCATCTTGTCTGGTATATGTAGATCATTTTGTGCATACTGCTCTTGTTTCAACATATATTTAATTGAAACAAATTGTTGTTGTCAGGTAACTAACAGTGCTGTCACCAGATTTAACTGGAGCAAAGTCGATGTAAAGCCATCGCAAAGCACCCACTTTTCCTCTGCCAACAGACAGTGAATTTCTAGATCATAAAAATGTGGATATAATCAATACCCGAGAGGTTGAATTAAAAATTGAATATCACTTTGTGCATCTACATAACAATGCTACATACCAAATTTCAAGTCTCTATCTATCACTGTTTTAATGTTTTATGACAATTGCAAAGTTCTAAGTGGAAAAGGGGAGATAATCCAGGGGAGTGTGGGGGGCTGTCGAATGAAAAATCAAAATTCACTTTGCACGTCAACACACTATAAGGAAGGCACACACCAAGTTTGTAGTCCCTACCTGGTACGGTTCAATAGTTTTACTTCTTACAAGGCAAAATTGGAAAATTCTAAGTCGAAAAGGGGAGATAATCCATGACTGCTGGTCGAATCAAAAATCGTAATTCATTTTGCGCATCTACACATCATAAGGAAGGCACACGTGAAAGTTCCTACCTATTAGATAAAATGTTTTACTTCTTACAAGAAACGTGACGGACATTGTGACGTATGAATAGGCGTACGTACGGACAGACAGACACCCGTGACAAAAACAGTAAACACATTTTTTCAAAAAGTGGGTATAATAAGACCAATATTAAAATGCTGTAGCAGGCTTTGACGCTAATACAAATGTACCATGTATCACAGTCACTCAAGATTTGAAACAAATTTTGCTGACATTTCATTGGTTGAATGATGTCACATGATGTTCCTTAATGACGTCAGTGTAACAATACAACACAAACAAGTCTGCATTCTTTACAATGAAAATGTTATTGTTTAGGCCATTCAAAATGTACTTTGGTTCTCAGATATCGCCACGTCAGAAAAATCTTTGTGCGTCTAGCATTTTATCGCCATGGGCAGAAATAAAATTGTACTGTAAATTCACCACATGATAAATAAAATACGTACACTATCATGCAAACATGCATGCAAACCATTTCTCCAGTCACAGCCACATATCAAAAGACACTAACCTGGTATTCTCTGCTTATCAGGACCCTGTTGACGAAACCTCTGTTAACTTAACGGACTGTTAAATCCTTGGACACTGTTAACGATTTAACAAGGTTACTTGCCAGTATAGTAGTTGTTATGCTTGCTTTGTGACTGAATTTTACAGCTATTTAACCCATGTAAAAGCAATAAAAAAAATTATAATATTAAAATTTACCAAAATTTATGAATGAGTCTTCTTTTTATCTCATGAAATTTGGTCAAATATTGATTTTATTATGAAAAATGATTCCTCTATGGGAATTGGAACTGGAGGAGCTGTAGGAGTCGAAAAGCAAAATAAAAAATGGAAATTCGCTCTGAAACCGGGCTAGATGGCTTGGAAATGATCTATGTAAGAAAGCAAAAGTTAAATTTTGAAAATCAGTCCACTATTTCTGAAATTAAAAAAATTCCTCCCATGCTCACTATGGGAATTTATTTAACATGGTGAAACTCTTTTAGTAGACATTGAGCGACATTTCTCACTTGTGCCAACAAAAAGTTATTATCGGATATATTACGAGACACGTGGAAGTTCCGTGGCTACGTGATCAGCGATGAGGAGGCAGTGGAGAACATTGTGTTATACCACCATTATTGTGCCACCCGCATGGAGGCCACAATAGCCGTGATCAAGGCCGGCCTCAACATCGAACTGACCACAGATAGGAAAGACCCGTACTTCTTTTCTATTGGTATGTCAAGCCGCGTCTTGAAAGGAAGGCCAATTGTGGCGGAGCAATGGGGAGTTTAGGTTATACTATCTGATCGGGATCTGCACTGTTCACCATTACCTCAATGAAACACCCGAAATGCCTCGAGCGGTATATATTGTTACCCGATTACAGGAGTGTGCTATTTGGTCAGGCGCTACACTGGTCACATTTCCCAATAGCCCCATTTCTCCAGTCACAGCCACGAATATGTTTCTTTAACTGAAGAAACCGTGATTATGGGATGTGTAGCCTTGTAAGCTCCTGGTAACGGTTACACTAAATACTAAATGTATACGACTGTATTAAAGTGCAAAAATGAAAATTGCAAAAACATTCACGGTGTAGTAAGGCACTAAGGGTGTCTGGCACCAGATCTGGACAGCTGAAACCACTTGCGTGTGCACCAATATTATTTATTAGATACTAATCTTGAGTATAAATAATGTAATATGCTTGAAATATGTATACAATGTATCTGCTTTTTGCTTTTATATTGTAAGGCCAAAGAAAATTAATTAATAGGTTTTCTTCCAATTTGTGTACAAATAATGGAGTGAGTTGGAGTGTTTTATGTTAGTGTAACTAGTGTGGGGACGAGCATCTGAAAATTAATTTTCTCTAGCCTACTGCTATTTATATTTAGAACCTAACCCATTTCATGCTGAGGATATCACATTTTGTTTGTGGAAAATCCTAAATATCTTCCTAATATGTGCTCAGACGTATATGTAGCAACGTACATGTGAATCCTCTCATGGAGACAGTTCAAATGAGTGGTCACAACATATACTTTCATTGAGAAATATCAAATAAAAGAATAAAATATTTAAAAAAATTATTTCCCGTAAAGGTGTACCAGTATTCCGAATGCAATGGGTACAACATATGTTAAATATAATCTAGAAGATTGCTGGGCTGACTACTGTCAAAATGGACCATATAACCTTTACAACCAGCATAGCCTCAGATCAGTCTGTGCATCTCCAGTTTTATCAAGGAATATGCTGTTGGCCATTCAGTCACTCAAATCACAGGTGGAAGACTCGGACTTAGGACCCAATACTTGGCTCATTTTGGAAAACATTACCCCACCCACCCATTTACATACACTATACCTTACAGCCTTTTGAAGGCTGTGAGGTATGTGTATGGAAATGGGTGGGTGGGGTAACGTTTTCAAGGCTGTAAGGTATAGTGTATGGAAATGTGTGGGTGGGGTAACGTTTTCCAAAACGAGCCAAGTATTGGGTCCTACGTCCGAGTCTTCCACCTGTGACTGAAATATGCTTGTTACCATTAGAAAATGCAACTGAGTGAATAAACAGGCAGACCTGGAGCTACGCTGGTTACATATGTTGTAAGGCGCTTTTCTGCCCGAGATACCGTATCTATATATGTATTTATTATAGGAATGAATGGCCTTTTTGTGGAATTTATCGGGGTATAAACTTGGAAAAGTCGCGGGAATACTGGACGAAGGCCGGAAGGCCTCGTCCAGTATTCCCGCGACTTTTCCAAGTTTATATCCCCGATAAATTCCACAAAAAGGCCATTCATTCCTTATAATTCCAGCATTTGAAATAAATTCATCAAGAAAATGTGTTTATTTTCCGTTTTCTGGAGAATTATTTTAACTGCGCCCGACGGTTATGGAAAGTAGTTCGGCATGGTAGTTTACTCGGATATAAATTTTGGACAGAGACTTGATACGGACCAATCAAATGTTAGGGAATTGTGTAAATATTTTTGTGCTGGAATTATATGTAAATGTAGCAGATTCACATGCTTTGCTTATGTGGTGTACATGTATATTTACAAGTTTATGCTATCGTTTGACGTAGGAGTATCTGCTTGGCTGTATTCCATTGGTTTATAAATTACCCTAATAATTGAATGGATCCATGGAAGAAGGGTCTAACTCCCTTGTGGAGTTATCTTCCTTATTCCACTGGTCCCATCAATTCAGTACTTCAGTGTTTTACCATGCCAGTAAGCAAACGTGATGATTTAACTCTTTGCATGCTAGCGGTGAAAATATCCGCCAAACGAATTAGGAGTGTTTTATTTCTCTGTAAATATGTCTTGAAATTTCATTAGGACTCAATTCTAATGAAATTCCAAGACATATTCATGATATTGACAAGGAGAAATAAAAGAAAATATGATGAATTTTTGTCCGCTAGTTTTGAACTATTTATAGCCCACAAGTTTCCCAGCATGCAAAGAGTTAATACTACAATGTATAAGATTGTGTGTGCCTGTTAAATTGTTGTGCATGGCTTTTTATACAACCTTTTTTAAAAAACGGTACGTATTATGTTTTACCACACGGCGGGCGGGTGGGTGGGCGGCGAGCGGGCGGCTGAAGAAAAAGCGCATAGTTCGTGTACACAACTCCTCCGAAACCGTTCAGTCGATCGATCTGAAACTATACACACGTCTTCTACATATATTGAAGATGTGCACCTTGGTGTTTTTATGGCGAAAAAATATTTTTTAACAAAAATATCGCCTTTTTAACTTAGCCATTTTTTCTTCATTTTTTTATACATTTCTATATACGGTACAGAGTTTGTGTACACAACTCCTCCGAAACCTTTCAGTCGATCGATCTGAAACTATGCACACGTCTTCTACACATATTGAAGATGTGCACCTTTATGTTTTTATGCGAAAAAATATAACAAAAATATCACCTTTTTAACTTAGCCATTTTTTCTACATTTTTCTATACAATTCTATATACGGTACAGAGTTTGTGTACACAACTCCTCCGAAACCGTTCAGTCGATCGTTCTGAAATATACACACGTCTTCTACACATATTGAAGATGTGTACCTTAGTGTTTTTATGGCCGAAAAAATATTTTTTAACAAAAATATCGCCTTTTTAACTTAGCCATTTTTTCTACATTTTTCTATGCAATTCTATATACGGTACAGAGTTTGTGTACACAACTCCTCCGAAACCGTTTAGTCGATCGTTCTGAAACTATACACACGTCTTCTACACATATTGAAGATGTGCACCTTGGTGTTTTTATGATACACACGTCTTCTACACATATTGAAGATGTGCACCTTGGTGTTTTCATGCCGAAAAAATATTTTTTAACAAAATATCACCTTTTTAACTTAGCCATTTTTTCTACATTATTGTATCCAATTCCCTATCATTTCTACTTTACACTCTACTTTTCCATCTCTGCCTAAATTAGTATACATGTTTAGCACAGCGAGGTGAAGAAATAATGCTATAGACTTTCAAATTCTCATTAATGTTTCTTGCCTTGGTGACAGCTTCACATTTCTGCATCTTCGCTGTCTGGCCCATATTCGACGGGCGTATTTTGTGACTTGCGGCACTCTTGTTGTATTTGCTCTCAGCACTGCATTTGTAGATGTGCCTTGCATATCACATGACCATCTCGGCGAATGAGAATATTACAGTATACCAAGGTTCTGTATTCTAGGACAGTCTATGTGTCAGATAAATGTACTCAATATTTAAATTACCTTGAAGTTAACCCAGTTTTATTGATATTTTATTGTTTGAAAAATTAATTTAACCCTTAGACCGCTATCCTATTTTTTTTGTCGTCTCCATTTTTATCATCAAAACATGCTTTGACAGCACTTTAGAATAATTTACAACATGCTTTGACAGCACTTCAGAATCATTTCCATTGGAAATTATTCTGAAGTGCTGTCGAACCATGTTTTTATTGAGAAATAAGACAAGATATAAAAGCAACAGCAGACGACAATTGTTGAAAATAAACAGCAGACAACAACAAAAATAAGATAGCGTTCTAAGGGCTAAAGTTAGAAATAAATTACAGTGAAACCCATCAAAATATATTGTGTATGTGTCCGGTTTAGTGAGGGTGTACAATAATTCATTTTGATTCTCTCCTTTTCACTAGTATTACTGTCAGTTTCACAAAACCTGCCAAAATTTTACGGCTATATAAACAATAATTTTTTGATAAAGAATGAACCTTCTTTTTATTTCGTAATATTTGGTAAAATGTTGATTTTATTACAAAAATGATTTCTATATGGGAAAAAAATTTGAAATTGATTCTGAAACCTGGCTAGATAGCTTGGTAACTAAGACAACAAAAGTTAATTTTTCAAAATCTGTCCACTATTCCTGAAATTGGAAATAAAATATCCCCATATTAAGTATGCATCTGTGGGATTTAACAAGGGGATTATTCTTTTGATATAAAATCTGAATACTTTCTTATAATATCACTCTAAAAATATATGGTGTGGCCACAGGTTCAAAATACTGGTCACAACATATACTTTCGATGAGGAATGAGAAAATTTGCACAAAAATATTTATATTTGTTTGACCGCATGCAATGGGTTCATATTTTTATTTCAAGCTTGAACGGTATACCTGCATGTGCGAATCACAAGCTGTTGACGGGTGTATTGCGGAATGAATGGGGCTTTAAGGGTTATGTGATCAGCGATGAGGTGGCACTGGAGTTCATCATCAGTCAGCATAAATACATCAACAACACGCTGGACACGGCTGTCGCGTGTGTCGAGGCTGGCTGTAACATAGAACTGTCCGGCAACGACCCACAGGTTTACTTGAGAATTGGTAGGTAATTTATTTGGGTTATGCACCACCAAACATCTTTTGTGGTTCATATAGTCGCCACCCTGTCTAACTGTCTGTCTGTCCGAGATTTGCATTAAAGTTTTCGGTTACCTACCATGCTCCAGATAAGCTGCGTATTTGCTTAAATACCCAATTAAAATTGTTAAAAACCCAATTGAAATCAGAAGTACTGGTAGCGAGTACTGAGTTGCATCAGTAGCCTATTTCACCAACATTGCAAAGTATACTTATCTAGCAAAGTATACTTTGAAGGAGAATTTTCAATTCAGGGATAACTTTATTAATTTTTATTGTACTGAATTTATTGCATTATAGCCATGCATTTTGGCTGTGATAATGTAATAAATTCAGTATAATAATTCTGAATACTTTTAATCATCAAATATATGCAGTCATTAGTTCTATATGAAATAATTCATTTCAGGAAAACTAAATGATTACTCCCTCAAAGTATACTTTGTTAGATAAGTATACTTTGCAATGTTGGTGAAATCGGCTCCTGGTTATACTACCCATTATAAGAGTAGTAAGATTAGGGCCTATTCTATTACTTTTATGGCTTTGTGCTAAGTGATTCTTGTGTGGTTAGGACTTGGCACTAGATCAGATTATTCTAATTTCAGTGCTGACTATATATTTTTTCATGTAAATATTCAGCTCTGATTTGGGGATTTTCCCCACATCCGTTGAGGTGAAATACGGGAATCGACCCTGCTAACCCAGCCTAAAATGTCTTAGATGTCGACAGGCCGTTAACTGCCATTAAATGAAATGAAATGATAGGTGACACTGAGGTGTGGTATAGTTAGACATAGCTCTATGGCCAACTCACAACCCTACGCTCCCGTATAACACAAGTTAAAACAGAAAATTACTGATTGTTAAAAAATAAAAGTAAACCACGATATAGAGACATGGCATGTTAGTCTAGAGTCTAGTGGAAGATTGAAGGGGTCGGTAGAAAAAGCTAGGAGTCCATAACTGAAGGGATCAATGGAAGACGGGGGCTTAGTCCCCGTTCTTCAACTGATCCCTTCCATTGTCTGATATTTCTTTCCAGTATTCACAGGCTGTGAATTAGGAAAAGAAAAAAAGGCAATAAATTTTATTCTGGCCTTGCATGGCCATGACTTACCTTACATTAATCTCACAAGTCGTCTGTCTATTTGATGTTTGCAGCATGTTTGGTGGCAAGGCTTTAGCATGCATCGGTTCGACTGCTTGTCTTGTACAAATAATTTTGGAGAAAGAATAATATGGTGTTGGGTGGGGATTGGGGTTGACCAATCTTTTTTTTTCACTGCCCACATACATGTATTTTTATGCTGACGGTCTCTGCAGAACTTGGAGGCATATAGTGTTGGGACTGTGTGTCCATGCGGCCTTCCAACCGTGGGTCCAAATAAGAAGTTTGCCGGAGTTCCAATCTGGGGCATCTGACAGTGCCAACAGGTCACATTTTCTGTTAATTGTGTTTTTGCTAGTTTTAGGGTGCACCTAGGTGCCTGTTGGAGACTGTGCTTGCTATTGTATGCTTGTCTGTTTAGTATGGTGTTAACCCAAAAACATAGTTTGGCAGGACTTTAGAATCATTTCCTATTTGTTTTATGTGCTACAGGACATTTCCACAGCAGTACAGAAAAAATAAATAATCTTCTTTTCTTTTTAGTCATTTCTTGCTGATTATACGCCATTCTGTTTGTGCAAGATTTAACCCCAATAAGTTTATTTCACATATTGCAAGATTTAAGTCCAATAAGTTACATATTAATCACTACCTGTTAGACAGGAAATGGAAAATCAATACTAGGATGGGAGACTGCATTATTATAAGTATGTTATTGTTCACACATTGGATTTTTAGGGAACTAAATGTTGCGGTCGCTGACGCTCCCTCGCATTTAATTCTTTAAAAATTCAATATGTGAACAATAACTTATACTTCTGAATGGGTTAACAGAAGATGCAGTAAAGCAAGGCAAGCTGTCCGAGGCATTGGTGAGGGAGCGGGTGAAGCCCCTGTTCTACACCCGTATGAGGTTGGGTGAGTTTGACCCCGCAGAGGTGAACCCATACAGACAGCTGAACCTGTCTGAGGTCCAGAGCCTCAAACACCGCCAGCTGGCTGTACAGGCCGCCATGCAGACATTCGTGCTGCTGAAAAACGACCATAGCCTGCTGCCGTTAAAGAATCACTTCAAGAAAATAGCTGTAAGTTGATGTTACAGTCAAACCTGTGAAGAAAATACAGTAAAACCTGTGAATAAGGTCAGCAATAAGAAAAGAAAAATCTGGCCTTTGTCACAGGTGGTCTTTATTTGCAGAGTCATTTGTGTGGTAATTGAGTTATTACTAAGACAGAGAATTGCAGGTACATGTATTTTTAGCTCACCTGAGCGAAGCTCATGTGAGCTATTGTTACTGCAATGTGTCCGTCGTCGTCGTCGTCGTCCGTCGTCCGTCGTCCGTGAACATTTTCAAACGTCTTCTCCTCGGTAACCATTGGGCCTATAGTCACCAACTTCATGGTCATGGTCCTTAGGTAGGGGGATTACAAAATTGTTAAAATGACGTCATTACGTAATCCAAGATGGCCACTGTCTAAAAATAGCACAAATTCTTCAAAAATCTTCTCAAGAACCGCCAACCGGATTTCGACAAAACTTGGTAGGACTGATCGATGTATAATGCTCTTTCAAAGTTGTTAAAATGGTGACCCCGGGGTCAAAAATGGGTGTGGCCCGTGGGGTCAAATTGGGGTCAAATTTTATTTTTGACCGAATATGGTCATGTCTATATCAAATCGAAGGTATCAAAGAGGTGATCGCTCTGGTACATTTTTTGTCGAATTTGGATGGTCATGTCATCCAAGATGGCCGCCGAAAGGTCAAAAGGTCGTTCTTTTATTAGAGATTTCAAAATTCTTCTTCACACGAACCGCTTGGCCCATGGTGGCCAAACTTCACAGTTATGGTCCATGGGTGAAGCCTTTTCAGATTTGTTAAAACGGAGGTCGTCGCTAATCCAAGATGGCCGCCGTCTGAAAATAGCATAAATTCTTAAAAAATCTTCTCATGAACCGCCAGCCGCATTTCGACGAAACTTGGTAGGAATGATCGATGTAGAATGCTCTTTCAAAAGTGTTAAAATGGTGACCCCGGGGTCAAAAATGGGCGTAGCCCGTGGGGTCAAATTTTATTGGACTGTATATGCTTATGTCATATATCAAATTGAAGGTATCGATAAGGCGATTGCTCTGGTGTCATATTTGTCGGAATCGGATGATTATGTCATCCATGATGGCCGCCAAAAGGTCCATTTATTCAAGATTTTGAACGTCTTTTTCTCAGGAACCACATGGCCGATGCTGGCCAAACTTCATAGTAAGTTAAGATCCTTGGGTGAAGCATTTTCAAATTTGGTAAAATGAGAGTCATTGCTTAATCCAAGATGACCGCCATCTAAAAATAGCACAATTTTTTTAAAACACATGAACTCGATGTCACATTCTCCTGTTCATGGAGTCAGGTGAGCGAATTAGGGCCATCATGGCCCTCTTGTTTATTGCTTTATGGCTTGACATTTCTATATCTAGGCATTGACAAATGCTATGACTGGAGCAATAGGTGATAATATTAGTTCATTCATTGAATTTGAACAGTATATGCCAAGCGTGTCGGAAGACTGCTGACATTGGGGCCGCGAGGCCCCCTCGTAAAAATGGTTAATGACACGTGAGTACGATGTGCATCGTAGGGCGGGGTGTTTGGGGGTCCTCACCCGATGAAAATTTGGAAAACCAGAACGCCTCTTAATTCGATTTCTCAGTACACAGGTCACTATTTCACCTACCGCAAGTTTCATAAGTAAAGAAGTATTTTTTTGCCTCAACATTTCATTACTGGCACCTCGACCACAGACCCGGTTGCTCAAAGCTTAACAGACTGTTAAATCCTTAAGAAATGTTAAGTGTCATTTTAAAAATGGTCTCGTCTTGTTTACTGGTCATGCCTCATCGGGCAAATATTGTAAGCTAACACTCATGGAAATGTGTCCGAATATAATTATGCCCTGACAAAAAGGAACACTGTTGGTGCATATCCAATTCTCACTCTAATATGAAACAAGCCATGTAATTTTGAAATTAAGAAAATGTACAATATATCTCCCGAAAAATATTTACAAAATTCACAATATTTTCTGCAAATGATGTAAAAAATTGATGAAATGTTCAAACATTTTGTAAACATTTGATGTCATTTACAGAAAATATTTAGTTTCTGTAAATATTTTTCATTGAAAATCGCTCATCTTCGGTACAAATTCACATGGCTTGTCTCATATGTGGCTGTGACTGGAGATATGGTGCTTATGGCATTTGTGGCTGTGACTGGAGATAAGGGGCCCGTTTCACTAAACTTCGTAAGACTAAAATGTTCGTAAGTGCAAATTTAGGATCGGCTGGAAATTTCAATTGATGGATTTACATTTATTGAGCATAGGCTGCATATGCAGCCTATGCTCAATAAATGTAAATCCATTAATTGTTTACAAGAAAATGTTGTTAATGTGACATTTACAGACTATCATAATTTCGCACTTACGAACATTTTAGTCGTACGAAGTTTAGTGGGCCCATGGTACTTATGGCATTTGTGGCCAGTGTAGCTCCTGATCAAATAGCACTCGCCTGTAGCCTGAGAATGATCTTTATTGTTTGTTAGAAGCATGATGGGTGATCCATTGATTTAATAGCAAACAGTGTAGATCCTGATCAGACTGTGGATGCACAGGCTGATCTGGATCTACACTGGTCGCAAAACCCATAAGGCCCATTTCCCCAGTCACAGTCACATATGTGAGACAAAATTGATCAAGATCAATCAATCAATCAATCAACTGTCTGTTTTACAGATAGTGGGACCAATGGCTGATAACCTGAACCAGCTGTATGGGGACTATGCTGCTGACGTTGACGCAAAGTACGCACAGACTCCTCGGCAGGGCCTCGCGCCGATGTCTGACCTTGTACAGTATGCCGCAGGCTGTAAGGACAATCGCTGTGTTAACTACACCGCCAGCGATGTTCAGTCTGCCGTCAAAGGAGCACAACTTGTCGTTATTTGTGTGGGAACAGGTACATTCATATATGTCACTGTGGCTGGAGAAATGGGGCTGATGGTTTTTGTGAGCCATGTAGCTCCTGATCAAATAGCACACTCATGTAGCCCGATATTGATCTATATTGCTTGTTAGGAGCATGCTGGGTGTTTCCTTGATGGAATGACGAACAGTGCAGATCCTGATCAGACTGTGCGGATGCACAGGCTGATCTGGATCTACACTAGTCGCAAAACCCATTTCTCCAGTCACAGCCATATAGGCCAAGTTGGACGGGAAGGTATGTGTGTTTTAATGATGAATCTATTCTTAAGTTTTAATACTGGGATTTCATACAGGGGAAATTCAGGATTCGATCATGTTGACCCAGTTGAAGGCTGTATTCCCTGTGTATAAAATGGTGTATTATGATGTATATTTTATGATGATTGGCTCGTAAATATTTGGTATCCGAGGCATGCCTCGGAATTCCTACAGATTTCCTAGCCGTTGTCTGATATACCATAGACTTCATATATACTGACAGAGCTCCAGATAGGCTGCGTATTTGCTTAAATACCCAATTAAAATTGCCAAAAACCCAATTGAAATCAGAAGTAGCGAGTATCAAAAAGCAATTACAATTTTGTGGTACATTTATCTTGCTGAAGAAAACAATAAACAGACCACTAATAAATCATATTTTTTTCTTATTTTCCATGAAAACACATCTTGGTATTTCATTAGAATTGTCTCCAAGGAGACAATTCTAATGAAATGCCAAGACATGTTTTCATTTGGAAGCAAACTATTAAAAAATTGCTGTCTGTCGATGTGCAAACAGTAGTGTGATTTTATTTTACCCAATTAAAATGTTGAAATACCCAATTGCTTCAGAAATGATGCAGTGACAATACTCAATTACTAATCCCTTATCTGGAGCCCTGTACTAAAACACAATCATGAACTATGCATTTCCCATCCTTTTGACTTGAATATGTACGAGTTTTTAGTTTTGTTTTTCATGTTGGCTAGATCTCGTTTGATATTATTATATCAGCTGATGCACACGTTTCTAAATGTTTTTCTGCCTTTTTTCTCATCAATAGTTTATGTTTACTGAGAGGTAACAACATACACTTTTGATGATGGTGGCTCTGATTTCACCAACATTGCAAAGTATACTTTTCTAGCAAAGTATACTTTGAGGGAGTAATCATTTATTTTCCCCGAACTGCATTATTTCATATAAAACTAACAACTGCATATATTTGATGATTAAAAGTATGCAGAATTATTATACTGAATTGATTACATTATCACAGCCAAAATGGCTGTGATAATGTAATAAATTCAGTATAATAAAAATTATTAAATTTATAAAAAAATTGAAAATTTCTCCCTCAAAGTCTACTTTGCTAGAAAAGTATGCTTTGCAATGTTGGTGAAATAGGCTACTGAGGGGGGAGGGGGCAGGTGAGCATTCCTTACGTTTGCTGGACCAATCGTATGAAGCTGCCGACGCCACTGTATACTTGATATCAAAAGATACTATCCTAGTATTCTGGCCTATGAATTCCTACGTATTTCAGGGGCGGATCCAGCATTTGGGGACCGGGGTGAGTGGGGGGGGGGTTGTCTAGTTGCGAAGGTAACTTGCAATCTACTCCCGTACCTTCCGTAGCTAGCTAGGAGGTTGTCCTATTTTAGAGCTCTTCGAAATGCACTTTCCTGTGTTTTACGGCATTTAAATTCAGACTCCAACTGGTGGTAAACTGTGATCTATGTTTACTCCGTGTCTGAACGAGGGGGTTTCAACCCCAGAACCCCCCCCCCCCTCTAAATTCGCCCCTGTATATTGATATCAAGTTTATCAGGCTTGGCTCCTACATGTTTCCTACCCTTGCCTGATAAACATGATATCAAAAGACACGCACCTTGTGTTCACCTTATGTATATGATGGCAGGCCAGGAGTTGGAGGCTGAGGGTCATGACAGATCCAGCATGGACCTTGCCGGGAAGCAGACCCAGCTCGTCATGGACGCCCTAGATGCCAGTATGTTACTTACATATACATGTATACTTTCTTAGTATTTCCATCCAACTGGGGGCCGTTTCACTAAACTTCGTACGACTAAAATGGTTCGTAAGAGCAAAATTATTATGGTCTGTAAATTTCACATTAACAATGTTTTCTTATAAACAATTATTGGATTTACATTTATTTAGCATAGGCTGCATATGCAGCCTATGTTCAATAAATTTAAATCCACCAATTGAAATTTCCAGACAATCCTAAATTTGCACTTACAAACATTTTAGTCGTACGAAGTTTAGTGAAACGGGTCCCGGTACTTTCAGATGAGACTTGAAACTGAGGCTCCGCCCGGTCTCTATATGACCTTATCTATTGCTGGGACATTAAACCCTTTCAGTAACAGTATGTTACTCTTACATCTAGTGATGGCTTCATAGTGCAGAGGACGGAGCATAGGACATTAATACCGATGGTTCAATCCCCACCCTGGGCATGAAATAAATATTTTCATAGTATTTCCATCCAACTCGTCTTTCGGATGAGACATGAAACTGAGGACCGGTCTCTGTAAGACTATATGACCTTATCTGTTGCTGGGACGTTAAACCCTTTCACCTTGACTCCTACATCTCTATCTCACAAAGACAATATGACCTTGCTGTTGAACGAACATAAACCCCAAATGTGGATGTGACTGGAGAAATGGGACTTATGGGTTTTGCGACCAATGTAGATCACAAAATCCATAAGCCCCATTTATCCAGCCTCAGCCACAAATCAATCACTTAATCATTCCCCCTAGGTTCTGGAAGCCCAGTATTGCTGCTGGTGTTCAGTGCGGGTCCCGTGAACATCACGTTCGCCGATGCTGACCCGCGTATAGCGGCCATTATGCAGTGTTTCTTCCCCGCCCAGGCCACTGGGGAAGCGTTGTTTAATGTAATCACCATGGAAACGTACAACTCTAGTCCCGCTGGACGGCTGCCATACACATGGTATAAAACTGCTGACCAGGTATGACATGTGATACTTGCATCAAAACATTTCTTAACGCTGTGCTTAAGAATTCCTGTGAACAACTAGGCGTGAAAAATACTAACATAGTATTTTCATCCCACTGGTCTGTCACTTTCTTGTCAACGAAATAAAATGTCGGATTGGAAGATGTTTAATTTTTGCCTACATTTGTGGTATACACTTAATTTGTAATCATCATTATACCATTGTCTGCCTGTACAATACATGAGGAAGGCTGGGGGTTGATTTCCCACGCGAGGCATGAGAAAATACTCATAATATTTCCATTCCACTAGACTTTTGACACTGGAGATTTGAAACCACAGACCTGTCTCTATGTCACCTTAGCCGTGTCCTGGACGTTAAATCCTTTCGCATTTTGTACAATACATGTACATGACTTTGATATAACTGCCCAATCAGACAGCGAAGTCAACACATTTTTGTATGCATTGCCACATATATCGTTTGTTGTATGTTACTAAAACTAGATCAAGATGACATAATGGGACTTGACTATGTTTGCAAATAGCAGAGGCCGAGATACGGCCTCTGCTATTTGCAAACATAGTCATTCGGGCAGTCTGATCACGGCCTACGCTGTTCATCATTCTGTCACTGAATCAAACATGTATTCATCATTCTGTCACTGAATCAAACATTTATTCCAACTTAAATATTATGTACACTACTCATTGGCTGTGAATAGCCACATCTGGGCATATGGCATGAGTTCATCACGATTGAAGTCTAAAACAGTTGAAATTTAATATTGATTCGAAATTTCAAATACAAAAAACAAGGCAGTATTGCAAAGAAATATAGGCTTACATGTGTTCACTGTCCATTTGTGTTGAGTGACATTCTGATGTCCACTATATTGTTATTTGTACGTTACAGCAATGATTTTGATGCAAAACTTCATAAAACAATGTACATTTGGAAAAAAAATGTGAAAAATAGAATTTAAAATAACTTTATTCACTTCGAAATAGAATTGGGAACTAGAAGGAATAAATAATATGTTTGAATAGTTTGTTGGGGATATTAACTTTTAAAAGCCCAACAATATTGACTGAAGACCTTCTGGCTTTCAACCAGTATTATTGGACTTTTACACCGAACATTGTCGTCTGCTGTTGTTTCTTATTTTCTCTAAATAAAAACATGGTTTGGCAGCATTTTAGAATCATTTCCAATAGAAATGATTCTAAAGTGCTGTAAAAGCATGTTTTCATAAGAAAAATGGAAAATAAAAAATAAACAGCAGACGACAAATTTTAATAATGTTTTTGTTCCTATTATCCCTATTATAAATCAGTATAATTCCAGCACACAAATATTTACACAATTCCCTAGCATTTGATTGGTCCGTTGCAAGTCTCTGTCCAAAATTTATATCCCAGTAAACTCCATGCCGAACTACTTTTCGTAACCGTCAGGCGCAGTTAAAATAATTCTTAAGAAAACGGAAAATAAACACATTTTCTTGATGAATTTATTTAAAATGCTGGAATTATAAGGAATGAATGGCCTTTTTGTGGAATTTATCGGGGATATAAACTTGGAAAAGTCGCGGGAATACTGGACGAGGCCTTCCGGCCTTCGTCCAGTATTCCCGCGACTTTTCCAAGTTTATACCCCGATAAATTCCACAAAAAGGCCATTCATTCCTAATATTATTATTAACAGATTTTATTTTTTATGCATGCCATATTTTTGTTCCTATTATCCCTATTATAAATCAGTGTACATTCAAACCTCTCTAAACCGGACATTGAGGGGTTTTGCTGTCAGGTATCTGTGATAGTAATGGCTGTTCATGATTACAAAGCACCATACAGTCTACACTTGTTTACTCATGTTCAGGGGACTGAGAAAATTACTTTGAGTTAATGACAATTTGAGTTAATGAGAATTATTATCTAGGAAAACTACTTGGGACCAAGAATTTGACTGAGTTATATGTAGTTTGACTTAAGAGTTTGATTTAACAAGTGTATACTAGATATTGGAGTGATCATATGCCTGAATTACAGTGAAACCTCTCTAACCCGGACATGTTGTGGATCTCCCAGGCTGTCTGGTTTAGAGATGTTCCACTGTACATGAAGAAACAAACCACAACTATGGTTCCTCCCAGTGTGTTCGGCTTAGAGAGGTTCCACTGTACTGGGGACCTCCCAGGGTGTCCGGCTTTGTGAGCTTCCACTGTACTGGGGTCCTCCCAGGGTGTCCGGCTTTGTGAGGTTCCACTGACTGTACTGGGGACCTCCCAGGGTGTCCGGCTTTGAGTTATGTCACTGTACTGGGGACCTCCCTGGAGGTTCCTGGGGCCAGGTTCCTCATGTCCGGCTTTGTGAGGTTCCACTGTACTGGGGTACCTCCCAGGGTGGTCCGCTTTGTGAGGTCCACTGTACGGGTGACCTCCAGGGGGGGTGTCAGTTTAGGACGTTACCACTGTACCTCCAGATTCCGTCAATGACCAACTACTCGATGGAGGGCCGTACGTATCGCTACTTCAAGGGCAACCCCCTATATCCGTTTGGTTATGGCCTCTCCTACAGTAGCTTCCAGTACCTCAAGGTGACCTTGATACCGACGATAGAGGCGGGCGACAATCAGTTCCTCTTTGGTCAGGTCCTGAATACTGGCAAGGCAGATTCTTATGAGGTTAGTATTGTAGCCTGGTCGTTTCCTGAGATTTAAATTTAAACTTGTATTATACAAATAGCAGATTTTTATAATAAAACAAACAACATAATTTCAAATAAAAGTGATGAAATCAGCTATTTGTCTTTTTATTATTATATACTCAACGTCATTAACCCTTGTAACACTAGACACCTCTTTCCTAATATTTGCAAACAGTGTAAATCATAATGAGACGTCTCGTCAAGATTTTGATATTTTTTAATCTTTACAAAATTACGCCCTTTTCTGTATAATAGAGCAGTCTCAAACTGGACACAAAATAAACCATGGGATGAACAGGTTAAAAAGTTTTTATTGAAATGGCCAGTGGTTGAAACATGTTTTGTGACTGGAGAAATTATTTTTATGATATTAGTTAGTAGTTACTGGTCTAGTACATGTAGCCTATTTCATCAACATTGCAAAGTATACTTATATATCTAGCAAAGTATACTTTGAGGGAGAAAGTTTCAATTATAGGATAAATTTATTAATTTTTATTATACTGAATTTATTACATTATCACAGCCATATTTTGGCTGTGATAATGTAATAAATTCAATATAATAATTCTGCATACTTTTAATCATCACATATATTCAGTCGTTAGTTCTATGTGAAATAATGCATTTCGGTGAAAAATAAATGATTACTCCCTCAAAATATACTTTGCTAGATAAGTATACTTTGCAATGTTGATGAAATCGGCTACTGGGGGCCGTTTCACTAAACTTTGTGCGACCAAAATGTTCATAAGTGAAAACTTATGATAGTCTGTAAATTTCACATTAACAAAGTTTTCGTGTAAACGATTATTGGATTTACAATTATTGACCTTAGGCTGCATATGCTCAATAAATGTAAATCCATCAATTGAAATTTCCAGGCGATCCTAAATTTGCACTGACGAACATTTTAGTTGTACGAAGTTTAGTGTAACGGCCCCCTGATCTGTGACTATGACTGAATAAATGCCATTTGTGACTGGTCTAGCACCTTTTTCTCAGCCAGAAAACCGAAGTATGTAATAAATCCAGTTTAAAATTTTGTTTGAATAATAATAATGCCTGTAATGGTGTCTGAGCAAATTGTAATAATGTAATAAAAGAAAATATTGTAAAAAAAAATTGTATATGTAAAATGTATTATTTTTTTCCAGCAGCATGGCACCACAAAATTGGGCATGGTGCGGCCCCATGTTAACCCTTTCAACAATACAGATGTCTTTAGCAGTGTTTGCAAACCGTGTAGATCCAGATGAGCCAGCTCGTAACGAGCCGTCTTACGAGCCGTCTTACGAGCCGTCTCATCAGAATCTACACTTATTGCAAGTAAATTTCATATTTTTTGGACAGAAAAAAACACCTTATAAATGGACTCGTCTGAAAACCTTTTTCTGACAATTGGATTAGACCTTAGACCGCTGTCGTCTGCTGTTGCTTTTATATCTTGCCTTATTTCTCAATAAAAACATGGTTTGACAGCACTTCAGAATAATTTCCAATGGAAATGATTCTAAAGTGCTGTCAAAGCATGTTGTTAAAATAAACAGTAAACAACAAAAAATTAAGATAGCGGTGTAAGGGTCGAGTTAACATATCACAGTCCATTCCAGGGGCCTGTTTCACTAATCTTTGTACGACTAAAATGTTTGTAAGTGCAAAATTATGATAGTCTGTAAATTTCACATTAACAGTTTTCTTGTTAACAATTATTGGATTTACATTTATTGAGCATAGGCTGCATATGCAGCCTATGCTCAATAAATGTAAATTAAATGTAAATCCATGGATTTACATTTATTGAGCATAGGCTGCATATGCAGCCTATGCTCAATAAATGTAAATCCATCAATTGACATTTCCAGACAATTCTAAATTTGCGCTTACGAACATTTTAGTCGTAAGAAGTTTAGTGAAACGGCCCCCAGTTATTTAGGGTTGAAAGGGTTACAGTGGGTTGGGTGAAACACTAAACGAGCGGTCTTTTTCAGGTTGTACAGGTGTACATCAGCTGGTCAGGCACGCAGGAAGTAATGCCGCAGCGGCAGCTAGTCGGCGTGGACCGGATATTTATAAAGGCAGGCTCCTCGCAGGAATTCAAGTTTGTTATAGAGGCACATCAAATGGCCGTGTGGACTGATGTACATGGCTTTGTCGTACAGCAAGGTATCTAATGACAGGCCCTCTTTTATTTGTTACAAATTTTCATCATAAAATACATGTCAATAAACCTTTTTGAACGACTTCTGGGTCATCATCAGCATTAACATTCCATCGGTGGAATTCGTCGATTTGACGTCACTTTACTTACTTCTAATGAAAGTTTCTTGTGATTTTCCAAGTTCGGTCATTTATTTATTATTCGGGTATACACTACAGTAGCCTGATAAAGGGGAAGCAATGTACAAGGCCCATTTTATCAGAGACCTGTCAGTTCAGGGGTTTGGGAATTTTCAGGATATATTTTGAAATCAGGATTTGAGATTCCTGATAATTGCAGAAAGATACTAATGTTTCAACATGGGAAGCTCACTTTTACGCATTTTCAGGATTTGGCATTTGGAACTGTTCCCACCACTGAAATTTCACATTGCAGGTAAAATCAATGTATTCGTTGGTGGACAACAGCCAGACCAACAGCGGAGCACGGGATCCAACATCGTTGCAACGAGCTACGAGATCGCCGGCGAGAAATACATGGGAACATACTAACTTGTACTATAGCATACAAACTCATTGCATTCCATAACAACTAAATACATGAGCAATACATGGGAACATACTAACTTGTACTATAGAATACAAACTCATTGCATTCCATAACAACTAAATACATGAGAAATACATGGGAACATACTAACTTGTACTATAGCATACAAACTCATTGCATTCCATAACAACTAAATACATGAGAAATACATGGGAACATACTAACTTGTACTATAGCATACAAACTCATTGCATTCCATAACAACTAAATATCATGAGCAATACATGGGAACATACTAACTTGTACTATAGCATACACTCAAATCTCATTGCATTCCATAACAACTAAATACATGAGCAATACATGGGAACATACTAACTTGTACTATAGAATACAAACTCATTGCATTCCATAACAACTAAATACATGAGCAATACATGGGAACATACTAACTTGTACTATAGAATACAAACTCATTGCATTCCATAACAACTAAATACATGAGAAATACATGGGAACATACTAACTTGTACTATAGCATACAAACTCATTGCATTCCATAACAACTAAATACATGAGCAATACATGGGAACATACTAACTTGTACTATAGAATACAAACTCATTGCATTCCATAACAACTAAAGCCTTACAATATTTGTGTAAATATATGCCGTTTGTAAATTTGTAAATAAAGAAACTTGTGCTGCCCACTTTTTTTTCGCCGCATAACCTGTAACATTACATTGACCTTTGATTGAGTATAATTTCTCATTGTATCACTCATCATATTGTTAGTGACAAGTAAAAGTTTCACCTCTGCTTATAGCTTTAATATAGCTTAAAATGCCATTTGAAAGTTGAGGTTGGTTTTTTATTCCACCAGAAACACTTCAATGATAGTATGTGAGCGGTTGGTTTTGAGCATGCGAAGGGTACACTTAATGATGGGTTTCATCCTTAACCCTTACTACACTGAATTAAATGTTGTCGTCTGCTGGAAATGTTTTATTTCCAATATTTCTCGACAAAACCTAGTTTTGACAGCACATGAGAATCGTCTCCAGTGGAGACTATTCTCATGTGCTGTCAAAACCAGTATTTTGTTAAGAATTAAAGCAAAAATGAAAAACAGCAGACGACAATTTCCGTCAACAGCGTAGGAAGGGTTAATGGAATCCCGGTATCCCTGGTTTGACCCTCAGATATATTTTTAGCTCACCTGAGCGAAGCTCATGTGAGCTATTGTTACCGCAATGTGTCCGTCGTCGTCGTGAACATTTTCAAACGTCTTCTCCTCGGTAACCATTGGGCCTATAGTCACCAAACTTCATGGTCATGGTCCTTAGGTAGGGGGATTGCAAAATTGTTAAAATGACGTCATTACGTAATACAAGATGGCCGTCGTCTAAAAATAGCACAAATTCTTCAAAAATCTTCTTCTCAAGAACCGCCAACCGGATTTTGACAAAACTTGGTAGGAATGATCGATGTACAATGCTCTTTCAAAGTTGTTAAAATGGTGACCCAGGGGTCAAAAATAGGCGTGGCCCGTGGGGTCGAATGGGGGTCAAATTTTATTTTTGACCGAATATGGTCATGTCATATATCTAATTGAAGGTATCAAAGAGGCGATCACTCTGGTGAATTTTTTTGTCGAAATTAGATGGTTATGTCATCCAAGATGGCCGCCGAAAGGTCCAAAGGTTGTTCTTTTATTAGAGATTTCAAAATTCGTCTTCACATGAACTGCATGGCCCATGGTAGCCAAACTTAAAATTTATGGTCCATGGGTGAAGCCTTTTCAGATTTGTTAAAATGGAGGTCATCGCTAATCCAAAATGGCCGCCGTATAAAAATAGCATAAATTCTTAAAAAATCTTCTTCTCCTGAACCGCCAACCGGATTTCGACGAAACTTGGTAGGACTGATCGATGTACAATGCTCTTTCAAAGTTGTTAAAATGGTGACCCCGGGGTCAAAAATGGGCGTGGCCCGTGGGGTCAAATTGAGGTCAAATTTTATTTTTGACCGAATATGGTCATGTTATATTTCAAATCGAAGGTATCAATGAGGCGATCACTCTGGTACATTTTTTGTCGAAATCGGATTGTTATGTCATCCAAGATGGCCGCCGAAATGTCAAAAGGTCGTTCTTTTATTAGAGATTTCAAAATTTTCTTCACATGAACCGCTTGGCCCATGGTAGCCAAACTTAAAAGTTATGGTCCATGGCTGAAGCCTTTTCAGATTTGTTAAAATGGAGGTCATCGCTAATCCAAGATGGCCGCCGTCTAAAAATAGCACAAATTCTTAAAAAATCTTCTTCTCATGAACCGCTGGCCGGATTTCGACTAAACTTGGTAGGAATGATCAATTTACAATGCTACAAATGGTGACCCCCAGGGTCAAAAATGGGCGTGGCCCGTGGGGTCAAATTGGGGTCAAATTTTATTTTTGACCGAATATGATCATGTCATATATCAGGAACCACATGGCCGATGCTGGCCAAACTTCATAGGAAGTTAAGATCCTTGGGTGAAGCATTTTCAGATTTGGTAAAATGAGAGTCATAGCTTAATCCAAGATGACCGCCATCTAAAAATAATAAAAAAAAAATTTAAGGGGCCAAACAACTTGTTTTGAAACACATGAACTCAATGTCGCATTCTCCTCTGGTGTTCATGGAGTCAGGTGAGCGAATTAGGGCCATCATGGCCCTCTTGTTGTCTTTCTGGTATGTGAGAGTTGAATCCGGTTAATACCCATTATAAAAGCAATCAGATTAGTACTAATCCTATTACCTTTTGGGAGTGGGGCTAAGTGACTGTGGTTTAGTGAGGACATGGACCCACGTCAGATCATTCTAATTTCAGGGCTGAATACCTATGTATTTTTTTGTAAATATTTTACCCCCCCATCACAACAGGTAATATATGGGATTAGACCCCGTTAACCCGGCCTAAAATGACCTTAGCTGTTGACAGGCCGTTAAACGCCATTAAATCAAATCAAAGAGAGTATGGCTACCTCTGTATGCCTGTTCAAACTGTGGATGCACATGCTTATCTTGGGCTACAGTGATTAAAATTTGAAAAAAAAGGCCCTCTTTGTCACCTGTGTACCATTTGGTCGCTTATGTATTATGTTGATTTGTTGTTGCCATATAAGGAGCTATGATCTGACTATGATCTGACAAAACCAGGCTGTTGCATTGGCGAATAATGAAGACCCAGACCAGAGTCTACACTGTTCGCAATTTCATGAATAAAGCTGGCCATGAAACCCGATGCGAATATCGTGTACAATCGTCAGTATGCGTGAGTGTAGCATCTGATCAGGATCTATGTTCACAAAGAAGTAACGGTTAGTTCAAATTTAGGCCAAAATACAAATACTTCATCGATATTTGTAATATATGGGAGCTGGGTAGATCATTAAATAAGGTGATAGTTAAATGTTGGTTAGATGTTGGTTCAATCCTCATAATGGTCACTGGCCATTTGTGGCCGTGACTGGAGAAATGGATATTCGTGGTCCGTCTAGCACATAATCTGCTATCGGACTCCGGCAGCCTGATAAATAGAGGATATTCATATTTTTGCAACGAATATGACATATATGTTCATCGAGTGGTGTGAAATGTCCATATTTCACGAGTGCCGTTAGACATGAGTGACCTATGGACATTTCACACCATATTCGTTGCAAAAATATGAATATTCTATTTATTATATACCACTCCATGGAAATTAGCAGTTTTTTAGACTGTTTACGGTAATGAATGTGTATTTGCAGCCGGCACTGCAGGTGCGCGTTATGAATATAGATAGCGGAAGTAGTCATATTTTCACCGGAAGTTGTTTATTTCATCGATCAGAACATATGACTTTTATTTACATCGTATAACTATGTATTTCATGGGTAGGTATATCAAAAATAGTTATATTGTCTGTTGTCTAGCACATGATCTGCTATCAGACTCCTGCAGCCTGATACATAGCTATATTGTCTGTTGTCTAGCACATGATCTG
Organism: Conchocele bisecta; assembly: GCA_029237695.1. NCBI lineage: Eukaryota > Metazoa > Mollusca > Bivalvia > Lucinida > Thyasiridae > Conchocele > Conchocele bisecta. The sequence continues at coordinate 140,761,238 of CM055265.1, forward strand.
CTATCAGACTGCTGCAGCTGATACATAGCTATAGTTTGTCTGTTGTCTAGCACATGATCTGCTATCAGACTCCTGCAGCCTGATACATAGTTATATTGTCTGTTGTCTAGCACATGATCTGCTATCAGACTCCTGCAGCCTGATACATAGCTATATTGTCTGTTGTCTAGCACTGATCTGCTACAGACTACTGCAGCCTGATACACAGCTATGTCTGTTTTGTCTAGCCATGATCTGCTATCAGACTCCTGCAGCCTGATACATAGCTATATTGTCTGTTGGAGCTACAAGCATGGCATGTGCTTCGCTGCTAATCTCAAATATCATAAGCCCAATTTCTCCAGTCACAACCACATTTCACTGTGTAGCTGGGAATAGTTTCATCATAGCCTAGTCCTATTGGATGGGGACTTTAAACAGCAATCCAGTATATTCACAGACAATTAAACTATTAAACTTCCCCCCATTTTGACATTAGATGGGTTCTACTGGGTCAACTATACTACTAAGTTTAATAGTATATTAGAGCTTTACTTTGGGCTCGTAAAATAACCAGAAGGTTATCTGTTTGTTTCATTGAGTAGTATAGAGGGATTCAAAATGATACCACCTAACGAGGGTATCATTTCTCCACCCTATATACTACTCCACCACCCCCCGAAAAATCAAAAATTGGTTAACGAGGAAATTGTCTCCCACTAAAAATTGGACGTGAAAAAAAAAAAAAACATAATGTTTTTCAGACAGTAAATTTAAGTATAGAGGGATTCAAAATGATACCACCTAACGATGGTATCATTTATAACCCTCTATACTATTCCCACCACCCCCAAAAAATCAAAAAAATTAGTTAACGAGGAAATTGTCCCACGAAATATTCAAAATTGGTGTCATAAATACATCATGTTTTTTTCACGTCCAATTGAACATATAAAACAATAGTCTTAAAAAGGATTTATTTTTGACACCAATTTATGAATTTATCTAATAAGTTTCTGATTAAATGTGCCCACGAGTGATAGTTTTATATCCAACACCCCATTTTTATCCTCCAATATAGATAATTTATTTCGCAGATCAGCAACTAATTCTACCAGCTCTAGTCTACCACGTTCACCTGTAGCCACCTGACAGTGTAGTTGCTTATGTCTACAAAGAGTTTGGGCACTAATGAATTTACAAGGGCATCTGGGGCATTGAAATTGCGGGGGGACACAAGGAATTTTTCTACGTCTCGCTAGATGCCTTCGTAGATATTCTTTACGCGTAAACGTCTTACAACAAGTCTCACACTCCATTATATATGTATATGTTTATGTTTATATTCAATTAGAATAAAAAAACAATGTCAAGACAATGAACATATAAATTTTATAGTATACCAATTGTATTACATATAAACTTTTCAGAAACTAGCGAAATTAGAAATGAGAAGAAAAGCGAATCCTAGTACTATTACGGTTGAGATAGGGGGTTGACAAACTGATAAATGCACAAAGAAGAGGTCAGAAAATTATGAAACTCAGAAACTAGGCAGAAATAGAAAGTTTGAGAAGAAAAGCCGAATCTCTAGGATTACTTATAGTAAACGGTTGAGAGTTAGGGGTTGACAAAGCTGATAAATGCCACAAAGAATGAGGCGTTTACAGAAAATATGATAACGTCAGAAATAAACTAGATCAAGGGATTAGAAACGTTTGAGAAGAGAGCCGAATCTCTAGGGATACGTAGAAATAGTCACGAATCTGGTTGAGTAGTTAGTTGACAAAGCTGATAAATGTCACAAAGAATGAGGCGTTTATGAAGCGGTTTACCCGCGCCTATAAAAGAGGGGCATTTAAAGACCTCTCACTAGCGGAGGAAGTTGGTAACAGAATTCAAAAAAGAAAGTATTGCGGAGCTAAGGGCTAGTGTAATTAATTCTAAAGAATTACCTTCAAGCACCAATAATTTGAGACGCCCAATACAAAATAATAAGAAAAAATCTATAGTTCGCGCGATAGTGGAAAAAGGTGAAGAAATATTGGGGGCTCACGATGAAACATTGGAAAAGGTAGAAAATGGAAGACGGGTAGTTACATTATCCTTTCGTAAAAACATAAACATTAACGAGTCTGAACGCATGTCCGATAAACTAGCTCCGTATCTAACAACCAATTTTTATTTGAGATATTCATATTCTTACAAGCTAGAACATATGGAGGAAATTAAAAATGGAAAACCTAAAACTATAATATTTCACAAAAATCTCGGTGGTAGCGAACCACTATCATCAATGAAAACCGTTAAAAAATGGCTGTCAGATAAGGAGCAAACACGAATAATGTCCGATAAAATAGACAGACCGAATACAAAGTGGAAGTTTGTAAGAGGGGTGGGTAGAGGTTTTCGTAAAGCTAATACAGGGTAGTAGGGAATAGATTTGGGACTACAATCCAAAGAAGCGGCAGGAGGAGAACTTCCAAAATGGCTGAAGAATAAAAAAGGTATGTATCTTTAGATAAGTAGAAAGATAATGACGACCTTTGTCTGTTCAGGATGTCTAGCTATGCATATGGACAGATAAAAGACCCGACAGAATGTACAGCATGGCGAAAGAACTAGTTAAGCAATATTTTGGGATAGTAATGTGTGGTTTCACCAATTCCTTTTTCAGATCTGAAAAAGGTTGAAGAGTTTTTTTAAAATCGGTATAGAAGTATATCAACCCACCGAATGTAATGTATGGTGGTTGAAAAAGGTACCACGCACTATAATGAAATAGGTAATAAAGACCAATGACAATAGGACTGTTTAATAATCACGCATTTCTGATAAAAAACCTTAAAAACCTATCTAAAATTTACGCCTGCGATAATTGCAAACAGAAATTCAGACAGCGATAATATGAAGAGACACGGACCAACATGTATGAGAGGTGAGACAAAAGTAATATGTGATGGTAATTATTTAGAGCGCCCGCGTTCGTCGTTCGAGAAAGCGATTTTACCCAAAAGGTTCTAACAGTTATGGGGCGATCGATTGGATGTATTCTGTGGAAAAGCGGGAGGGAATTCACATTCACCACGAACAGTGCGGACACGGAGGTGAAAGATGGATTTTAGGAGCTCCGGTAGATGGATACTGTCCAGAAACCAATACCGTATATCAATATCACGGCTGTTACTGGCACGGGTGTGAGATTCATGCAAAGCATAGAAAAGAAGAACGCGCATCCACTATGAGAAGAGATACATTTATTAGAAAAAGCAAAGAATTCAACCTAGTAGTTATGTGGGAATGTGAATTCCAAAGAACGGGTAAAGATATAAAGATCGGTTGCGACACTACTCTTTATCCATATCAGATAGATAAACGATTTTGAGGCATATCTCCAGTCAGAAGTTGAAACTACCGGTAATAGTTTAGAGTACGAAGCTGAGCACGTTACCGGTAAGTGTTAGTATAGGAGATAATTTCTCAGGAACAGTAACTCATATTTGTGATAAAGATCCTGCAAAACTTATAGAAAAATTTGTAGAAGATTTGAAAGTCAGGGGAAAAGCTATAAGAGAAGAAGTGTGGTCAAGATATGGGTTTAATTTACAGAACATTTAAGTAAAAACCAAATCGCTAAGATCGAACAGTGGATAGAGCAAGTACCGGTTATGGGTTTTAAACAGCAGTAAGTACGATATAAACCTAATAAAGAAATATTTAGTAGGTGAACTATCTGCAACAACAAAGAAAGTAATGGTCGGAAAACGTGCAAACGCAACAATATTTCTATTTACTCCAGAATTTAGATTTCTTGATGTAATACTTTATCTAGGACCTGGTGTAAGTTACGATAGTTGGATAAAAGCCTACGACTGCAAAGGACAGAAATCTTTCTTTCCTTATGAGTGGTTCGATTCTCCAGACAAACTGGATTACCCAGGACTACCCGATATAGAGAATTGGTATTCCAAACTATCTGGGAAAATGTTAATAGATGAAACAGAATTAAGTAAATGTCGTAGAATTTTCGAAGAAAATAATATGAAAACTTTCAGAGATTGGTTGAAATATTATAACGATTTAGATGTAGCACCGTTCCTAGAAGCGGTGGAAAAAATGTGTGAATTTTATAAACACAGAGGTGTGGATATTTTCAAAGATGCGGTAACACTACCGAGTGTGGCTATACAATATTTATTGAGAGGAACCATTAAAGAACAAAAATCTTCAAAGACGATTATACCGGAGGATGCACTATATGCACCAAAAGAAGAAACATACGAAATGATAAGAGGACGCTCTAGTTGGTGGTCCATCAATAGTATTTACACGATATGCAGAAGCTGGTGTTTCAAATATTAGATCATTTGGATCAAATGAAATTAACAAACCTTGCAAGGCTGTTTTGGGGTACGATGCAAACGCGTTATATTTATCTACGTTAAATAAAGAGATGCCGTGTGGGAGAGAAACTATACACCATATAGATACCCCACATAACCCTAAATTTATTAAAAAGTTTTGTAAAAGAGTTTTATCTGGAGACTGGTTTGGGTTTGCGGAGGTGGATATAGAAGTTCCACACAACTTAAAACATAAGTTTTCTGAAATGTCCCCAATATTTATAAACAGAGAAGTAGAGGTTGATGAAGTTCCCACACACATGTTAAAATATTTGGAAGATACTGGAAGAACTAGAGGAAATGGAAGAAAATTGGTGGGATCTATGACCGCCACTAAAGTATTGCTGTACGCGCCACTGTTGAAATGGTATTTAAAACACGGCCTAGAAATAACGGGAGTTCATCGTGTTTAGATTATATTAGTGGTAAACCCTTCGAATGGTTCGCAAAAGAAGTTACAGCCGCAAGACGAACAGGCGATGTAGAACCAAATAAGAAACCAGTAGCCGACATAATGAAATTATTAGGAAACTCGTGTTGTGGAAAAATGATAGAGGCAACGGAGAGACATTTAAATACGACATATACGCGAGACGAAACCTGTGTTGACAAAGCATTAAGATCCGCGTATTTTGATGATTTGGAAGAGATAGGATATGCGTACGAAATATCTTCAAGAAAACCCAGGTGTGCGCTAAAGAGAACCATTCCATTGTGGAATAGCGGTTTATCAACTAGCTAAATTGAGAATGTTGGAATTTTATTACTACGAATTTCTAGATAAATACATAAAAAGAGAAGACTTTGAATTAATACAGATGGATACAGATATATGTATATAGGAGTTAGTGGAAAAACGATAGAGGAATTGATTAGACCTAACTTACTAGACGAGTTTGAAAAAGAAAAAAATAAATGGTTGGCTTGGGATAAATGGAGCGAAAGAGAGCCCGGACTTTTCAAAATGGAATTTAGCGGGGATAGGGCGATAGCGTTATCTAGTAAGTGTTATTTTGTAGAAAAAATTAATTTCACTAAAGATAATTTGAACAAATTAAAATTAATAAAAACTCTGCGAAAGGAATGTCCAAGAGAACTAACAATTTAAATTGGGATAGATATAAACGAGTACTAAGTGAAACTACAGAAGATGGAAAACACATTATAGATGTAGCACAAAATAGAGGATTTAAAATGAAAAGACGGCGTTATGAAAACGTACTGTCAACAAAAATTAGGACTCTCGGCATACTACGATAAAAGACGCGTGTTACCAGACGGAATACATACAGAACCTCTATTGATTTAAGTAATCGGGGGTAGCTGGGTGTCAGAAGACACTATAAGAAGTTCTTCGCGAACAAACCCTCGAGATGGCCCATCATCCAAATAGTAGAGCACGGGCTCATCGGGTTTGGTAATAGATCGATCTAGATGATATACATTGAGAGACCACACTGGATCAGTCGCGCGGCGGCTGCCACCTTCGAGCTCTCCCGGTTGATAGAGGTACCGGACGTCAATATCTGATGGAAGCCGCTGCTCCTCTAAACCAACGGGTCGCCCGCGCGAGACGGCAGAGGGCTTGCTCGTCACCCTTTTAAACTTGATAGCATCTACAGGCTTCTTACCTATCAATCTGGTCACCTCTCCATTCAGTGCGGAGACCACGGCGGGCAGTCTGGCCACCCACTCGGTCGACCGTGAATGGGGGTCTACAAGTTCTTTGGCGTATTGGTGTCCGAACAGTCTCTCAGCCAGGGTTCGATTGAAGCGTTCCACGATCCCCTGTCCCGGTGGATGTTGACGCGGCCGCGTCTGATAGAAACTTTATGCTTAGACAATAGATGAGAGACCGCGCCCATGAACTCGCGGCCGGGATCGACCTGGAGAAGATTCGGCCATTTGAGAGGACTCCTCTTATATATTCGGGAGCCTCGGCCACTTCCTTAGACTCTTTAGTGGCCAACGGCTCAGCCCCCTTGTAACGACTCGCTACGTCAACGATTGTCAGTGCGTACTTGTACGTTTTGCGACCGACGCGATCGTGAGGGAGAAACAGAGATCCGCTTGGTGAACTTGGTTCGGCACCGGCACGTCGAATTTCGGGCGCGGAATATTGTGAGGCGCGGGTAAATAGATCTGCCAGATGGCCTGCTTCTTGAGCCATTCCTTGACAGCGTTTTCTGAAACCTTGGTCGCCGCCGCGAGTTCTTGATGGCCGCGAGTCCCTTCCAGTAGCCGCGTGGACTATAGTATGTATTCGACAGCTTGCGCGTTAGTTTGGTATCAAGTTTGCGCGTGTTCATCGTATGCGAAGTATTCTAATATATCGGACAATCTCCAACATGCCCTCGCCAGATCGTCCGGTAACTGCGTCGTTAATAATAAACCTTTGTTGGAAGTACAATTGCGATTGTCGCTGCAGCCCCAATCGCGTTTGGGTTGGAACAGGAGAGGGAAATCTAATTCATCCAATCTCGATTGGGAGGAATCTAACATCCGCTTTGCGAAAAGGGTGGCCGCTTTTTCGTCCTCGAGACAATCTCGGGCCAGACGAATCATACTCTTTGCACCAGGTAAACGATGTTTTTGGGCATGTAGCCTACATCAATCATAGCGTTATAAAGTTCGTCAACTAACATCGTTCTATATATATATATTTATAAAAAAAAAATGTTTTAATTAATTAATTTAAAATCTCGATTGAATATAATAGCCGGTGAGACCCACCACACCCATTCCCACGATGATGAACGCGATCTCGCGGTCCTTTTGGGGCTCTGACGGTACATAGAAATCTGAAAGTTGGGGCTCGGGATCCATTGGATCGAGACTTTTGTGCGGATATGCCAGCGCGTACTCGCGTTGGCTTCTTCAACGTTCTGAAAAAGTTTGCGCGGCGTGATTTTCGCGGCGAAGCTCTTCATTGACCCAGTCCAGATGGGCGGTTCGTTTTTTCGACCATGCTTCCTTTGCGCTATTGAGTTGTTCTACAGCTAAATCATGACGCTTACGCTCCTCATCCACGTTCGAGCTTTTCATTTTAGAGAATATAAAGTTGCTACCGCTGAACGCCAATGCGTTTACAAGCGCACCACCTACTATTACTGCGATTGAAGCCATTTATTTCCATATATTAATGGTAGAATTCCAGCTTTAACTAGATAATCTCGGGTCCAAACTGCGGCCGCTACATCTAAGGTCGCGAGCCCTACGTCTCTCACAGTAAAGTCCAATTTGGGAGCGGTTCCTCCTAGGGCCATCTTTGATAGTCGAGCATACCCGATACTGAAACCCGATATCACCACGGCGTGATAAAGCGCATTCACTAACATTTTACCATCTTGTTCAGCCATTGTTATAATTATTGCATATAAAATGGGTCGCGATCAATGTTTAAATGGGGCGCATCCAAATTCAACATTGTTGATGATTGGTGTTTAGTAACTTTTTAGTAACTTTCTTCTGAACACTGGCTGGTTGTTTTTTCTGGTATTTCCACACGCACAGGGCACCAACAACTGCCAGACCACCACCAACAACCCAACTCCAATTCACGAATTTGGGTTCAATCGGATTCGCCCAACTCCAACGGTAGTGACAAATTCTTTGAATTTGAGTGTGCTTCCAATTCGTGAATTGGGGGTGTTGTTGTACTCAACTCTGTATTCAGATGTTTTGCTGTCTCCGTCCCCAATCTCGATTGGAGTTTTAGCCTCTCGAAGCTCGGCGAGTATTTTATCTTGTTTAACTTTTCGGGTGGCAGCCGCCGCCCTCCCACCCAGCTGCCTGTCTTTTGGGATTTTTTATATGCGGTATGTCATCCAGTGGCGGAGTAACACTCTGGTTCGATTGTGTTGGAGCAATCTGGTTCAACTCCGTCACTCTCGTGGGTGTGTCTTGTGTCATCATTTATAATATTAATATTAGAGCTTATAGTTCGTGGGCATATATGTCCAAATTGACAGTGTTTACCCGAGAGATGCAGGTCTTTAGCAACTGCTGCAACCTCCGGAGAGCGCTTAGATCCGGCAGCAAACTGCTTTCTTACTTCATCCCACTGCTGGTGCGCGCGAAGACCCGCGCTGTAGAGTTGATTGGGGACTCCCTCGATCGTCACCTCTACCTTCGTGATTTTGGGGTTATAGAATCTGTCGGTTTTTCTAGCACCGAACGCGAACCGAGCATCCTCGAACAACATCAGTATACCTTTCATCGAGCGGGCGGGTACGTTGACGTTAATATTCCACAATGTGTCGCTTTTGTTTTTCGGCATCTTGCGATGGCGAAGAACTCGGTCGTAAAGTATGGCAACGCGCCCGCGTACTGGGTTCTGATCAATCGCGCTAGTTCGGGCATCGTGACCATGTCGTACTCCAGCGAAACATTATCGATCGTATACGTCGATAACTGGTCGGTGGCTATGATAACTCGGCCGTAGTCGTTGAACGTTAGTTCGTATTCGAGGCGGTCAGCCAAAGCGCTCTGATAATAGGGCATGTGACTCTCCAGCAACTCAAAGTCGAGCGGAATGTAAAGAAGCGGTTGCCGGTAAGCGCCCGCGACCCCGCGTTGTCACTGGCGTTGTTTATCTGCCTTGTTAGCAAGGCCCCGATTCTAAGTTTTGGTTACGTTTCTTATTTTTGCTGGTGTCAATACCTTGATAGACAGCGTTTTCAAGCTCGTGTGACGTCTTCCACAGGTCCTGATAGCAATGGTAGACGTCGCTGTCATCGATCGACATCACCTCATTACCAGAAATCTTTATCATGGTCTTCTTGACGATGGCGCGACCCAGGTTCTGAACTACGGTTCGGTCCGCGTCCGTCGATGTTAGCGAAATAGTGAAAGCGAGGCGAACAGTACCCGGAAACAATGACGTCGTTAGCTCCGAGGTTGGGGAAGCGGACTAAGAGCTGCTGGTTCTGGTCGATCGTCGATGGGTTGTTCGTAATAACGACACTCTGTCTCACGCCTTTGCCCCGAGGGGCTCACGAGTCTGCGGTATGGATTGAGTTTGCGACCGTATTGACTCGAAGACATAATTAATTTTTTTCAAAATTATTGAAACTATTAAACCCGTATGGTTTTGTCTTTAATACATAATTAATTTTAAGAAAATTATAAATATGGCTGATTACGATGTTGAAATGGATGCAATCGGTATAGACGATGGTGATGATGATGATAACGAAACGCCTTCATAGAGACTCCAGTTCCAATCCAATCGCAATTGGGGGAAATAGGTGGCGCTACCAGCAGCGTTGGTCAAAGTCAGGAATTACTTGAGGGAGCTGTAAACGACTACTACAACAATTTGTCAGAAATCGGTCTGGTCCCGTCTGTCGGTCGCGACTACTCCAAGTTCGAATTGGATATGCATGGTAGTTGCGACTAAAATCATCAAATCTCCCAATAATCAACACGAATACCGGTAAACCCCTATCGCTAAACACCATTGCGGAAAACCGGGGCGGTGGCGAAATCATAAAGAACGAACTAGGATTTCCAGATTGGACGCGTGGTAAAACAATTGTGCCGGCCCGCGCTGTAGAGGCCCTACAGTCTATCTACCGACGAAACTATAGCGAAGACGGCCACCGCGATAGAAACGGTTGATCTCAGCGAGGTCCCTAAAATAGCCACCGACGTTATTAACACGATGGAGACCACGTTCAGCGTGCAATCACAATTGGGAAAATACTCAACGATGACCCACCGTTACCTCTTCGAGAACTCCGTGGACTCGATAAGGCTCTACAAACGGTCCGGGGCGAACTGGTCCTTAACCTCTCCAAACTCACGGCGCTGGATGAACATATCGCGCTAGAAGAAAGAAAACTGGAGGAAGCCGGTGACGATAGAGAATCTACCGAGCGGATCAAACAAACTCCTGCGGTCTTTTGCGGGATGAAAGAGAAGCTCGCTTGGAGGCCGCCTCGGCTAACCGTGAGGCTCTCCGCACACAAATAAGTCGGATCCGCGAATCAATCTCGAGGGTCCTGCACGAGGAGACGACACTCGGTGAGCGTCTTCGCACTCTGTTCAGAGAGCAGGGCGTCACGATAGCAAGCATCCTCGTGCTATCGGCATGACTATATCGACCATAGTTCTAACTTTCACTGGTGGTGCGGCGCCACCACCCGCTCCAGCACCAGCACCAGCACCAGCACCCTCTCCATCCGGTGGAGCCAAGGAGTGGATAAAAAAACAACTAAAAGCCCTCGCCAGTCTTCTAGCTAAATTAGCTGGAAAGGCGGCTGCCGCACTACCTGGACTGATCGGAAGTATCGTTTCTTACTTGCTATCTATATTATCAAAAACGGCCGGATGGCTAGCCAAAAATACCTGGGCTTTAATCGTGGCAATCGCCGGTCTCCTACTATTCTTCGCCAGAGAGTTCCTACAACCAAAGCGTAAATAATCCGATCGCCACGAGGGCGATGACGAGCCCCAATTTCTCCTCCTCGTGTGTTGTGCTTCCAATTTCAACATTGTTGATGATTGGTGTTTCTCCAATCGCGATTGGTCTGTTGATGGTAACTCGATGGTGCATCCAATTTACGAATTGGGGGTACTGGTTCGATTTACGAATTGGGGGAGGTGTATCCATTTTGTGTTTTATGAAATCGGTTCCACTGTTGGGGGTGCGCTTGATGTTATCCGTGTTCACGTTACCGTTGTGGCCGATTTTTTGATTGGCGGTGGCGATTACGATATGATTATTGTAACCGTCAACCGGGTCGTCTCGTAGTATCATATTGCTCGGCGCCATATAAAGACCTATTCCAAATACATAGTCTACTGGGGTGCTGGCATTCTGTAAAACGTCTTGATAATTCTGGATCGCCTTCTCCAGGTCCACCCTAGCTGAGATGGCGTCCTCTACAAGTGCCAAAAATTGTTTTTGTGTGCATCAAACGCTGTTCCCATGCCCAGTATAGAACTGCGAGTTTTGTTTTTGTGCGCCGAGAATGGCCCAGACGTACGTGCGAATGGAGTCGTTGACGCGAGTAACCCCGGCCTGCGTGAACCCTAGACCCGTATCTAACATAAATGTACCCCACGCGTTCTGAACCTCAGCAGCCTGCTGTATGTAATCGACGTGAGCCCGTTTCGGAGGTAACATTTTACAAGAAAACACGCCACAGTGCCGACCTCCAGACACTTCCGTCCCGAAAGTCATAGTCGCGGGGTCAAAATTCCCGGCGTTCCGACTGACGATGTGGTCACCGGAGTGATCGTGTCTAAAATCAGTCTGTGTCCAATTCCCGGACTGGCCGTGAATGAGAACGTCCCCCGAGGCCGTGCTGGTAGGAAATGCTTTCTGTCTCCAGTCCGCGTCTTTTGAAACGTAAAATTCGTTACACAGTCTTTCAAAGGCCATACGGTTATATGTGTTGGAAATGGGATCCCATGCGTCGTCTTGAGGTAGTGAAATACCTAGTTCTTTGAGAATCCTCCTAATAGTATAATACACGTGAAAGTTGTAGACACTTCGGAGCATGACATTCTTGGATGTCAGATGGTCTTTTATATGAAACTCCACACCCGGCTGTTGCGCACCATACAGCGAAATTTATTTGGTTCTGCCAAAACTGCATCGGTGTTGCTTTCCAGCCGTTTACCACCTCCATCGTAGTAATCTTGGGCAACCTATATTGTTCAAAGATGTTAGGGAAGTTGGTGGCAAAGCCACTGTCCGGTCTAACCGTTACGGTTGGGTGTACAAGGCGGTTAACAACGTCTTTTTGTGTGTATTTACCTCCGACCGCGTACTTTACATTAGAGTTAAAGCTAAATAAATGCTTTGGTATCCATTGAAAGATATTATTATGTTTGCTACTATAACTAATGTTCAAAAAGGGAGTTGTGAACTTCAAAAATTAATAGACAACTGCTGCGGAAAACGCCGGGTAGGCCTTAGATCAATCACCTTCACGGTTGGATGGCAGAATGTGGGGAAGAGCGAATGGTTTTACTATGTGAAGGATGGACTACAATTAGAAGTAAAGCTGCTCACGGACTGTGGGGAATAAGACAGCTCTAAAGATTTTGTCAACTCAGAGCTTGACGGTATAATCAACCTCACAGTATCGAATGCTACCGGGCTCGCAACAATGACCATCAGCAGTGATAATAAGGTAGTGGTCTCCCCGGGGTTGGGTATTCAACTCGGTTTTTTAGAGAGACATACTCCTCAAACAAAGGAGTGTTTACCCCGGGTGAGTACGTCGGTGATAAACCGGTGGACTTCACCTTCACGAAAAACTCTCAGGGTTGCACCTGGATCGGGTGAACACATCGTACAACACGATAGACGGATCCCCCAGCACATTACTGAAAACTGTGCCCGCCAGCGATTGTTTCTATGGCGAGACTGTAACGTTAGACTTCCACACCCAGAGATGAAAGTTTTGGAATCGGGACACATCCACGAGTTGAAGATTTATATTCTTGATGATAAAGGGTCGAGAGTTGAAGAACGATTACCCGATTTCGGTCGTCCTAGAAATTTCAAAAATTAATTAATTTTAAGAAAATTAGAATTAAACGCATGTTCGTAATATATATTATCAACATTATGAGTATATACGGACCAGGTAGTTCTTCCGATTGGGTGACAAATTCAAATAATTTGGAACCTGCAGATTCATCCCGACAGAGGGCGACTTTTTAATCTACCCAAAAAACAAAGGCCTTGATTAATAGAACTATATCGAGGGCCACGGACGAGATTCACAAGAGTCTACTATCACAACTTAGAGAATATGCCCTGGCTGTGAATACACAAATGTCGTGAAGAAACGCATACGGAACTAAACGAACTAGGTAAAAAAATAACCAAATTTAGAAAAGAGGCCCGGTTGGGGATTGATAAAGCCCGAGAAGACCGTAAGGCTGACATTACGGAGGTTTATGATGCGTTGCGCTTAGAAGCTCTCTCAGCAAAGAAGCTACACTTGCTGAATTAGACGGGAAAATAATCGATTTTCGAAATGAGGCCACGTCGGGTATTGAGAAAGCACGAGAAACCACCAGGCGGACCTTATGAAGGCTTATGAGGTGTTGCGCTCAGAGGACTCTCTCATCAGAGAAGCGGACACTTACTGAACTAGATAAAAAAATAACCAAATTCGAAAAGAGACCCGGTCGGGTATTGATAAAGTCCGAGAAGACCACCCAGTCTAACCTTGCAGAGGCCATTGCGGAGGCTTATGATGCGTTGCGCTTAGAGAAATCTCACAGTAAAGAAGCGACACTTGCCGAACTAGATGAAAAAATAGCCGAATTTATGAAAGAGACCAGTCGGGGTTGAGGGGGTCCGAGAAGATCACAAAGAGGCCATTGCGGAGGCTTATGGGGCGTTACGCTCAGAGGACTCTCTCAACAGAGAAGCGGCACTTACTGACCTATATGAAAAAATAACCGAATTTAAAAAAGAGACCCGGTTTGATCTTGATGGAGTCCGAACGGGTATTGATAAAGCCCTAGAAGACCACCAGGCGGATATTACGGAGGCTTATAGGGTGTTGCTCTTAGAGGACTCTATCAACAGAGAAGCGACACTTACTAAACTAGATGAAAAAATAACCGAATTTCAAAAAGAGACCCGGTCGGGTATTGATAAAGCCTTAGAAGACCACCAGGCAACCATTACGGAGGCTTATGATGCGTTGCGCTCAGAGGACTCTATCAACAGAGAAGCGACACTTACTGAACTAGATGAAAAAATAACCGATAAACTGAAACATGATCGTATAGCCGCGACCAAAGCTCTTGAGGAGGCCTCTTATGAGATTCGTACTGAGGCATATAACGCAAACAATGCGCTTGCCGGAATAGTGAAAACAATGAAAACACCAAAACGTGTCATAACAGTTTGGGCTGAGAAGCGGGGCCCATTGGTTGTGGGGCACTATGAATATTCGTTCGGTGCCAAAGCGAGTAATAAATAGGGGGATACACTATGACAGCTGCAGGTGAAGTTATCCAAATGGCGGTCTGCTCGGTTAATGCTAATGGTAAACCTGTGGGCGCGGTCGCGATAAATATTGTAGTAGATGGGGAAGAACGGGGGGTTGGTTCACTAAAATCTCTGGAGATAGTTCGACGGTGGTTTCGTTCTCGGTGATGATCGAATTAGACTTTCCCAAGGTAGTGTTATTAACTTTGTTACGAAAATCGGTGACTCAGAGAGTTCTTCCACTATTGTCTCATTGTTAATTGAACTTATTGTGTAAATACTAATATATTGAAATAAATTTAACTATGAACGAATCACCGCTTCCAATTGTCAATACCGATCCACCAACACTGTATTCAACTCTCAATACCACTCCACCAACACTGTATTCAACTCTCAATACCACTCCACCAACCACATGTATCCAATTAACGAAAGAAGTTCAGATTTTAGGTTGAATAATATCGTCGCTATGCAGGATATTTTAGTTAGAGAATGTGCAAATAGAAAAAGACACTCTAATAAATATAGGCGCGCGGCAAACATAGCTGAAGCATCTAGTACGGTTCTGGCAAGTGTTTTCTGTGTTGTGTGGGGCGGGGACTGCTGCAACGCTATCTACAATTGTAATGATTCCACTTGCAGGGGTTTTGAGTGGAATTACCGTTTTATCTGGAACACTTTGTATGGTAATTAGGGCGGCGGGTGGAAAACTCGAGAAAAAAAGTAGAAAACATGATAGAATATCCGTTCTGCTAGGTCTAAGAAAAATAGCATCGACGTTATGGTGTCCAAAGCGTTGGCCGATAAGAAAATATCAAATTTAGAGTTTGAATCCGTGGTGGAAGAAATGGGGAGATATGAAGAATTAAAAAATGATATAAGGATCAAGGCGCGCGCCACCATGCCAAAAATTGAGTGTACTGATTGGGATAAATTTAGGGTAAAACTTGGAAATAAAGTCGGAGGAAATGTTACAGCACCATTATAAAATAATTAAAAAAAAAAAAAAAAAAAAAAATTTTAAAAAAATAATTAAAAAAAAAATAAAATAAAAATAATAATTTAAAAAAAAAAAAAAAATTCTTAATTTTATAATTTTCCTAATTTTTTCAAAATTATATTGGTGCAGTAAACAAATTTACATACCTATACAACATGTGTTTTTCACTGAGAATTATCGGCTCTGTTTACCTCGGCTATCAATTTACGCATGGGCCATAACCCGTGTAATTGAAACATTGTCGTTACAACATAAATTAATTACTATGTAATAATAGGGAGTGTTCATCTTTAAATTATTAAAAAAAAAATATAAAATTAATTATAAAATTAACAAAATAACGAACCATCACATGTTTTCTTTCGCCAATAGGTATTAATAAATAATTATAATATGCACACCATTTGTATGTTGTATAGGAAACTGATGAGTATATATATGTGTGTTGACCTTACAACAATTGGTAGTGGAGCGGAGTGGCCTGGTGGTTAGAGCGTCAGACTGCTGATCTAAAGGTCGTGGGTTCGAGCCTCACCGGAGGCGCTGCGTTGTGTCCTTGAGCAAGACACTTTATCCACACTGCTCCAGTTCACCCAGCTGTGAATGGGTACCGATAATTCGTAGTTGCTCTGTAAATACGAATTACCGGCTTCTCTCAAAAAATCTCTACCTCCGTTCTTTCTCCCATTCTTGGGAGACGGCATGCAAGGTCCTAGAGCCAGTGCCGCCGTTAAATATAAGCAAAAAAAAAAAAAACAACAATTGGTCTCATCTCGTGTGTGCTATGTTGTTGATCCGGTATGACGTCCGTCTCGTCTGTTTAATGGTAGCAGTCTATGCATATGTGTGTATTTGGCGATGTAATTGTGTAGCTCAAAGGTGCCGGCCTAAAAGATTTCTGCCTAAGAGCTTTGCAATTTCGGAAACCAAATTCACACATAGGCTCGTCTTACTTCGCTGGTTTCTCTTAATAGAGGAATTGGCAATGGGGTTCAAGGCGACCCAGAATGTGAGCCAACAGATGCGTGGGCTTAAGAAAGGTCCCAACACCCGTGGCTGGGTGCCGGCTAGAAATCTGCCCAGTCGCTGGGGGTGTTGTGCACGAGTGGAGGCTTTTGCTATTTTTTTTTTTAATTTTTACAAATTATTAATATCTTTATAAGCGATATCGTAGAAATGTATATTCGTAAACGAATCGTTGGGTTTTAACAATTTTATATAATACACCTTAGTTTCATATCCGATACGCATTATCCGTCTTAATGTTTGTATTTGCCTCTTGTATGGTTGACATAATTGCCGGTATAATATTGTAAATGCAACGTTTTTATCGGAGCGTAATAAATTACGCTGATATTTCATGTATTCGATATCGCCTAGTGTTCTCATTTTATAGAATTTATATATAGGACTATAACCCCCGTATTCTTCGTAAAGTTCTTCAACACAGTTATTAAAAAATTTATAGTATATATTACAGTAGTATAGAGGGATTCAAAATGATACCACTATTACAGTGTGTTTATGTTTCATCCTGGAAGACGTAATCGTGTAATCTCTCTATAAAATGGACACCTAATTTATACATGTTCATAACACGTGTAATTGGAACATTGTCGTCTGCTTGGTGTGATTATAACATAAATTAGTTCTGTTCAATAATTTTCAATTTCTTCTAATAATTTTCCAATTTCTTCGTTAAAAGCGATATTGTAGAAACGCATATCCGTAAACGAATCTTTGATTTTAAACTGTTTTATAAAATTAGTTTGATAATGTTTCGGTATGTTTGTTTCTCCGATCCTATTTAGTCGCTTCATTATATAAATTTGATACTTATACCGGCGACATAATTGCCGGTTTAATATTGTAAATGCAACGTTTTTATCGCAGCGTAATAAATTACGCTGATATTTCATGTATTCGATATCACATAGTATTGTCATTTTACCGTGTTTTAATACTGTAGAAACAACAGCGTAAAATCCTTCATCCAAATCATTATAAACGTCCAATTCGTTGTGTATTTTATTATCCATTTTGTTATAATATTTTATTATAACCTATTAAATTTATATGTTCAATTGGACGTGAAAAAAAACATGATGTATTTATGACACCAATTTTGAATATTTCGTGGGACAATTTCCTCGTTAACTAATTTTTTTGATTTTTTGGGGGTGGTGGGAATAGTATAGAGGGTTATAAATGATACCATCGTTAGGTGGTATCATTTTGAATCCCTCTATACTTAAATTTACTGTCTGAAAAACATTATGTTTTTTTTTTTTTTCACGTCCAATTTTTAGTGGGAGACAATTTCCTCGTTAACCAATTTTTGATTTTTCGGGGGGTGGTGGAGTAGTATATAGGGTGGAGAAATGATACCCTCGTTAGGTGGTATCATTTTGAATCCCTCTATACTACTCATTGCAGAAATTGGGCATATGGCATTTGTTGTGCTTAGCTCATCTACTTGCCAACTCCCGCAGTCTTATAATGATCTGTGCTGTCTGTTAGAAGCATGTTGTCAGGGCTCCAGATAAGGGATTCGTAATGGAGTATTGTCACTCCATCATTTCTGAAGCAATTGGGTATTTCAAACTTTTAATTTGGTAAAATAAAATCACATTACTGTTTACACGTCAACAGACCGCAAATTTGAAGTTTGCTTCGAAATGAAAACATGTCTTAGCATTTCATTAGAATTGTCTCCTTGGAGACAATTCTAATGAAATATCAAGATGTGTTTTCATGGAAAGTAAGAAAAATATGCTATATTTGTGGTCTGTTTATTGTTTTCTGCAGCATGATAAAGGTACCATAAACTTTTATTGCTTTTTGATACTCCCTTCTTCCGATTTCAATTGGATTTCTTTGGCAATTTTAATTGGGTATTTAAGTAAATACGCAGCTTATCTGGAGCTCTGCATGGTGTGCATTTCACTGACTGAATCGCAAACAGGCCCCGATCAGACTGCTGATCTGGAACTACACTGGTCACAAATGCCATAAGCCTGATGTCTCCAGTCATAGCTCAACATATTACACTTAACATAGTCATTTCTTAAATCAGTAAACTCGTTTAATAAATATCGTACCGTAATTAAATCATCAGTGCAATTTGTCATATAAAGCACACTTGCCAACACAGCTTGGGCTTGATTCAAAATCTGTAGAGCTAATTATTTACACTATCCTTAGTCGTAATGGAAACGCCCATTCAACGTATTGCGTTTATATCCCAGTACATACATTAGCCCCATGTGACGTGGCGCGACGTTGATTCGTTAAAGTTTGTTTGACATCATTAAAATACATGACGTTCATCGTCGTTGTCAATAATGTCACGCTATTGACTGGCAACGTCGCTGTTCCATGAATTGCGACAATTGTGAATTTAACGCGATATTTGACTACATGTATTTACATTTTTGAAACTCAGAACATGCAATGTAAATATAAGTCATAAAATTATGGTTTGTTGCATTTACTGTAGTATAAAAAACATTTGGTCTGTTTAAAACTTTAAACAAGTCTTTTTCATACTACAGTAAACGCAAAAGCCCATGGTTTTATTCCTTGAATATAAGATGGAATGGTGGTTACAATGTGGAACAAGTGTGCTCACTCTGGATACTCGGGTTTCATCACATATTCGATACCACTCATATGCTTGCATGTGCTTGGAATCATTAAAATAAATAATATATAAAAATTTGAGTTAATAGGGCAACAAAATCAATTGACATATACTCGGTACAAAAGTGACGATGTTTTTATGACGAAAAACAAAATATTTTTGTACAAAAATACGGCCTTTTCAACTTTAATAGCCATTTTTTCTACACTTTGGCATACAATCTTTTATAGGGTGTAGAGTTTGTGTAATCAACTCATCTGACAGCTTTCTGTCAATCGATCTGAAATTTTATACATGTCTTCTATGCATATTGAACATGTGGACCACATCGATTTTATGATGAAAAAATTATTTTTCTTAACAAAAATACTGCAAACTTAGCTTTTTTCCACACTTTTGCATACTATTCTGTATCTTGGGACTGCTGTCACTCTTGTTATTGATTTGATCAATAACTAAATAATCTATTTCATGTTATTCTTTATGTACAACAAACTGTACAACAAACTGGTGAATTTGCCTGTTTGTAAACTGATTTACTTACCCCCTTTCTTCCATTGACCCCTCCAAATTAGCGTCATCTTTGCCAATGGGCCACTGTTTGTAAATTGATTATAATTGAATGGGTCAGTAGAAGGCGTGTGGGGGGGCTAGACCCCTTCAATTTAGCATTATCGTAGTTTGTAAATGGATCACTGGTGGATTGTGTGGAACATGTATTTATGGTTTTGATTGTTTTGTACTTAACCCGTTTCGTGTTGTATACACATTAACAGACATCTAAATTGGCAAATCTTTTCCTATTTTCTCTCATTTATCATTGAAAGTTCATCTTTTTTGCCATGTAATATATAATACATTGTAATTATGTTGTGACCACCTACCTGAACTGTCTCAACATATGAAGTATATTTATTGTCGCGCCTGCTTGCGGAAAGCGCGATATAGTCGGCCGTTTGGCGTACGTACGTACGTACGTAAGTACGTACGCGTGTCCGGTTAAAGTTTTTGGTTAAGTTGTTTGGTTCAAGTTTTTGGTTAAGTTCTTTGGTTAAAGTTTTTGGTTAAGTTTTTTGGTTAAGTTGTTTGGTTAAGTTGTTTGGTTAAGTTTTTAGCTCACCTGAGCGAAGCTCATGTGAGCTATTGTTACCGCAATGTGTCCGTCGTCGTCCGTCGTCGTCGTCGTCCGTGAACATTTTCAAACGTCTTCTCCTCGGTAACCATTGGGCCTATGGTCACCAAACTTCATGGTCATGGTCCTTAGGTAGGGGGATTACAAAATTGTTAAAATGACGTCATTACGTAATCCAAGATGGCCACCGTCTAAAAATAGCACAAATTCTTAAAAAATCTTCTTATCAAGAACCGCCAACCGGATTTCAACAAAACTTGGTAGGAATGATCGATGTACATTGCTCTTTCAAAGTTGTTAAAATGGTGACCCTGGGGTCAAAAATGGGCGTGGCCCGTGGGGTCAAATTGGGGTCAAATTTTATTTTTGACTGAATATGGTCATTTCATATATCAAATTGAAGTTATCAATGAGGCGATCACTCTGGTGCATTTTTTGTCGAAATCGGATTGTTATGTCATCCAAGATGGCCGCCGAAAGGTCAAAAGGTCGTTCTTTTATTAGAGATTTCAAAATTCTTCTTCACATGAACCGCTTTGCCCATGGTAGCCAAACTTAAAAGTTATGGTCCATGGGTGAAGCCTTTACAGATTTGTTAAAATGGAGGTCATCGCTAATCCAAGATGGCCGCCGTCTAAAAATAGCATAAATTCTTAAAAAATCTTCTTCTCAAGAACCGCCAACCGGATTTCGACAAAACTTGGTAGGACTGATCGATGTACAATGCTCTTTCAAAGTTGTTAAAAGGGTGACCCTGGGGTCAAAAATGGGTGTGGCCCGTGGGGTCAAATTTTATTTTTGACCGAATATGGACTTGTCATATATCAAATTGAAGGTATCAACGAGGCGATCACTCTGGTGCATTTTTTGTCGAAATCGGATGGTTAGGTCATCCAAGATGGCCGCCGAAAGGTCAAACGGTCGTTCTTTTATTAGAGATTTCTCAAAATTATTCTTCACATGAACCGCTTGGCCCATGGTAGCCAAACTTAAAATTTATGGTCCATGGGTGAAGCCTTTTCAGATTTGTTAAAATGGAGGTCATCGCTAATCCAAGATGGCCGCCGTCTAAAAATAGCATAAATTCTTAAAAAATCTTCTTCTCATGAACCGCTAGACGGATTTCGACGAAACTTGCTAGGAATGATCGATGTACAATGCTCTTTCAAAGTTGTTAAAATGGTGACCCCGGGGTCAAAAATGGGCGTGGCCCGTGGGGTCAAATTGGGGTCAAATTTTATTTTTGACCGAATATGGTCTTGTCATATATCAAATTGAAGGTATCAACGAGGTCATTGCTAATCCAAGATGGCCGCCGTCTAAAAATAGCACAAATTCTTAAATCTTCTTCTCATGAACCATTGGCCGGATTTCGATGAAACTTGGTAGGAATGATTAATATACAATGGTCTTTCAAATTTGTGAAAATGGTTACCCCAGGGTCAAAAATGGGCGTGGCCCGTGGGGTCAAATTTTATTTTTGACCGAATATGCTAATGTCATATATCAAATTGAAGGTATCGATGTGGCGATTGCTCTGGTGCAATATTTGATGATTATGTCATCCATGATGGCCGCCAAAAGGTCATTTATTCCAGATTTTGAACGTCTTTTTCTCAGAAACCACATGGCCGATGATGGCCAAACTTCATAGTAAGTTAAGATCCTTGGGTGAAGCATTTTCAGATTTGGTAAAATGAGAGTCATTGCTTAATCCAAGATGACCGCCATCTAAAAATAGCACAATTTTTTTAAAACACATGAACTCAATGTCACATTCTCCTCTGGTGTTCATGGAGTCAGGTGAGCGAATTAGGGCCATCATGGCCCTCTTGTTGGTTAAAGTTTTTTGTTATACTATATCTCTGCAACTGCTTATCCCATTACCTTGAAACTTCACATGGGTGTTTATCATCATCTGTATTTTCATTCTACCCCACTCCCGTGTGGCCCCTGTGCCCAATGTCAAGGTCAAATTACTTTGAAGTTTTTGGTTAAGTTTTTTGGTTAAGTTTTTTGGTTAAATTAAAGTTTTTGTTCGTTATTTACTTATATCTTTTTTATTTTTTTTTAGTGTCCATGTCTCGCCACAAGGCGCGACATGCAGGCCGCGGCCATCTAGTTTTTAGTCAGCTAACAGCATGAAATGGGTTAATTGTATATGTTTATGCTTTATAACCACTTATGACTCGGGCGCTTCTATCACCTGTGTGGAGGGGGACTAAAAGGGGATGAGAATATATTATTTTCCTGGTGACATGACTGGGTTCTGTCATCAGATGATAATCAATAATGATTTGCTAACATGATGGTCGATTTCACTCCCCACCACCAAATAGTATGCATTATTACTTAGATATCAATTTTTGCCTAGAAATTGTCTGTATTTGCCTACAGCAATAACATACACAGTCCAGGCTGATAGGCATGTTTTCCAGTCTGATACTGAAACTTCTAGTCTGATACTGCCATTTCGAGTCTGATACCATCGTTACTAGTCTGATACCGCCGTTTCCAGTCCGATACCATGTCTCGCGCGCGTATCAAACCAGTTCTTTGGGCATGCACATTGCATACGTTTACTTTATCGGCTGCGTAAATTTTGACAGATGCCGGGAATTTAAATTTGTAGGCTCTGTATTTCATCATTCAATCATGGATAACGGTATAGATTTTAATATAGGATTATCACAACTGCCGGATGATTGATATTGAAATTGATATCTAAGTAATCTAAGTAATAAAGACGTTAATACGTGTCTTGTTTCATATCGGCCTAGGTATCGTCCCTCGGTAACTTGGTATCAGCCTTCGACCTTCGGTCTCAGGCTGATACCAAGTTACCTCGGGCCGATACCTAGGCCGATATCAAACAAGCCACATATTAACCTCTAAGTATTGGGTCTACAAGGCCAGTCTATAATACTACATGTAATTACCATGTAAACAGATTTAAATGTTAACATTATACGAAGCCCATGTTATTATAAATAAATGGAGAAAAATGATATAACTTTTGTTTTTATATGCCCATTTGAAAAATGGGACGTACATGTATTATGTTTTACTGTTCAGCGGGCAGAGGGCAGAAAATCATTGTCTGAAGCACACATAATAATACCGTTTGGCGTGGGTGGCAGGTGGGAGAATGTGATTGGTAATTTAACGATCGGGGTTCATCCTTACCGGAATTCCGATTGGAGACCTGGTTTGGTCCTCACATACGTCTTTGGCATTTTGTATGTGACAGTTGAATCTGGTTATACCCCTTATGTGAGTATTACGATTATTTGTAATCATATTTTAGGGAAGGAGCCAAGTTACTTTGGTGTGGTATGAACGGGTTATTCTAATTTCAGGGATGAATACATTGATATACTGATTTTGAGATTCCCCCCCCCCCCCCATCAAATGGGCGAACACACCTATTGAAGGTAGGGTTTATCTGCCCAAGATCAAGGTCGCCAGTGCTAAAAATAGATTAATTTCTCATTGTACAACATATTTTGTATAATCAACTCGTCCTGCTGTCAATGGATCTGAAAATGTATACACATCTTCTGCATGTAATGAACATGTTCAGTTGTGCATACATGCAGATGTATATACAGGGCTTCTAAAATTTTCAGTTTGTCGGTTCTGGACCGATTTTTGAACTCTCAGACCGATTGAGATTTGAAAACTAGTCTTAAAAATCGGTCCGAGAAAAAGAATTTCGTCATAAAATCACCGTGGTGCACATTGGGTGATATTATGCGGAAAATATTTTTCCTTTTCAACTTTTCTATACAATTCTGTATAGGATATAGAGTACTCAACCCCTATGCATGTGTGAAGTTTCATGAAAATATTCAAAGGGTATTCGAGTTATGCTCCGGACACGAAATCAATGTACGAAAAAGAAAGGTAGATAACTCGAAAATTAGTGAGGCAGGAGTTCTCATTCTTGCAGGCGACACACCTTTTTGTCGTGTTCTATGCATGTGTGAAATTTCATGAAAATATTCCATAGGTATTCGAGTCGAGCTCTGGACACAAAATAAACAACAAAGGGAGATAACTCGAAAATTTGGTGATGCAAAATATATTATTCTTGCACGTGACACACCTTTGGGTCGTGCTCTATGCATGTGTTAAGTTTCATGAAAATATTCCAAAGAGTATTCGAGAAATGCTCCGGACACGAAAGTGCAGTGAATGTGGACGATGATGGACGTCAAATCCATAGTGTCACCCTCGACTTTCCTCGATGGGACACAATGACCAGGACCTATAAGTGGCTGTGAATGAAGACATGGAACTTATCAGTTTTACGACCAGTCTAGATCCAAATCAGCCTGTGCATCCGCACAGTCTGATCAGGATCTACTCTGCTCGCTATTCCATCAAAGAAACACCCGTCATGCTTCTAACAAGCAAAGTAGATCGTTATCAGGATACAGGAGTGTGCTATTTGATCAGGAGCTACACTAATCCATAAGCCCCATTTCTCCAGTCACAACCACATATGTGTTGCTCATGTCGTAAGGTGCATTTCCTCAACTGGCTGGCGCTATACGAGACACGCCATGTGATTTTGTACCTTCGGACAACTGCGTAATTTCATGAAATACATTTACAAAATTTACAATATTTTTCGTAAATGGAGCCAAATGTTGTCAACTTTTGACTTTAATAGAAAATATTGTAAATTTTTAAAACGTATTTAATGAAATTATGCAGATGTCCGAAGGTACAAAATCACATGGCGTGTCTCATATGTGGTAGTGACGAGAAATGGGCTCAAGCCTGTTGTGCAGTCTGATCAGTGTCTATACGGTCAGGGAACAAACCACAACACAAAATCTCCTGCAGTGCAAGCTGTTTGATGAACTTGATCATGTTTCCAGGTTTGCTTTTTTTTTATGCATTTATGCAGTCAGTAGCCGATTTTATCAACATTGCAAAGTATACTTATCTAGCAAAGTATACTTTGAGGGAGCAATCATTTATTTTTCCCAAAATGAATTATTTCATATAGAACTAACCACTGCATATATTGGATGATTAAAAGTATGCAGAATTATTATACTGAATTTATTACATTATCACAGCCAAAATGGCTGTGATAATGTAATAAATTCAGTATAATAAAAATTAATAAATTTATCCTTAAATTGAAAATTTCTCCCTCAAAGTATACTTTGTTAGATAAGTATACTTTTGCAATGTTGGTGAAATAGGCTACAGGCCATAGCAAGTTCTTTCTCCGTTAAGCATCTGCATGCGGTAGCATGTTTCAAGGCCTTGTTTGTTTATAAAGGATAAGTAGGTAGGTTTTGGTCAACTGAGAGGACGCTTAACATAGAAAAGATATGCCTAACCATAAAGCCAGGGATTACACATTATACAACAGAAACAATTCAAATATGCGCATTGATAATTTAATCTGTAATCTAATGACTCACTAACATGCTACATTCTACGAGGAAATTGGGTATATTGAAATTAGTTGCGGGCAGTAACTTTACAAAACTCCAATAACGTCCGTAGCATATGTTACGGTGGTATGGGAGTTTTGCAGAGTTACTTCCCACAACTAATTGCTATCATGAACGGTGTAAATTCAGATGGGCTCATCGCAAACTTTAAACAAACGAAATGTTTTACATACCACAGTAAAGGCAACAGCCCGTTTTACTTTAAATACATATTCAGCCCTGAAATTAGAGTAACACGACCTGGTGCCAGGTCCCCACCACACCAGTAGCCTATTTCATCAACATTGCAAAGTATACTTTTCCAGCAAAGTATACTTTGAGGGAGAAATTTTCAATTTTAGGATTAATTTATTAATTTTTATTATACTGAATTTATTACATTATCACAGCCATTTAATGGCTGTGATAATGTAATAAATTCAGTATAATAATTCTCCATACTTTTAATCATCAAATATATGCAGTAGTTAGTTCTATGTGAAATAATGCATTTCAGGAAAAATAAATAATTGCTCCCTCAAAGTATACTTTGCTAGATAAGTATACTTTGTAATTTTGATGAAATCGGCTACAGGTCTGTCCAACTTCCTACACGTAATAGGATTAGTATTACTCTTACTACTTTTATAATGGGTATAACCGGATTCAACTCTCGAGTCGAAAAAGAAAGCCAAAACTGTTCAGGAGGGCCAAACCAGGGATATCTGGATCCCGTTAAGGATGAAACTCATCGTTAAATTTAGCCTTCGCATGTTCCGACTCAACCGCCCACCTCATCCGACGAAAGAAACAATACATGTTTATTGAAGTTATGGGACGGTGAAGAAACGCTTACGAAACCCTTTTAATGTGAATGGCCACAGAGACAAGCAGATGGACATACGGAACTTACTGTCACAAATGGGGTCATACAAGGGTGTGGAACCTTTTGTCAGCTGGTAGCCCAAGTAAAAATGTAAGATGAAGATGAATTTACTTGTGTTGAAACATGATGAATACATTTAACTGGTGAATCAACCTCTTGAGTTTTTGGCTAGTGTAGGTCCTGATCAGTGCAGTCGGATCAGGGCATACACTGGTCACAGGTGCATTTGGACCACTGTATGCATGGATCAACAGTTATGGGTCTCTACGAGATTACTGTATCTGACGACAAACAATTCTGAAAATTCCATAAATGATGTAGACAGATGACACACAAATAAATCCACAACTGGGGCCCCGTTTCACAAAACTTTGTACGACTAAAATGTTCGCAAGTGCAAATTTAGGATCGTCTGGAAATTTCAATTGATGGATTTACATTTATTGAGCATATGCAGCATATGTTCAATAAATGTAAATCCAAGAATTGTTTACAAGAAAACATGTTTAATGTGAAACTTACAAACTATCATCAGTTTGCACTTACAAACATTTTAGTCGTACAAAAGTTTAGTGAAACGGCCCCCAGATGTACGTAAAAAAATTCACTACTGATGTGTGTATATTTCCTCTATATCATTGTTCAATTGTCATTTCTGAAATATCACAAATACATAAAGCTTGCATCATGGACAGGTTCATATTTCACTGGCGAAAATACATTTGGTCTCCATTTGGCAGAACGTCAGATCCATGTTTATGAGGACAGATGTATAGAATTACAGTATAACCTCTCCAAACTGGACAGTGGCCAGTGTGTCCGGTTTAGAGAGGTTATACTGTATTTGAGGCATATGTATCAACACTACATACACAGCAGTTTTCAATAGGTCCAGTTTAGTGAGAACAAGACAATTTGGTCCAATGCCCCAGATAGCAGATTGGAGAAACTCCAACAGACATATTAACTGGACACACACACACACGGTGGGACAGACAGCCCAAACTAGATTGGTCAGTAAGCGGGGATTTGTCACAGCATGATAGTAGAGCCTTAGAGGAATGCATGCATGAAATATTAAGAATTTTAGATTAAAGAAATAGAAGTTATAACATATTTCTCTGATGTTAAGTTTTGTAAAGAGACTAAATATGTGACCTTGACCTTAACAAAAGAGCCAAAGATAAAAACATACCCGAGGGCCAGGTAAATCATGATTCCTATAAGGAGGAACCCATATGTACTCGGAAAATGTTGTTAATTTACGCCGTCGCGTTTGCCCGACCAACCACCCACAAATTTGAGTCAGATAAAGTTGGCTTACTTCAGCATGTATTATCACAATAGAATGGAAAGGTCAAACTCCCTTAAAATGAAGCCCCTTCTGCCTGTTTCCCTATACTTATATTCCCAGCCGTCTTGATGGTTTGACGGAAAACGCATTAACAAATTCTGTGTCGTTACCTGTGCATGTTTAACTCGCAACATGCTGAGGAAAAACCATTTTACTGATGGAAAAATGTACATATTTTGTTTATTTATCATCTCAAGTATATATTGTGACCACCATTTGAACCGTCTCATCGAGACGGTTCAAATGAGTGGTCACAACATAAACTTTGGTTGAGAAATAAGAAACATAGAAGAGAAAATATTTTAACATTTGCATACAAATAAAAGTGTATTCCGAATGCAATGTGCTAAAGCAAAGACATGCCGGTAACAGTCGACTTAAAAACTCCATAGGAGTGTATGTCTGTATTTTGATAATCACGTGACACTGCGTCCATCCATCAGGTCTTGTCCACTTGGTCACCAATTGCTTCCATTTGCTTTTTCAGTTCTCGCTCGATGATTTTATTTCTGTCACAGAATCCCATGTTACCTTTGCCAAAGGAGTTTGGTCCAGCAGCCGTTGGCGTATCTCTGAAAGGTCAGATACAGCGAGTGTGAAAGTCGCTTTAAATTAGCAATATGACGTTCAATATGTTGATATTCAAGTAGTCAGAAAATGCACCTATGCACCCTCATGGCGGCACTCTTTGAATGTCGTCAATTTCAGATGGTACATGTGAGAGTTTGATCAATACTGTTGTCCAGAGACGCACACAACACTTCTTCATGAAATATATCGCAAACGGTGCATACCCTAATGTTTTAGCATGTACTCAAAATCAATAAGCTGTTTGATTGGTCCAATCAAAGTGTTTTATTTTAAATACAAATATTGTTCACACAGTCGTTTCATCATAAATCTTATCTAAGTGCATGTGTACCATTATATGTAGCTACATTGATTACAAATTTCATAATAACCCAGTCTATCAGATTTTGCACTAATCTGGTAGGAAGGACACGGACAGAAAATAAACTTGCAGAAAAAATATATAATACACGCCGTGATGGGCCACAGAGTCCCAAATAAGCTTTATTCATCAAAGAATGTACCTCCGAATTTCTAACTCAATGCATATTTTAGCTTTGCCAATGGATTACTGAATTTATTACATGTTTTCCCCGATACAAAATAGGAAATAAATAAGTAAAAAAAGCAAACAAAGTTGAAATTTCACTTTAATAGTTGAGCTGCAAAAAGCAAACAGTTTTACTCCTCAATTTAAAAACGGTATTTTTAAACCGCTGTCAGTATTTTGTACTCACATTGTTGAAAATCAACACATATTCACCATTCAATAAATGTGTAGAACACACGCCATATCTGGAGCTCTGAGTCACAAGCCCCGTCTCATGGGTGTCTCAACATACCTGCCAATATTTTTCATCCTCATCTTTGCCTCGAGTGGCATTTCTTCTTCATCGCTCTGTGACGGACAAAACATGCATGGTCATACAGTGGTCATACATATTAACCCTTAGACCGCTACTCACAACAATTGTCGTCTGCGGTTGATTTTATATCTTGCCTTGTTTCTCAATAAAAACTTGGTTTGACAGCACTTCAGAATCATTTCCAATGGAAATGATTCTGAAGTGCTGTCAAAGCATGTTGTAAAGTATTCTAAAGTGCTGTCAAAGCATGTTTTTGATGATAAAAATGGAAAATAGAAAATAAACAGCAGACGACAAAAAAAATAAGATTCTTTTTTTTTTTTGCTTATATTTAACGGCGGCACTGGCTTTAGGACCTTGCATGCCGTCTCCCAAGAATGGGAGAAAGAACGGAGGTAGAGATTTTTTGAGAGAAGCCGGTAATTCGTATTTACAGAGCAACTACGAATTATCGGTACCCATTCACAGCTGGGTGAACTGGAGCAGTGTGGATAAAGTGTCTTGCTCAAGGACACAACGCAGCGCCTCCGGTGATAAGATAGCGGTCTAAGTTAATGCAGATGATTAATGGTACCATTTTCAACCTGCAGATAGGATCGTTAAATCTGAACAACTCGACAAAGTAGTTCCTAAAATCTATGTTTAGTAAACCGGGACCCAAAGGTTTTGATGTGACAAGAGAAGTATTTCTCACCATGACAAGAAGCATGTTATTATTGCTCTTACGACCAGTGTAGGTCCAGATCAGCAGAATTTGATCAGGCCTACACTGGTCACTGAAATTGGGGAACCTCCCTGATGCCTCAAAGCTCTAAGCTAAGAAAACATTTTGATCAGTTTGGAGGAGGGCATTAGCTAATCAGGAGAAACACTCGTTAAATATTCAACTAGAAATGTGGCCTGTTGGCACACGAATGCCCCAGCTGACAGCCAAAGAAAACGAGGCACATTTGAAAACACAGAGGGCCAGAAAAGAAAGGATATGAAAGCAGACATTCAGAGCAATGGGTGTGGGGGCGGGTCGTTCATGGATTTGTCACAGGGCCGTAGAGGTGCATTAAAGCACCGCGTGTGTGAAATATCAAGATCTAATCAAGGAAACAGACATTACAAGACATTTACCCAAGCGTTAAGGTTTCGAATGCACCAAGTATGTGACCTTAACCCTGGGTGGTCGAGGACCATTAAAGCAATGTGTGTGTGAATTATCAAGCAGATGCAAGGAAACAAAAAGTATAAGACATCTACCCAAGCGTTAAGGTTTTGAACGCACCAAGTATATCACCTGGACCCTGGGTTTAGCGGGGGTGGGACAATCGTGGATTTATAACAGAGTGGTAGAGGACCACAATGTGTGTGTGAAATATCGAGCAGGTCTGTGCAAGGAAACAGAAATTATAAGAC
This sequence comes from Conchocele bisecta, assembly GCA_029237695.1. Taxonomy (NCBI): domain Eukaryota; kingdom Metazoa; phylum Mollusca; class Bivalvia; order Lucinida; family Thyasiridae; genus Conchocele; species Conchocele bisecta. Next base: position 140,791,907 of record CM055265.1, read on the forward strand.
ATTTACTCGAGGTTTCAAATGCACCAAGTATGTGACCTTGAACCTGGGCTTCCCGAAGGCGGGACAATCGTGGATTTGTCACAGGCTGGTAGAGAAACATTAAAGCAATGCATGTGTGACATATCAAGCAGATGAGTGCAAGGAAAAAGAAATTATACGACATTTACCCGAGCATTAAGGTTTCGGATGCTCCAAGCATGTCACCTTGACCCTGGGCTTAGCAGGGTTGGGACGATCGTGGATTTGTCACAGGGCAGTAGAGGACCATTAGAGCAATGTGGATGTGTTTGTTTGTTTTGTTTATTGGTGTTTAATGGCCTATCAACAGCTAAGGTCATGTAAGGCCGGGCAAACAGGTTCGATCCCGTTTTAACCTGCTGCATTGGGGGGAAAATCCCAAAATCAGAATGGAATATTTACATCGAGATACAACATATTCAGCCCTGAAATTAGAATAACCTGACCTGGTGCCAGGTCCATACTGCACCAAAGTCACTTGGCCCCTTCCCCTATTTACAATGTGGATGTGAAATATCCAGCAGATCTGTGCAACGAAACAGAAATTATAAAACATTTACCTGAACGTTAAGGTTTCATATGATCCAAGTATGTGACCTTGACCTTGGGCTTAGCGGTGGCAGGACAATCGTGGAATTGTCACAGGGTGGTAAAGGACCATTAGAGCAATGTATGTGTACAAGAAAACAGAAATTATAAGACATTTACCCGAGCATTAAGGAGGTTTCAAGCGCACCAAGTATGTGACCTTCACCCTGGGCTTAGCAAGTTAGCAGGGGCGGGACAATCATGGATTTGTCGCAGGACGGTAGAGGACCATTAGAGCAATGCATGTGTGCAATATCAAGCAGATCTGTGTAAGTAAACAGAAATTATAAGACATTTACTCGAGGTTTCAAATGCACCAAGTATGTGACCTTGAACCTGGGCTTAGCGGGGGTGGGGCGATCGTGGATTTGTCACAGGGTGGTAGAGGACAATTAGAGCAATGTGGATGTGAAATATCCAGCAGATCTGTGCAACGAAACAGAAATTATAAGACATTTACCCAAGTGTTAAGGTTTCAAATGCACCAAGTATGTGACGTTGATCCTGGGCTTAGCTGGGGTGGGACGAACATTAATTTGTCGCAGAGTGTTAGAGGACCATTAGAGCAATGCGTGTGTGATATATCAAGCAGATCCATGGAAGGAAACAGATATTTACCCGAGCGTTATGGTTTCTGGACGAAAGTACGGGACGTGCAGATGCCGATAACACTATATGCCCCCCTCACCATTTGGTGGCGAGGGCATAATAAGCATAGGTTATTTACTGTACTAGTATATAGTAGGGATGGGACGATTCACCGGTGGATCGATTGAGATCGGTTTCACAACTGCCGATTTGAATCGATTCACGTCCGCGATTCGTAAAGATTTTTATTTACTATTTGGTCCCAGATTGTTATCCGTCTGTGTTTTGGTCCCAGATTCTTATCCGTCCGCGTTTTAGTACATGCGTATCCACGCCAACAAAGCGGCGACTGTAAACTACTATTTGATTGGATTAGAGCAATGCTTACAGCCAATCAAACAATGTTTAACATATAGGTTTGTTGTGAACTCCAAAATGGCGGACGGCGCTGGAGATGGATTTTTGCAAGGAGAGAAAATTGTTGAAATCGTTTCACCATCTGCAAAATCTAAATCTGCCGCATGGAAGGACTTTGGACACCCAATTTATGTGCGCAATGGAGTGAGGAACACTGATAAGTCAGTCGTCATTTGCAAAGTATGCGATGCAAAACTGAAGTTCACTGGAGGCACCACAAATATGCATACACACACTGGTATCAAGTAATTTGTACACTTCATAACCGGAATAGGTCATTAACATGGGCGACACGAAATACCCAAATACACCCAAATATTACCCAAATACTGATACTAGTAAATGACTTTAATGAATTCTATGAGCCAAATAATCAATCTTACATATACATGCATCATATGGGCTGAACTACTGCAGATTCTAATTCATGGGCGTCGTAAAATGTATAGGCATGATAATGACGATATATCGCGATACGTATTGGATAGTGACACCCGTATCGCGATACGTATCGGATCGTGTCATACCCGTATCGTCCCAGCCCTAGTATATAGAGATATTTGCAGGAGTTCACGACTTCAGAAACACAATATATCCACACAAAATTTTACTTTTGTTGTGTCTACCAGTACTTCACAAAGTGATTTCTGACTAATTTCACAAAGTGATTTTTCAACACACACAATTGTAGTTTGCAAAATGGCAACACACACATGAAATGGGCACATTATTTCCGTTAAAACCAGCATGAAATAATGGGTGCAATATGAAACATGCAAGATAGAAAATTACTGTATGCCCTTAGACCGCTATCTTATTTTTTTGGTCGTCTGCTGTTTATTTTCCATTTTTATATATCATCAAAAACATGCTTTGACAGCACTTTAGAATAATTTACAACATGCTTTGACAGCACTTCAGAATCATTTCCATTGGAAATTATTCTGAAGTGCTGTCAAAACATGTTTTTATTGAGAAATAAGGCTAGATATAAAAGCAACAGCAGACGACAATTGTTGTGAGTAGCGGTCTAAGGATTAAGTACATTGTAAATTGAAAGCATCTATTGGCATAAGCTACATTTTTCATTGCAAGACACATATTGGAATATCCATACCTCACTATCTTCATTAAACACCGAAGCAATCTTTGCACTTTTAGGTTTCACTGTAGCTCCAGAATCTTTTGGCTGAAACAGAATTGATGAAGAAATTGACTGGTGATTTTTTCACATCTAAAGAGGTTATAGTACAAGTAACTCAATACAACATATAGAACCATATAGGCAACTTGAAACAAGAGGGCCAATGTGGCCATATATCAATCACCTGGTTGTTATATACAGGGCTCCAGATAAGGAATTAGTAATCGAGTATTGTCACTCCATCATTTCTGAAGCAATTGGGTATTTCACAATTTTAATTGGGTAAAATAAAATCACACTACGGTTTACACATCAACAGACAACAATTATTGAATAGTTTGCTTCAAAATGAAAACATGTCTTGGCATTTCATTAGAATTGTCTCCTTGGAGACAATTCTAATGAAATACCAAGATTTGTTTTCATGGAAAATAAGAAAAATATGCTATATTTGTGGTCTGTTTATTGTTTTATGCAGCATGGTAAAGGTAACACAAATTTTGTATTGCTTTTTGATACTCGCTACATCTGATTTCAATTGATTTTTTTGGCAATTTTAATTGGGTATTTAAGCAAATATGCAGCTGATATATATGCAAGTAAATCTGAGAGAACTTTATACATTCATTATTCCTACGAAGTTTTGTCGAAAGCAGTCCGACATGAAAAAGGGGGCTTACTGCAGTTTTTTCCAGTGTACATGTAGCCGCTAATCTGCTAGATTACTTAGGCAGCCTGATAAGGAACAATACTGTTTATCAGAAGAAGAGATTCGCTGATTGGCGGACAGTGCAAAGCCTGATCAGACTGCGCGGCTGCGCAGGCTGATCTGGATCTACACTTTCGCATCGGTGAAAAGCCCCATTCCTCTATCACAGACACATTCTCAGTAGTAAGTTTTTCATACTTGTCCGGATAGTGCCATCTTTATTGGCGCCACAGCGAACGTCGGCTTTTTGCCAATGTTCATGCTGATGCTAGGTTTCTTTCCCTCGACACCGGAGCTGGCTTTCATGGGTGATAGTTTATTGCTAGTGGCGATCTTCATGGAGATGCCCGTTGATGGTTTACTGACGATGGCCATGGAGAATGGCTTCTTTGGGGGCTCTGGCGCATCGCCCCCTCCCTCCGACTTGCGTTTCTGTGGACTGACAACATGCTCTTGTCCACCCCCTGCTGAGGAAAAACTGAGAAACATTAAATTAAAGTCAGCATCACATCGACAAAAGCATAAACAATTTGTCACAAATTACAAGCACATAACCCCAACTTCTCCAGTCACAGCCACAAATTGTGTGGCTGTGACTGGAGAAGTCAGGCTTATGGGATTTGCGACCAGTGTAGCTCCTGATCAAATAGCACACTCATGTAGCTCGATAACGATCTATTTTGATTGTTAGAAGCATCACAGGCGTTTCATTGATGGAATGGTGAACAGTGCAATCCTGATCAGACTGAATGCACAGGCTGATCTGGATCTACACTGGTAGCAAAACCCACATGCCCCAGTTCTCCAGTCACAGCCACATTCAGGCAGCCTGCTGAGAAATGGAAGATATTTGCAACCCGCGTAGTTTCTGACTCATAGTGTGAAACTGTGTAATTTTATCAGATCTACAATTGTTGCCAATGTTGTAAGTATTAATTTTTCAGACAGCGACCAATTTTTATTTAAATTTGTATGCTTTACTGCATTAAAAATGTATTGATAATGAATATTAATCAAATATATATAATTTATGTTTGGTTTTGAAATGTTAAAACGACAGCCCATGAGGCATGATGATGAACATAGTTATTGATACATACATAATTTGTGATGAATCGTCATAGCTCTATCAAAAGAATGTGCCGTCAATAATACAGATAATCATAAAGACTTTCTCCCCATATAGCAACTTCATACATATACCATTCGGCCAGTTGCATCGACCCAATATCAAGATGACCGACTACCGTGAAAATAGCCACACTTTTTAAAACGAAATACAACCCACTCAAGTTAGCAATTGACCGTACTTTTAGACAATTTCAATAACTAAACAGCACGTGTACACATTTTGGCAAACATAGCATAACATGTGCTTCCTGATAAAACGACGTTTGATGTGTGTTCTATGCGCGAGACCGGTAGATTTTTCTCACCAGTGTCAACTGTTTTTTCCTTGTCGGCCATTTTGAGCAGTGTCGGGGATTATTATTTTGGCATCGTGTACAACGCGGACTGGAGTTGTGTAGAGGGTTCGTGGAGCGTAGTCATGGAGTGGAGCCGTGCAGAGGATTCGTGGAGAGGATTCATTGAGCGTTGTATTGGAGCGCAGTTGAGTCGTCAATTTGAGTTGTATGGAGTCGTGGAGTGGAGTCGTAAACTGATGAGGATTCGTGGAGTGGAGTCTTGGAATGTAGCCATGGAGTGGAGTCGTTAAGTGGAGTCGTTGAGAGGAGTCTTAGAGTGAAGTGATGAAGTAGAGCCATGTAGTGGATTTGTGGAGTGGAGTCGTGGACTTGTGTGATGGAGTAAAGTCTTTTAGTAAGAGTCGATGAGTGGACACATGGAGTAGAGACTTAGAGTGGGGTATTGGAGTGTGGAGTAGTTGGGTCATAACGTGTAGTCTTGGAGTGTAGCAATGGAGTTATAATTTGTTGAATGACTTTGTGAAGTACAGTCGTGGAGTGAGTGGAGTAGGGTGGAATCATGGTGAAGAGTTGTGGAGAAGAGTTGTAGAGTGGGTCTTATGTTATGATGCAGATTCAGTCAGCAAGACATACAGTTGTAACGTACCTGATCGTGGTTTGTTGTATTTAGAAAATATATATAGCCCGTGTCGCGTATACCGTATACCGGGTACCTGATCGACCAGCATACACGACAACGGTACAACGGTACGTTCAATCTAGATCCATGATGGTACACGGGTAGTGGCTATTAGGACAGAAAATAGGAACTCGAACAAATGTACATATTAAAATAAATGATTATTGGTGTTTTAGAGGTTTACAGTAGAATTCAAGAATATACGTTTAAATGTAGTAGAAAGGAAATATTAGATGTGAAACCTAGCCCACCCCATTATATGTTTCTAGAGTTAATCATAGACCCCCAAGTTAAAGGTGAATTATAGGTTACACCTGAGATTTAGGGTTGACCATATGTAGGCAGGCCTCACACTTGGCGATAATTAACTCACCTTTATGTGTGTAAGCTAGCCGATCAGAACTAGTACGTAAGTGCGCGCCGTATCAGTACTGCGCTCGGCTTATATAGCGAGTAACGCCGATGCACGTGCAATATCGGCACAATCTCGAACCCACAAATGGATATTCCGATCTGCGTTCTAATAAATAGTATGGCATGAAATATATGCCAGATGTTCTAGCTAATATAATAATAATAGTATTACAATGACATTATAACCCGTGACCACCGACAACTGCTGGGAACCCCACACACATGTACATGCAGTATTTTTCGAGGCTACAAGGCCATTGCGTTTCCCGTTACACAGTATAAAACCACTATAAAGTATTATAAGGTCGTATGAGTTCTATCACTGAGTAGGAAATGAAATAATGTTGGGTTTGTCAGATCATGATGGTCGCATATAAAATAATCCAGTTAAAGGCGTTATTACATTAAATATAATGTTTTAATATAAAATTTGATACTTAGTATGTTCCAATTGTTGTCAATACAATATGTCCGCCAGTAATTTGATTTTGTACACTATCAGTACATCACTAAAACGTATTGTCTGTGTTATGTATGAGGTCGTGTTCAGAATACTGTAATTTCATGCGACACAAAATTAATTAAAACATTAATATTATTTGTTAAATAATGGCATATGCTTTGATCAAATTCAGTCCACCCGACCTGAGACTATCCTCTAAACGTTATTTACATGTGATTACTTGAAATGTATTTGCATAAACTGACAGCTAGTAAGATTCTGCAATGTACATAATACATGTATACCATTCAACATACTGCGTTATGTCAGACTGAGACCCTACTTACCTTGTCCAAGGAGAATAACTCTATAAGATAGCAATATTTAATTCCAATCTTAAGCTTCTTACACTGTTAATTTGTATACCCAAAATTGATGTAAATTATTATTTAATAAAATATGTTTATACCAACACAATGCGAGCTGGTGTGATACCATATTCATTCAATTCAACCGAGACGATTATTGAGTTGAGAGTCTGGATCGCTTGTCCAACCACTTTTGTTACACGCAACTCAAGTCTCAAAATGTTTATTAGACATACAAATGCATCTGTAATTATTTTATTTACACATTAAATTACTCAGTGTGTACAAGTATCTGTTTGCCTATTTAAAACCATATCATGTGAGTTAAATGTCTTATATGTGCCATCTTGTCTTTCCTCCGTATAAGCTGCCTCTCAATAGGCACACCAATGCGTTCACATTCGCCTTGTAGTCATCCGTAGGTTACATATACGCACATGACATTCAACTGGCAACTTGAGTATGAGTTTGTATATCCGTTGTTACTGGCAGCCATCATATCCTTAGAAATAACGCTCTTTCAAGATGGGGTTTGTGAAGGAGTTCTGTAGTTAGTCTATTCAGGTGTTGTATGTGTTTTTCTCTGCAATCGAGAACCTTCAGACGGTTAGAGTCCAAACAGTTTTGCAGCACAGCTTGATATTAGATAGGTATGATTTGCGAATATTGTCTATAGCTGGACGTCTATAGTGATTACGTGAACATTTAATGTCCTCATCTTCAATGTGGTACAGTTGGCATATGGGTTCTACTACACGGTTATTGAATCTATTTTTATTCGCTGGCAGATACATGTAGTATGTCCTGGTCATCATTCTTGATTTTGTGATGCATTTTCTTATTTCTGACACTGACGACTCGAGACTGTCCCAGGTTGGATGCACCTTAATTGCCAATTTCAAGTGAGCCAACGTTCACGTATTTCATTGTGGAATTTGTTGCAATATCCTCTCTATAATATTGGATCCAGAACACTCCAATCGCGGAGTTAACTAGTTGTTTTCCACTCAGACATTTTTGGCAGAGAAGCCTGTAGAGTTTGTATATTGGGAAACCCGTACGTTAAAAGCACCACACCCACTCTTCAGAAGAAGCTCTTAATTACTACTTGTATTATTAACGGCACCTTATCTGTATGTTTTTCATAAGTTTGTTGTCACTGTTGAGGACGGAATACAGCAGATTTAACTGCCTTTTGTGCAATTCAGCTACAACCGGCAGCGCTCCAAGGAAAAGATGTATGATGCTGGTCGCAGTTCGTTGTGGTAGAGACTGAAACCTCCGTAAGCAACCCTGGTGAAATCTTTGAAAAGAGTCAGTATTTGCAGTACTTACAGGTATGACTTCCAGTCCACATAGCAGTCTCAGTATAACAGAAATTTGATAGATCTTGTAGCAGACTTTTGGGTTTAGCTATAATAAGTCCGTTTCTGTTGTTTTCTGTCCATTTCTATGAAAGAGACGGTAAAGCGACACATCGGCCCTAAGACACGTCAGCCCCAGACACCTCGGCCCCTGACAGGTCGGCCCTAAGACACCTCGGCCCTAAAAGACATCGACACTTCGGCCCTAATTTAAATCAAAGTACTGACAGTACTTAACATAGGGTACTACAATATTAAACTAGATTTATTGATTGTTGGTGTTGCAGTTTCATTAACCCTTAAAGCGCTGGAAACGAAAATTGTCGTCTGCTGTTTTAAATATTTCTATATTTTCTCCTCAAAAACATACTGAGACGATTCTACTGCGCTGCCAAAACAGGTTTTTAATACAAACATACAAATGTGATCATTAAAAAAATCTGGGTCAACAGGTAGCTGTAACCTCTCGACGGAGGTCGCTAATTCCTTTAACACGGCTTTGTTGTAGCCCGTCATGGTCACGCCTCTGTTTCTCAGGTACTGTAGTTTGTAGCTGTCAAACGTGTGACTCATTTTCGCACCATAGACGGTCGGATAGACAATAGACTGTCGGAAGGTCAAACTTGATATCGTTTGTGTGTTGAACGCGTCGCGTGTTTACGCGTGGAGAGTATTCGGTGGAGAGTATTCAGAGGGGAGTTAACTCTGCCGAAAACTATAGCCTGTTACTAAATTTAGCGATGACCGCTATGTACCTGAACCCCCAACTTTCCTTCCACACACATATACATGTACACGCTTAATTAGCATTATACTGTTACTTTCTTTAATAAATGGCGAATGTGGTACACACAGAGAAGGATGTACAGAGTAAATGCATTCACATATAAGGCCCCTTTCTCGTCCTGTAGTCGGTGTACAAGTTTAGATTGTGTATGTACATCAAAGACGTTCCGAATTTTCTTTGATGTTAATGAAGGTGTTAATAATCAGTTTGTATACAGTTCATAATCCCATTGAAGTGTATTAAAGTAAACACTTGCATATAATTAGCAGTTTATCCTTTTGGTAAAGCCCTTACACGTTGTTACCAGTAATTGCAGTAATCGGAGTTGCTCATTAGTTAATTGGCGATTAAGTATGTATTTTTGGAAATAGTATTGGGGCCGACATGTCTTAGGGCCGAAGTGTCAGGGGCCGAAGTGTCTTAGGGCCGAGGTGTCGTAGGGCCGACTTGTCTTAGGGCCGAGACGTCACTAAAGCAAAGAGACCATTTTTATGCCCCCGCTACCGAAAGGTACGGGGGCATATAGTGTTACCGGCGTCCGTCCGTACGTCCGTCCCGTCCGTCCGTCCGTCCGTCCCGTCCGTCCGTCCGTCCGGACGGGACAGTCCGTCCGTCCGTCCCGTCCGTCCGTCCGTCCCGTCCGTACGTCCAGATATTACCATATTCTTTAGTAACTTCTACATGGCTTCACATATTATGTCAATATGTATACACGTTATACATATGAACATGCCTTACACACTCCACCCACCAGTACTTCGACCTTGACCTTTGGCCTTGACCTTTTCCACTTTAAATGTTTGCTTGGCACTTTGGGACAAATCTACGTGCACGTTTCTCAATCCTACACTAACTTCTCAATACTTTTGCCAATCGCTTAAATATTTATACACATGATACATATGAACATGCCCTACACACTCCACCACCCAGTACTTCGACCTTGACCTTTGGCCTTGACCTTTTCCACTTTAAATGTTTGCTTGGCACTTTGGGACAAATCTACGTGCACATTTCTCAATCCTACACTAACTCTCATACTTTTGCCAATCGCTTAAATATTTATACACATGATACATATGAACATGCCCTACACACTCCACCACCCAGTACTTCGACCTTGACCTTTGGCCATGACCTTTTCCACTTTAAATGTTTGCTTGGCACTTTGGGACAAATCTATGTGCACGTTTCTCAATCCTACACTAACTTCTCAATACATTTGCCAATCGCTTAAATATGTATACACATGATACATATGAACATGCCCTACACACTCCACCACCCAGTACTTCGACCTTGACCTTTGGCCTTGACCTTTTCCACTTTAAATGTTTGCTTGGCACTTTGGGACAAATCTACGTGCACGTTTCTCAATCCTACACTAACTTCTCAATACTTTTGCCAATCGCTTAAATATTTATACACATGATACATATAAACATGCCCTACACTCTCCACCACCCAGTACTTCGACCTTGATCTTTGGCCTTGACCTTTTCCACTTTAAATGTTTGCTTGGCACTTTGGGACAAATCTACGTGCACGTTTCTCAATCCTACACTAACTTCTCAATACTTTTGCTAATCGCTTAAATATTTATACACATGATACATATGAACATGCCCTACACACTCCACCACCCAGTACTTCGACCTTGACCTTTGGCCTTGACCTTTTCTTTTCCACTTTAAATGTTTGCTTGGCACTTTGGGACAAATCTACGTGCACGTTTCTCATCCTACAATAACTTCAATACTTTTGCCAATCGCTTAAATATTTATACACATGATACATATGAACATGCCTTACACACTCCACCACCCATTACTTCGACCTTCACCTTTGGCCTTCACCTTTTCCACTTGAATTGTTTACTTGCCACTTTGGGACAAATCTACGTGCGCCTTTCTCAATCCTACACTAATTAACTTTCACACACGCATTGCTCCAATGGTTCTCTACCGCATTCGTCCTGCCCCCGCTAAGCACAGGGTCAAGGTCACAGACTTGGTGCGTTTGAAACCTTAACATTCAGTTAAATGGCTTATAATGTGTGTTTCCTTGCTCGGATCTGCTTCACATTTCACACACGCATTGCTACAATGGTCCTCTACCGCCCTGTGACAAATCCTCATTCGTCCCGCCCCCACTAAGCCCAGGGTCAAGGTGCGTTCAAAACCTTAACGCTCGGGTAAATGGCTTATAATCAAATAGGCCTTGTTTTCTTTGGCTGCCAGCGGGGGCATTCGTGTGCCGACAGGCCACATTTCTAGTCTTACTTAAGTCCATTCTGTCCACTTCGTCATCTTTTCGCGTTTAATGGTAAAAAGATGGCGATTTACGGAATGGTGCGAGGGTTTCCGAGTGACTTAAGTTTCCTGTTTTGTTTACAACAACAACAACAACAAATCGGTTGTAGCTAAGTTTGAAAAGATAAGCATTTGAAGCAATAAGAAGCAAGACGCTTGAAACCACTGTATTGCAGAATTGCAGGCTGCTCTTGATTTACACTGGCCTGAGTGGTCTCTGATTTGTTAGTCGTGAGTTCATGATTGTCTTCATAAACATACAGTAGCGTAACCATTTGTCGGGATTACCCCCGCATCGGGAATTTTTGTAAATCTCATTGGTCACTAATCACGGAAAATTTCACGGTCCGTTTCCCGGACATTTTTTTTGCAGAAGACACCTATAGTATCTGTCAAATGGAGAAAAATGTTCCACGTCGCCTTTGGTCATGTATGGTTTTAATCAAATTTGTTGGAATAACTTGACAAATATTTACAAAGCATGGTTCTGTCAGTCTCCGTCACTGGATTCTTTAGCCATTTTCTGCAGTCAAGATCATGTAAACACAGACTGGTAGCTGTAAAATTACCAGAATAGAGCTTCTCCTGTCTTATATGAAAAACAATAAAAAACTAACACATAATTATATTTGATTACACAGATGTAGATATAAACTCTGTTTTTTTAATATAATTTATTGTTCTGTTGAATATAAAAATACTCCGAATAATAGTCTTACAGTTTGTAGATTGTTATTATCTTGTTGTTGGTGTCGCGGTACGTAACTCACTGAGGGGAGGAAGTGTGTATTCGTGCCCGACTAGCTCAGTCGGTTAGAGCGATGGTATGGTAAACCAGAGGTCCCGGGTTCGAGCCTCGGGCCGGAGCACATTTTTCTCACCCTGTGACATTTGGCGCCCAACGAGGGACCGTGACTGATATATATACTACCCAAAATGTACCAAATATATGGAATTCAGAGACGAATTAAATATAGAATTCGGGGACGAATTCCAATTTGGCGGGGAAGTATGTCGCGGTACGTAACTCACTGAGGGGAGGACGTGTGTATTCGTGCCCGACTAGCTCAGTCGGTTAGAGCGATGGTACGGTAAACCAGAGGTCCCGGGTTCGAGCCTCGGGCCGGAGCATATTTTTCTCACCCTGTGACATTGGTATAAATCGTGCCTGTAGTGTGCACCATAATGAATATGTTAAAATAGCGTGTACCACAAATGAAAATTAAATGTGATCTGAAAGCATCTTGCATTATGATTATTAGCTTTGTGAAGTTGTGATAATATTCTTGTCATTTATGACTGGCAAATGAAATGGTTGACAATTGTTTACTGTACACTCCTCTCTGATAATTTAGATAGCCATTTTTTACTCTGATGTGATGGTGCGCCACACTACAGGATGAGTCTAAGGTCACAGTCTATTTTCTACAAGCGCCTGGATGATACGTTAACAAAATGGACGACATGGAAACAAGCAGGACTTTTAGATAAATCTGGTTTCACAGCACTTTTACAATAAGTTTATTGTTTTAAAAAGTTTTGAATAATTGTTTTTGTATGCTTATAGCTCTAGTAACTGGCCAACAAAGGCTTATTATCCAGAACCTAGGTATATCCACTGTACTATGTAAAGTGGCATTTTCCTGTGAAGTCTGTGGAATTTTTATAAAAGTGATAAAGTACAGGGATCCTCTAGATTATCGGATAAAAATATCATTTTTTTTACAATATATTTCTTAAAATAGTAGGTACATGTACGGGCATAACATTTTCACAGAACAATTGTCGGTTCTTGCTTTCTCAACGCATGCAAACTATTTAGCAAACTGTGTCATCTTTGTCACTTAAAATTGGGTCAGATTGTCAGTCGTAAGATTGCCCCAAAATTAACATCGACAATAAGTTATCCGGACAAATGTATAATCGTCTTATAACTTGTATTCTCACCTTAAAATCATAATTGTATCGCCTGAAAACCAGTGTAAACAGCATTGTGTAGTTTTGCAGAAAAAACAATTACCATTAGGTTCTTGGAAACCATTGTATTTCTATAATTTATTCTATTTATAGAACAACTATGAAAATGACGTAATGGGCGCACTCGATTGGAAGCCCCCGCGCAACTTTTGACGTTGTAAACAACTTGTGGACAGAGTTAAGGAACGTTTTCAGCAAATTTTACTAAAATGTTTACATTGGCAATATATTTTTCACACTGGCATGGAAACAGCAAGCACCTGAGTGACTTAGATATGTTCGTTGCCAAATCGGATCAAACGAATGCGTTAATTAACAGGTCTTTTTATTTGTCCGATAAACTAATTGTCCGGATAACTGGTATGACCCCTGTAGGGGCAATCCAGGAAAATACGGACATCTTTCTGGAGACGCTCATGTTTGTGTTCATAATAACGATATATGTCGCAATATAATAATGGTCTCCCTATGGTGATCCACGAGGGCGTGACTGTCCGAAATAATTAGTAGTCCGTATTTCCATACATTCATCCTTCGTCCCAGGTATGTCAAATACAGTGTTTCAGGTCGTTCAAACCCTGATTTTTACATATTGCCCCAATTCTCATGGATTTATGCCTTCTCATCGATTCATACCCATAGAAAACAAGTGAATAAGCATATTCTAAGAATAGTGTTAATTGAAAAATATTTTAAAACGGTATTTTAAGTTGTTTCCCATGGTTTTCTAAGTTACAGTTACATACAATTGTGATTTACCACCTATTTTGTGATGTTTCTAAATACTTCTATAATCTGAAGAGGGTCTGTTCGCAAATTATGCATAAAATGTGATATATGTTGATTTCTAGGTGAATCTGGACTTCAATATATTTAAATTTGATGCATCTAGGCAACAACGCTTTATTGTATGAGTGATCAAGGAATGTCACTCAAATGTGCAAAAAGATGTAGGGCACGAACCTGATGAGAAGTTTCAAGATCAATCAGGTGACTTGGGTGGGTTAATTCTAGGGACTCTAAGACTTGCATAAACCACAATTTTGGTGAATTCCTTATGTGCACCCATAGTCAAGTGTTTGAACTTTATTTTGATGTATACATTTTCAGGAATTAATCGGAATATAACACACAAAATGAATGTATGTGCTTAGGGGCATGGATCCATGAGAATAGGGACTAATTGTAGATACTTGAAAACAGTGCAATACGGACACAGACCATGGAATCACGGACATGGAGTCGGCGAATGCTATTATTGATATGGTAAAATACGGACAGGATTGTCCGTAGTTTTACGACCATCAAAAAATACGGACAGTGTTATTTATTTTTTGTAAACACTCTGTTACCAATTGTTGTAAATGAAAAGCATCATTGACTCAGGAATGATTGTTTTACTGGCAGAAATAAAATTCACGATACACATTCAAACGGTATACAAAGATTGCCAAGTTCAGGTTTCGCCATTCTACCTCTCGTATGTCATTTGACGAACTCTCTGAAGTGTAATAAATACCGTCATTCGGCTAATTCTGTGCATCGGCTTAAATGCACAATTCACGTCAAATTTAGCATTGAGTACCGTACATCATAATAAAATATATGGATTTTGGAATAAACGAGCTGATTATTTGCTACACTGTGACACAATTTTAACACATTCCGATAGTTTGGTAAACCCTTACCCCAGGGTCAAGGTCACAAACTTAGCATGTTCATAAACTTAACGTTGGGGTAAATGTTGTGTAACTTCTGTTTCTTTACAGGGAATGTCTTCATATTTATGCCCCCGCTACTGAAAGGTACGGGGGCATATAGTGTTACCGGCGTCCGTCCCGTCCGTACGTTCCGATATTACCATATTCTTTAGTAACTTCTACATGGCTTCACATATTATGTCAATATTTATACACGTGATACATATGAACATGCCTTACACACTCGACCACCAGTACTTCGACCTTGACCTTTGGCCTTGACCTTTTCCACTTTAAATGTTTGCTTGGCACTTTGGGACAAATCTACGTGCACGTTTCTCAATCCTACACTAACTTCTCAATACTTTTGCCAATCGCTTAAATATTTATACACATGATACATATGAACATGCCCTACACACTCCACCACCCAGTACTTCGACCTTGACCTTTGGCCTTGACCTTTTCCACTTTAAATGTTTGCTTGGCACTTTGGGACAAATCTACGTGCACATTTCTCAATCCTACACTAACTTCTCAATACATTTGCCAATCGCTTAAATATTTATACACATGATACATATGAACATGCCCTACACACTCCACCACCCAGTACTTCGACCTTGAACCTTTGACCTTCACCTTTTTCTACTTAAATGTTTACTTGGCACTTTGGGACAAAATCTACGTGCACCGTTTTCTCAACCTACACTAACTTCTCATACTTTGCCAATCGCTTAAATATTTATACACATGATACATATGAACATGCCCTACACATTCCACCACCCAGTACTTCGACCTTGACCTTTGACCTTCACCTTTTCTACTTTAAATGTTTACTTGGCACTTTGGGACAAATCTACGTGCACGTTTCTCAATCCTACAATAACTTCTCAATACTTTTGCCAATCGCTTAAATATTTATACACATGATACATATGAACATGCTCTACACACTCCACCACCCAGCACTTCGACCTTGACCTTTGGCCTTGACCTTTTCCACTTTAAATGTTTGCTTGGCACTTTGGGACAAATCTACGTGCACGTTTCTCAATCCTACACTAACTTCTCAATACTTTTGCCAATCGCTTAAATATTTATACACATGATACATATGAACATGCCCTACACACTCCACCACCCAGTACTTCGACCTTGACCTTTGACCTTCACTTTTTCTACTTTAAATGTTTACTTGGCACTTTGGGACAAATCTACGTGCACGTTTTTCAATCCTACAATAACTTCTCAATACTTTTGCCAATCGCTTAAATATTTATACACATGATACATATGAACATGCCTTGCACACACCGCCACCCATTACTTCGACTTTCACCTTTGACCTTCACCTTTTCCACTTTAATTGTTTACTTACCACTTCGGGACAAATCTACGTGCGCGTTTCTCAATCCTACACTAACTTTCACACACGCATTGCTCCAATGCTCCTCTACCGCCCTGTGACAAATCCACATTCGTCCCGCCCCCGGTGCCCCGTGCAGGCACCGGGGCGGGATCAACTGATCCTGAGAATAGTGCTGCAGTAGCCATTGCTTGTCGTAAAAGGCGACTAAACTGGCTTAACGATTGGGTTCATACTTTCCGGAACCCACTATACCGGATTTGGCCCTCATGTACATTTTTGGCTTTCTTGTATGTGAGAGTTGAGTCGGGCTATGCCCCATATATAAAAGTAGATTAGCGCTAATCCTATTACTTTTAGGGGATGGGATAAATGATGCTGGTGTGGCGAGGGCCTGGCACCAGATCAGGTTGTTTCTAATTTCAGGACTAAATATATATTTTGATTGTAAATATTGAGTTCTGAAGTTGGGATTTACCCCCCTTGGACAGGTGGATATGGGACTCGACCCCGTTGACCCGTCTGCGTGTAGACTCCCTGAGGCTTGTACCTCTATGTCAGAAAAGCGGACGTTAAACCCTATTCACTCACTCACTCACTCGTCCCGCCCCCACTAAGCCCAGGGTCAAGGTGCGTTCAAAACCTTAACGCTCGGGTAAATGGCTTATAATCAAATATGCCTCATTTTCTTTGGCTGCCAGCGGGGGCATTCGTGTGCCGACAGGCCACATTTCTAGTTCATACATGCATTAATCTGATGACACTCTATCATGCTGTAGCAAATCCACGATCCACCACCCAACCCTTACCCCAAGGTCAAGGTCACAAACTTAGCATGTTCAATTGTTCATAAACTTAACGTCGGGGTAAATGTTGTGTAACTTCTGTTTATTTACTGGGAATACCTTCATATTTCATACATGCATTCATCTGATGATACTCTATCGTACTATAGCAAATCCATGACTCACTCACTCACTTCCACCTTTTCCCCAAGGTCAATGTCGCAAACTTAGCACATTCATAAACTTAACGTTGGGGTAAATGTCTTATATAACATCTGTTTCCTTTCATCGAACGCCTTGATATTTATGCCACTGCTACCGAAAGGTACGGGGGCATATAGTTTTACCGGCGTCCGTCCGTACGTCCGTCCGTCCCGATATTACCATATTCTTTAGTAACTTCTACATAGCTTCACATATTATGTCAATATTTATACACGTGATACATATGAACATGCCTTACACACTCCACCCCCAGTACTTCGACCTTGACCTTTGGCCTTGACCTTTTCCACTTTAAATGTTTGCTTGGCACTTTGGGACAAATCTACGTGCACGTTTCTCAATCCTACACTAACTTCTCAATACTTTTGCCAATCGCTTAAATATTTATACACATGATACATATGAACATGCCCTATACACACTCCACCACCCAGCACTTCGACCTTGACCTTTGGCCTTGACCTTTTCCACTTTAGAAATGTTTGCTTGGCACTTTGGGACAAATCTACGTGCACGTTTCTCAATCCTACACTAACTTCTCAATACTTTTGCCAATCGCTTAAATATTTATACACATGATACATATGAACATGCCCTACACACTCCACCACCCAGTACTTCGACCTTGACCTTTGGCCTTGACCTTTTCCACTTTAAATGTTTGCTTGGCACATCTATGTGCACGTTTCTCAATCCTACACTAACTTCTCAATACTTTTGCCAATCGCTTAAATATGTATACACATTATACATATGAACATGCCCTACACACTCCACCACCCAGTACTTCGACCTTCACCTTTTCTACTTTAAATGTTTACTTAGCACTTTGGGACAAATCTACGTGCACGTTTCTCAATCCTACACTAACTTCTCAATACTTTTGCCAATCGCTTAAATATTTATACACATGATACATATGAACATGCCCTATACACACTCCACCACCCAGCACTTCGACCTTGACCTTTGGCCTTGACCTTTTCCACTTTAAATGTTTGCTTGGCACTTTGGGACAAATCTATGTGCACGTTTCTCAATCCTACACTAACTTCTCAATACTTTTGCCAACTCGCTTAAATATTTATACACATGATACATATGAACATGCCCTACACACTCCACCACCCAGTACTTCGACCTTGACCTTTGGCCTTGACCTTTCCACTTTAAATGTTTGCTTGGCACATCTATGTGCACGTTTCAAATCAATACCACACTAACTTCTCAATACTTTTGCCAATCGCTTAAATATGTATACACATTATACATATGAACATGCCCTACACACTCCACCACCCAGTACTTCGACCTTCACCTTTTCTACTTTAAATGTTTACTTAGCACTTTGGGACAAATCTACGTGCGCGTTTCTCAATCCTACAAAACTTCTCAATACTTTTGCCAATCGCTTAAATATTTATACACATGATACATATGAACATGCCCTACACACTCCACCACCCAGTACTTTGACTTTGACCTTCACCGTTTCCACTTTAATTGTTTACTTGCCACTTTGGGACAAATCTACGTGCGCATTTCTCAATCCTACACTAACTTTCACACACGCATTGCTCCAATGGTCCTCTACCGTCCTGTGACAAATCCACATTCGTCCTGCCCCCGCTAAGCACAGGGTCAAGGTCACAGACTTGGTGCGTTTGAAACCTTAACATTCAGTTAAATGGCTTATAATTTGTGTTTCCTTGCTCGGATCTGCTTCACATTTCACACACGCATTGCTACAATGGTCCTCTACCGCCCTGTGACAAATCCACATTCGTCCCGCCCCCACTAAGCCCAGGGTCAAGGTGCGTTCAAAACCTTAACGCTTGGGTAAATGGCTTATAATCAAATATGCCTCGTTTTCTTTGGCTGCCAGCGGGGGCATTCGTGTGCCGACAGGCCACATTTCTAGTTCATACATGCATTCATCTGATGATACTCTATTGTGCTATAGCAAATCCATGACCCACCCCTTACCCCAAGGTCAAGGTCACAAACTTAGCACATTCATAAACTTAACGTTGGGGTAAATGTCTTATAACATCTGTTTCCTGTCTTGAAATGCCTTGATATTTCATACATGCATTCATCTGATGATACCCTATCGTGCTATCGCAAATCCATGACCCGCCCCTTACCCCAAGGTCAAGGTCACAAACTTAGCACATTCATAAACTTAACTTTGGGGTAAATGTCTTATAACATCTGTTTTCTTTCATCGAACGCCTTGATATTTCATACATGCATTCCTCAGATGACCCTCTAA
Source organism: Conchocele bisecta (assembly GCA_029237695.1). NCBI lineage: Eukaryota > Metazoa > Mollusca > Bivalvia > Lucinida > Thyasiridae > Conchocele > Conchocele bisecta. The sequence goes on from CM055265.1 coordinate 140,811,498, forward strand.
TCATGCTGTAGCAAATCCACAACCCACCACCCAACCCTTACCCCAAGGTCAAGGTCACAAACTTAGCATGTTCATAAACTTAACGTTGGGGTAAATGTTGTGTAACTTCTGTTTCTTCACAGGGAACACTTTGATATTTCATACATGCATTCATCTGATGATCCTCTATTGTGCTACAGCAAATCCATGTCTTATAACATCTGTTTCCTTTCATGGAACTCCTTGATATTTCATACATGCATTCCTCAGATGACCCTCTATCATGCTGTAGCAAATCCACAACCCACCACCCAACCCTTACCCCAAGGTCAAGGTCACAAACTTAACGTTGGGGTAAATGTTGTGTAACTTCTGTTTCTTTACAGGGAACGCTTTGATATTTCATACATGCATTCATGTGATGCTCCTCTATTGTGCTACAGCAAATTCATGACCCCCCCCCCCACCTCTTTCCCCAAGGTGAAGGACACAAACTTAGCACATTCATACATGCATTCCTCATGTGAATAGCTATCATGCTGTAGAAAATCACCAACTTAGTGCGTTCATAAACTTAATGTTGGGTTAAATTTTGTTTTACTTCTGTTTTCAGGGAGCGCATTGATATTTCATGCATGCATTCATCTTAATATGTTATATTATTCTATAGCAAACCCACCTTGCACAACTGACCCAAATGTCAAGGTCCACCGCACGCCCCTTAACACAAGGTCAAGTGGTATAATATTCATGTTTTTTTATGCAACTGTGCCAAGTTTGAGTGAAGGCTGCCAACAGGCGAGCTTCGTTGTCTTCTGACAACTCTTGTTGTTTACACTACCAGATGAGCAGCATTAGCAGAAAAAAATGTAAACATTGCAAACCCACATGTGATGTCATACTTCACATCACATAATTTACATCACTTACTGATGTCAGAACATTATGACATTTTACCTGCACAGACTTCTTTGAACTTTGTTTAATATTCATGGAATTTTGACTGAATATGGGAATATGACATTTAAATTTGTTTGGAAAGCCTTAGGTGCACCGAATTAGCGGAGGAAATTGTATATCTTAACTCTTTGCATGCTAGCGGCGAAAATATCCGCCAAACGAAATTAGGAGTGTATGTTTTATTTCTCTCTGTAAATATGTCCTCAGGACTCAATTCTAACGAAATTCCAAGACACATGATATTTACAGCGAGAAATACAAGAAAATATGATGAATTTTTGTCCGCTAGTTTTGAACTATTTATAGCCCACAAGTTTCCCAGCATGCAAAGAGTTAACATATATTTTATGGATTAGGTGGAATCCCAGGTGAAAGATCTCTGGTTATTTGCACAGTTATTTGAATGAACGGTCTCATTTATCATACTGCAGATCCTTTATATTTCTCAAGAACTTAGTTATATAAATGTATTGGTACATGGACAACGTCGTAAAATGTTGTTTTCTTAGTTACATTATTTCTAGTCACTATGACTAGCTTTCCGTCGGGGGATACTATGGATTTGACAGCGCGCCGCGTCCGCCGCAGACACTTCTTGTCCAGAGCATAACTCGAACACCCTTTGGAATATTTTCATGAAACTTCACACATGCATAGACCACGACCCGAAGGTGTGTCGCGCACAAGAATGACAACTCTTGCATAGCTAATATTTTAGTTATCTCCCTTTTTTGTTTCTCGTACTGATTTTGTGTCCGGAGCATAACTCCACCACCCTTTGGAATATTTTCATGAAACTTCACACATGCATAGACCACGACCCGAAGGTGTGTCATGCACAAGAATGATGACAACTCTTTGCATAGCTAATATTTTAGTTATCACCCTTTTTTGTGTTTCGCGCACTGATTGACCATAACCTCGACCACCCATTTGGAATATTTTTATGAAACTTCACACATTCAATTAGACCCACGAACCGAAGGTGGTGTCGTGCCACAAGAATGACAACTCTTGCATAACTAATTTTTTAGTATCTCCCTTTTTTTTTTTTGTTTTTGCGCACTGATTTCCTGTCCGGAGCATAACTCGACCACCCTTTGGAATATTTTCATTGAAACTTCACACATGCATAGACCACGACCCGGAGGTGTGTCGCGCACAAGAATGACAACTCTTGCGTAGCTAATTTTGAGTTATCTCCCTTTTTTGTTTTGCACACTCTACAAACTGGACAATAATGCATGAAGACCCGTTTTCTCGTCTGCTCTGTACACCTTTTCTCGTGTGCTCTGTACACCTTACCTGTAGAGAGAACAATAGACACTGGGAGAACCATTCACCTGTCCATCTGCTGCATGTGCTAGCATGTGCAAATGTCCAGTCTTGACCACAGGTAATTTATACAGGTAAATTACTACATTGGATATTACATTTCCGTAAACTGTGTTGAAAATATTGTGGCATTATGTGGACCTGTGCAGATATATGTAGATAAATATAGGACTATTAAAAAAAATAAATCTGGGCTCCAGTAGCAAGCATTATTATTTTTAAAAAAAAAAATTCCATTTTTTTTTTTCATTTTTTTCTTTCATTTTTTTTTAAAAATAATTTTTCAATTTTTAGCAAGGTTTTTTGAAAAAAAATCCAGGCTATTGGATTGGCGAAAGCCGGGCGGGCGGGCAGTGGGCGGGCGGGCGGCGTCCACAATCAATGTTAAGTTTTCGTGTTTGAGTCCATTTCTTTGTTCACTGTACCACCTAGGACCAGCAAACTTTCACAGCTTCATAATCAAGGGGTGCCCACCACATATCACTATCCAACATGTTACTTTTTTTTTAACTTGACCCATTTTTTCCGCGCATTCAGACTTAGCCATTTGTTCATGTTAAGTTTTCGCGTTTTACAATGTTCAGTTTTTTCGTGTTTAAGTCCATTTCTTTGGTACTGTTCCACCTAGGCCATCAAAAAAAAAAAAACTTTCACAGCTTCATAATCAAAGGGGTGCCCACCACATATCACTATCCAACATGTTACTTTTTTTGCCAGGTTTTTTTGAAAAAAATCCAGGGGCTATTGGATTGGCGAAAGCCGGGCGGGCGGGCGGCGCGTCCACAAAATCAATGTTAAGTTTTCGTGTTTGAGTCCACCATTTCTTTGTTACTGACCACCTAGGACCAGCAAACTTTCACAGCTTCATAATCAAGGGTGCCCACCACATATCACCTATCCAACATGTTACTTTTTTTTTAATTTGACCCATTTTTTCCGCGCAGTCGACTTAGCCATTTTCATGTTAAGTTTTCGCGTTTTTTCAATGTTTAATGTTTTCATGTTTAAGTCCATTTCTTTGTTACTGTACTACTAGGACCACCAAAACTTTCACAGCTTCATAATCAAGGGGTAACCCACCACATATCACTATCCAACTATTACTCTTTTTTTTAACTTCACCATTTTTTCCGCGCAGTCGACTTAGCCATTTTCAATGTTAAGTTTTCGCGTTTACACTGTTATGTTTTCGTGTTTAAGTCCATTTCTTTGGTACTGTACCACTAGGACCACCAAACTTTCCAGCTTCATAACCAAGGGGGGTGGGCCTAACCCTCATAAACAAATCCAACATGTGACCATTTTTTTTACCTTCACCTATTATTTCTACGTAAATTGACTTAGCCATTTTTCAACGTTACTTTTTAACGTACGTGCTGGTTTAAAGTTTTTTGGTTAAAACTTTTTTCGTTATACTATATCTCTGCAACTGCTTCACCATTACCTTGAAAACTTCACATGGGTGTTTATCAATCATCCCATATTTTCATTCTAACCGTGCGGCCCTGTGCCCAATGTCAAGGTCCTAAATTACTTTATTTGAATTTTTTTGTTAAAGTTTTTTCGTGTACTATATCTCTGCAACTGCTTCACCCAATACCTTGATACTTCACATGGGTGTTTTTATCATCATTGTCGCACCTGCTTGCTGAAAGCGCGATCCTGTGCCCCAATGTCAAGGGTCAAATTTATTACTTTGAATCTTTTTCTTAAAGTTTTTTGTGTGTACTATATCTCTGCAACTGCTTCACCCAATACTTGATACTTCCATGGGTGTTTATCATCTTGTCGCACCTGCTTGCGGAAAGCGCGAATCCTGTGCCCAATGTCAAGTCAAATTACTTTGAATTTTTTTTGTTAAAGTTTTTTAAATTTTTCGTGTAATACTATATCTCTGCAACTGCTTCACCCAATACCTTGATATTTCTTCATGGGTGCTTATCATCATTGTCGCACCCTGCTTGCGGAAAGCGCGATCCTGTGCCAATGTCAAGGTCAAATTACTTGAATTTTTTTGTTAAAGTTTTTTTGTTTTCGTGTACTATATCTCTGCAACTGCTTCACCCAATAAACCTTGATATTCACATGGGTGTTTATCATCATTGTTGCACCTGCTGCGGAAAAGCGCGATCCTGTGCCCAATGTCAAGGTCAAATTACTTTGAATTTTTTTTGTGAAAGTTTTTTCGTGTACTATATCTCTGCAACTGCTTCACCCAATACCTTGATATCACTGGGTGTTTTATCATCATTGTTGCACCTGCTTGCGGAAATTGGGAAAGCGCGATCCTGTGCCCAATGTCAAGGTCAAATTACTTTGAATTTTTTTGTTAAATGTTTTTTCGTGTACTAAATCTCTGCAACTGCTTCACCAATACCTTGATACTTCACATGGGTGTTGTTTCATATTGTTGCACCTGCTTGCGGGAAAGCGCGATCTGTGCCCTATGTCAAGTTCAAATTTAATTACATTTTTTTGAAATTTTTTTGTTAATTGTTTTTCATGTACTATATCTCTGCAACTGCTTCACCCAATACCTGATACTTCACATGGGTGTTTATCATCATTGTCGCACCTGCTTTGCGGAAAGCGCGATCCTGTGCCCAATGTCAAGGTCAAATTACTTTGAATCTTTTTTTCTTAAAGTTTTTTCGTGTTAACTATATCTCGCAACTGCTTCACCCAATTACCTTGATACTTCACATGGGTGTTTATCATCATTGTCGCACCCTGCTTGCGGAAAGCGCGATCCTGTGCCCTATGTCAATTTGTTCAAAATTACTTTGAATTTTTTTAATTGTTAAATTGTTTTTTTCATGTACTATATCTCTGCAAACTGCTTCACCCATACCTTGATACTTTCACATGGGTGTTTATCATCATTGTCGCATGCTTGCGGAAAGCGCGATCCTGTGCCCAATGTCAAGGTCAAATTACTTTGAATCTTTTTTTCTTAAAGTTTTTTTCGTGTACTATCTCTGCAACTGCTTCACCCAAAATAACTGATACTTCAACATGGGTGTTTATCATCATTGTCGCACCTGCTTGCGGAAAGCGCGATCCTGTGCCCAATGTCAAGGTCAAAATTACTTTGAATCTTTTTTCTTAAAGTTTTTTCGTGTACTATATCTCTGCAACTGCTTCACCCAATACCTTGATACTTCACATGGGTGTTTATTCATCATTGTGCACCTGCTTGCGGAAATCGCGATCCCCTGTGCCAATGTCAAGGTCAAATTACTTTGAATTTTTTTGTTAAAGTTTTTTTGTTTTTGTGTACTATATCTCTGCAACTGCTTCACCCAATACCTTGATACTTCTACATGGGTGTTTATCATCTTTGTTGCACCTGATTGCGGTAAAGCGCGATCCTGTGCCCATGTCAAGGTCAAATTACTTTGAATTTTTTTTTTGTTAAAGTTTTTTTCGTGTACTATATCTCTGCAACTGCTTCAACCCAATACCTTGATACTTCATGGGTGTTTATCATCATTGTTGCACCTGCTTGCGGAAAGCGCGATCCCCTGTGCCCATTGTCAAGTTCTAAATTACTTTGAATTTATTTGTTAAGTTTTTTCGTGTACTATATCTCTGCAAACTGCTTCACCCAATACCTTGATACTTAACACAGGGGTGTTTTTCATCATCATTGTCACACCTGCTTGCGGAAAGCGCGATATCGTCAGCATTTTGGCATACGTCCGTCCGTTCGTCCGTACGTTCCTGTTAAAGTTTTTTGGTTAAAGTTTTTCCATCTACTATACTATTTTTTTTTAGTGTCCATGCCTCGCCCCAAGGGGCGACATGCAGGCCACGGCCATCCTAGTCTACAAAAAGTGTGTATAATTATGTTATCCAAGTGTCTATGCTTGGAAAAAACCTGGCCTTCGTGGCTTTGCCTCGTTTTCTTGTTGTCTTGTAGCATAAGGGTCGTAAGTGCTATACACAGACTATTATCATATAATAAAACAATTATTGACTAGTGAGCCATAGAATATAATCTGATATTCTATGGCTCACTAGTCAATAATTGAATAATATGTTCGGGCCAGTGAAAATTGCTTTCGGGCCCAGGCTCGAGGTCAAGGCGGGACAAGGCGAGGCATCTGATTCCACAGAATTCTTGTTTAGTTTATCTCCCTCTTTGTTGTTTCGTGCTCTGATTTTGTATCCAGAGCATAACTCGAACACCCTTTGGAATATTTTTATGCCCCACCACGATAGTGGAGGGGGCATTTAGTGTTACCCTTGTCCGTCCGTCCGTCCACACACACGAATGGGTACTTGTTGTAAGCGTACGGGGATCTTATTGGGTAGGGTTAGGATAGTGTTGGGTACTCTTGTTGGGTATTCTTATACCGTAAAAACCCAACAAGTATTCATTCGTAGGAACGTGCGTCCTGCCGTCCGTCCGTCCGTCCGTCACAAAACTTTAACACTCGGGTAAATGTCTCATAATTTCTTCATCCTTCGACCGATCTGCTTCATATTTCATATACACATTGCTCTGATGGTTCACTACCGCCCTGTGCCAAATCCACGTTCGTCCTGCCCCCGCCAAGCCCAGGGTCAAGGTCACATACTTGGTGCTTTAAAAATAAATTTAACGCTCGGGTTAATATTTCTTATAATTTCTGTTTTCTTTCACGGATCAGCTTCATATTTCATATACACATTGCTCTAATGGTCCTCTACCGCCCTGTGCCAAATCCACGTTCGTCCTGCCCCCGCCAAGCCCAGGGTCAAGGTTACATACTTAGTGCGTTCAAAAACATTAACGCTCCCCCAAAGCGCGTAAATATCTTATACTTTCTGTTTTCTTTCATGGTCCTCTACCGCCCTGTGCCAAATCCACGTTCGTCCTGCCCCGCCAATCCCAGGGTCAAGGTCACATACTTGGTGCTTCAAAAACTTTAACTCTCAGGTAAATATCTTATAATTTTTCTTTCCATAACGCTCAGGTAAAAGAAAATTTTGACTTGGAATTTGGCCTCATTTATTATCAAAGCGATATGTGGGACATCCGTGTTCTATGAACACATTTTCTAGTTTATTAAACTTCACACATGCATAGAAGACGACCCAAAGGTGTGTCGCACGTAAGAATGACAACTCTTGCGTCGTTAATTTCTTAGTTATCTCCCTTTGTTGTTTCGTGCACTGATTTCGTGTCCGGAGCATCCTTTGGAATATTTTCATGAAACTTCACACATGCATAGACCACAACCCTAAAGGTGTGTCACGCAAGAATGACAACTCTTGCATCACTAATTTTTTAGTTATCTCCCTTTGTTTTTTCCGTCACTGATTTTGTCTCCGGAGCATAACTCGAACACCCTTTTTTCAAACTACTTGTGTATCTGGGGAGGGGGATACACATGCGCTTGTCGACAAGCGTCCATTTCTAGTTTACTTTGTGTTTGCCTCGACACGTCAACATTTTGTCAGGCTAATCAATCTGGTAGGAATCTATCTGCTGTATGTCCACCACATACGGCAGCAGTCCATTTACGCTGTCTCATGTACTCTCCCGTCTACAAAAACAGCTAATGACAAGCAAGATGTACTTCATTACATTGCAAAATAAATGCGGGAAATCTTAACATGCGGAACATATACATGCGTGTAACCTATAGTCGAGGTTGCGCCGTGTATTATGCAGATTTATAAATGTAAAAGAGAGAAAAGTAAACTCACTTTTCCAAACTCACAAGTCCGAAATGAGGAGATAATCCATGAACCCGCAATCAAATCAAAACTCTAAATTCAATGTCAAGTCCAAAAGGGGGAGATAATCCATGAAATCCATCATGTAAAAAATCAAAATTCAGTTTGTGCATCTGCACACCATAAGAAAGCTCCATACCAAAATCGAATCTCAGGTGGCCGGATTAGCTCAGTAGGTCGGCCTGCGGAGCGGGAGACCCCGGGTCCTATTCCCACCTCGACCGCTGCAAATGGTCGATTCGGCGTGTCCTTGGGCAAGACACCTTTGTGCTAGCCTAGTCCTATTGGATGGGGACTTAAATAGTCCGTCCTGACATGCAAGGTCATCGAGCCAGTGCCGTTGTTAAATCAAAGCATTTACATTTATCTAGTCTTCATCTATTATGGTTTAAACATTTTATATCTTGCAAAAAGAAATGTGACATACAGACGGACACCCGTGATGAAAACAATGTACCCATTTTTTTCTTCAAAAAGTGGGTATAACTAGAGTACAGTCCAAATGGTTGTGTACCGTAGTTAAATGCTGGATATGATTAGTTATAGGAATGAATGGCCTTTTTGTGGAATTTATCGGGGTATAAACTTGGAAAAGTCGCGGGAATACTGGACGAAGGCCAGCAATTGAAATAAATTCATCAAGAAAATGTGTTTATTTTCCGTTTTCTTATAATTATTTTAACTGCACCTCACGGTTACGGAAAGTAGTTCGGTATGGGAGTTTACTGGGATATCAATTTTGGACAGAGACTTGCTACGAGCCAATCAAATGTTAGGGAATTGTGTAAAGAGATCAAGATCTAGATTGACCAAAAATGCCTTAACCCTTTCACCCCTCAGTAACTGTCATGGAATTTGATATGTTAATTTTGCAACCATCACAAAATGATTTTCAGACTAGTCCATTTATGAAAAAGGGGGTGTTTTTATTCTCAAAAATATGAAAATTACTTGACGCGACGACTCGTCTCATCTGAATCTGTACTGTAATGCCACTATACAGGCCTGTGGTGTTGAAAGGGTTAAGCCCTATTTATCCAGTCACAAACACATTTGTTGACACTGCATTTATCATTATTGGCTTCATCATTTCAGGCAGTCTTAGACATACATTGAATAATGGATTGACGTCATAATGGCAAGATATGCAAGGCCGGGTACACGTTCTTCAATTTATGATGAAGCCCTTTCCCCAGAATTTGAACTGGTTGGTGATAAGCTACAAGAAGAAAAGGGTAGCCCAGCATGTGTTCTAGACTACCATGGCGCCACCTATCAACATACATTCCCAGCAAATCCATCTCAATGTTTCACACCGGCTACAAGTCCTATAGATGACGGTTCCAACACTCCTGTGTCTAGTCCGGCATACTTGACCTACGAGGAGTTGAATTATAATCCACACGGCAGTGACGGTAGATATCCGATTCCGCCAAGCCGGCCCCAGAGTGGCGTGTTTGAGAAGACTAGACCATTGCCTGGTATCGGACAAGGCAGCAATCACGACCAGGATCTGGGCATAGCGTCGTATTTTCATGGACAGGAGAAAACGGGACTGTTTAAGACTTCCAGAGTGGAGCTTGGATCTAACGTTGATGGAGATTACAGCTATAACAGGTCACCCAGTGTGACTACTGATGTGTAAGTATGGCGATAGAAGACTCTAAACACCCAGAAAATATCTGTTTAAATTTGATAGGTTTTGATGTAATTTGTGGCTGTGACTGGAGAAATGGGGCTTTGGGGTTTTGGGACCAGTGCAGATCCAGATCACCCTGTGCATCTGCACAGTCTTATCAGGATTTTCACTGTTCACCATTCCATCAATGAAACACCGGTCCCGCTATGCTTCTAACAAGTAATATAGATCGTGATCAGGAGAGTGCTATTTGATCTGGAGCTACACTGGTCACAAATCCCATAAGCCCCATTGACACAACCACATTTCAAAATCAATAGGGTTCTTTGTCTTGTTATGATCAACATGTATACCGAATTTGGTTATGATCCGCCAAGTAGAACTTTAGTTGTTGCATGGACAAGCTGTGCCCACCCATATAAGGTGAATATGAGCCATATTTGACATAAATTATGCAGAAAGTTAATGACATTTTCATAGCAAGTTCCGCATTTACTATGAAAATGTCAAATTTGGATTTACACTATTTACACTAACGGTCATATTTTTGTAAATGACATTTAAAAATATGACCGTTAGTGTAAATATTTTTCATGAAAAATCGCACATCTTCTTAGGTACAAAATCACATGGCCTGTATCATATCAGCTTATGCTGTGTTTCAGAGACCCAGACAATGAGCCGATTTCCGATGTCCTGTCACGCCTGGATAATTATACCCAGAACTATGCGTCCGACGGCCCTCTCGCGTGTATCAAGTGTGACTGTACCTCACCAGACATGCGGCATGCGTCGGCGAATGATGATTCTGATAGTGGTGAAAGCTCTGGCTCGGAGGAAGAAGGTGAAGTCCGGTGTCTGTGATTATGTTCTTTTTGAGCACATACGCCATACAGCTATACTGTTTTTGTTCTCAAGTTAAAAATCCGGAAGGTTGAAGCTCAGTCGCATCCAATCAAACTGCGTAATTTTGAGTACAAATAATTTGGAGAAAGTGCTCAGAATGCCTTTTTTTGCAAACAGTCCATTCTCATACTCAAAATTCGAAAGTTTGATTGGTCGATGCTGCGCTGTCATCAGTCTCGGCCTAGCAGACTGCGTGCATTTGAGTACAGATTGGATAAATGTGTTTTAGTCCATGCATCATCAGCATTAGCATTGACGGAATTTGTCATTACATCAGGGCTCCAGATAAAGAATTAGTAATTGAGTATTTTCACTCCATCATATCTGAAGCAATTGGGTATTTCACTATTTTAATTGGATAAAATCACACTACTGTTTACACATCAACAGACAGCAATTATTGAATACATGTAGTTTGCTTTCGAAATGAAAACATGTCTTGGCATTTCATTAGAATTGTCTCCTTGGAGACAATTCTAATGAAATACCAAGATGTGTTTTCATGGAAAATAAGAAAAATATGCTATATTTGTGGTCTGTTTATTGTTTTCTGTAGCATGATAAAGGTACCACAAATTTGTTATTGCTTTTTGATACTCGCTACTTCTGATTTCAATTTGGTTTTTGGCAATTTTAATTGGGTATTTACGCAAATACGCAGCTTATCTGGAGCCCTGATTACATTGCTTTGTTTTACAGTGAAAACAACAAGGGAAAACTATGAGTATGCAATAATACAAAGCAATGGTACAGCGACCATTTTTGGTGTCTCCCTTGGGTGGTCGCTTAATGCAAGTTTGACATGTATTGTCAAAGCAAAAAAATCAGCCATTTTAGATGACAATGATGCCCCGAAAGTTGTTCAAAATATGTTACGGTATTCATGATTTTCCAAGTGTAATAATCTACATGTATTTATAAGACTGGGGGCCGTTTCACTAAACTTTTTACGACTAAAATGTTTGTAAGTGCAAAATGATGATAGTCTGTGAATTTCACATTAACAATTTTTTCTTGTAAACAATTATTGGATTTATATTTATTGAGCATAGGCTGCAAATGCAGCCTATGCTCAATAAATGTAAACCCATCAATTGAAATTTCCAGACGATCCTAAATGTGCACCTACGAACATTTTAGTCATATGAAGTTTAGTGAAACGGGTTTTGGCCCATACATTGTATATGAGCACAAACTGGCAGTCTGTAGTTGACAGTCTGTACTATTTATATGCAGGTGTGACGGTGAGCTTGTTACTGAAGATATTCCAGCAATATGAAGAGAAGGGCCACTCCAGTGTACGCTACAACGCCATGACTACGCTTGTGCACAGTTACAAAGGTCAGGAGGTCATCTCCACGGGCCAGATCCCCGAGGTCAGTGTCAATGTGGATCCTTCGATCCTCATTCAGGATGGGTTATGGACTAGTCATTTAAACATTGGACTTCAATACCTAAGGTTGTGGGTTCGATGACCGCCCTCGTTACTTTCATAACATTTTTATCCTGCTAGTCCTTCGAAATGAGACTGGAAACCGAGGCCCTATCTCTATATGACCTTAACTGTTGCTGGGACAACCCACTTCACTTTCAATCTTCCTTCTGCTATATAGAGAATACCAGGTTAGTGTCTTTTGATATCAAGTTTATCAGGCAAGGCTAGGAAACGCGTAGGAATTCCGAGGCTTGCCGAGGAATTCCTACCGTTTCCGAGCCGAGCCTGATAAACTTCATATCAAAATACACTAGTCTGGTAATCTATTTATCAGGTAACGTTTTATGCTCGAAAATGACCCCAGATGACGTTGTTATCTATGGACAGAACGAGGACTTGTTTACGTTGCGTCCTTTCACTGACGTCGTTCGGTAACATCACGTGACGTCAACCGACCAATGGAACGTCAGTTTTCACTTTGTTGTAACCCGGATGTTGATATCAGGTCAATGCCTGATACAACAATATGTTATCAGTCAGTACGTATTCGGAGTGGGTGGCAGGTGGGAGCATGCGATGGGTAATTTAACGATCGTGGTTCATCCTTACCGGAATCCCGACAGGAGACCTGGTTTGGCCCTCACATACGTCTTTTGCATTTTGTATATGACAGTTGAATCTGGTTATACCCCTTATAAGAGTAATCCTACCCGTATTACTTTTAAATAGGGGAAGGGGCCAAGTGACCTTGGTGCGGTATGGACCTGGCACCAGGTCAGGTTATTCTAATTTCAGGGCTGAATATGTTGTATCTCGATGTAAATATTCCGTTCTGATTTTGGGATTTTCCCCCAAATGCAGCAGGTTAAAACGGGATCGAACCTGTTTGCCCGGCCTTACATGACCTTAGCTGTTGATAGGCCATTATAAACACCAATAAACAAACAAACAAAAAGTACGTATTCGATCAATACAGGGCAGGTTACCTGATAAATGTTTGTTGTTCACATCGGAGAAGATATCGGTACTCTGGCTTCCTCGCACATTGCTTGTTTGTTTGTAACCAGTTTCAAATAAAGGCTACACTCTATTCACCAATCATTACTCTGTGAAACATTAATTGCACAACCAGCAAATAATTGAATGGGCCAGTGGACCTCATCCCCTTCTTCCACCTACCCCTTCAATGTTGTGCAAGGAGACAATTCTAATGAAATGCCAAGACATGTTTTCATTCGCAAGCAAACTATTCAATGATTGCTGTCTGCTGATGTGTAAACAGTAGTATTATAATTTGGAAATACCCAATTGCTTCAGAGATGATGGAGTGACAATACTCAATTACTAATTCCTTATCTGGAGCACTGATTAATTGCACAACCAGCAAATAATTGAATGGGCCAGTGTACCTAGTCCCCTCTTCCACATACCCCTTCAATTTTGTGCAAATGCATGTGACTCGCATAACCTTACATGGCGTTGATTGGATATAATCTCTTTGACATGATAAATCGTCAAGGCTTTGTCAATGATAGCAGCACACTATCCACACGTTTCAAATTCCCATATCTCAAAATATATTTATAATAATGCAGTATAATTAATTATACCCCCCGCAACGAGTTGTGGGGGGGTATACTGGAGTCAGGTTGTCCGTCCGTCCGGGCACACATTAGGGTACTTATGTGGCTAGCCCCACAGGGTTATGGACTTAGTAAAGGATAGGGTTGGTTACAATTAGCCACCTAAAAAATCCTTTTATGTGGCTAAAAATCGTTTTATGTGGCTAATATTTAACATGTGATAAGCCACATAAGTATAGTACTGTAAGAACGTCCGTCCGTCCGTCCGTCCGTCCGGGCGGGCACACATTAGGGTACTTATGTGGCTAGCCCCACAGGGTTATGGACTTGGTAAAGGATAGGGTTGGTTACAATTAGCCACCTAAAAAATCCGTTTATGTGGATAAAAATCGTATGTCCTATGTTATATTAGGCTAATATTTAACATGTATAAGCCACATCAGTATATACTGTATCCACTCAGTATAGTACTGAAGAACGTCCGTCCGTCCGTCCGTCCGTGCGTCGTGCGTGCGTCCGTACCGTCCGTCCGTCCGGGCACACATTAGGGTTATGACTTGGTAAAGGATAGGGTTGGTTACAATTAGCCACCTAAAAAATTGTTTTATGTGGCTAAAAATCGTTTTATGTGGCTAATATTTAACATGTGATAAGCCACATAAGTATAGTAATGTAAGAACGTCCGTCCGTCCGTCCGTCCGTCCGGGCAGGTATCCAAGAGTAAGGGGCCATGAGGCGGAGCCTAAGACAAAAGAATCCTTTGATTTATTCCGTATGGCCCCTTGTTCTATTGTTAACAAGGGGCCATTCTCTTTGATCTAGAACAATGGAAATGGCCCCCAACTCGATTTTACACGTACGTCCGTCCGTCCGTCCGTCCGTCGGTACGGACGAACATTAGGGGGTTTAGGGGCTAGGGGGAGGAGCCTAATCCTTTGAACTTATTCAGAATCCTTTGAACTTATTCCGTTAGCCCATAAAACCTTTTGAAGTTTAGGGGCTAGTCCTTTGATCTTTTATATAGCAAATAGCCCATAAACCCAAAATGTTGGTACGTCCGTCCATGTCCGTCCGTCCGTCCGTCCGTGCACACATTAGGGTACTTATGTGGCTAGCCCCACAGGGTTATGGACTTGGTAACGGTTAGGGTTGGTTACAATTAGCCACCTAAAAATTCCTTTTATGTGGCTAAAAATCCTTTTATGTGGCTAATATTTAACATGTGATAAGCCACATAAGTATAGTACTGTAAGAACGTCCGTCCGTCCGTGCGTCCGTCCGTGCGTCCGTAAACTTAACATCAGAGAAATATTGTTATAACTTCTACTTCCTTCATCTAAAATGCTTGATATTTCACACATTCCTGTAAGGCTCTACTACCATGCTGTGCCAAATCCACGACCGTCCAACCCCCGCAGATCCCAAGGTCAAGGTCAAATACTTAGTCCGTAAACTTGACATCAGAGAAATATTGTTCTAACTTCTATTTCCTTCATCTAAGATGCTTAATATTTCACACATGCATTCCTGTAAGTGCTACTACCATTCTGTGCCAAATCCACGACCGTCCAACCCCCGCTGATCCCATGGTCAAGGTCAAATACTTAGTCTCTTTACAAAACTTAACATCAGAGAAATATTGTTATAACTTCTATTTCCTTCATCTAAGATGCTTAATATTTCACACATGCATTCCTGTAAGTGCTACTACCATTCTGTGCCAAATCCACGACCGTCCAACCCCCGCTGATCCCATGGTCAAGGTCAAATACTTAGTCTCTTTACAAAACT
The DNA here is from genome assembly GCA_029237695.1 of Conchocele bisecta. Classification (NCBI taxonomy): domain Eukaryota; kingdom Metazoa; phylum Mollusca; class Bivalvia; order Lucinida; family Thyasiridae; genus Conchocele; species Conchocele bisecta. Next base: position 140,826,853 of record CM055265.1, read on the forward strand.
TAACATCAGAGAAATATTGTTATAACTTCTATTTCCTTCATCTAAAATGCTTGATATTTCACACATGCATTCCTGTAAGGCTCTACTACCATGCTGTGCCAAATCCACGACCGTCCAACCCCCGCAGATCCCAAGGTCAAGGTCAAATACTTAGTCCGTAAACTTAACATCAGAGAAATATTGTTTATAACTTCTATTTCCTTCATCTAAAATGCTTAATATTTCACACATGCATTCCTGTAAGGCTCTACTACCATGCTGTGCCAAATCCACGACCATCCAACCCCCGCTAATACCAAGGTCAAGGTCAAATACTTAGTCTCTTTACAAATCTTAACATCAGAGAAATATTGTTCTAACTTCTATTTCCTTCATCTAAAATGCTTAATATTTCACACATGCATTCCTGTAAGGCTCTACTACCATGCTGTGCCAAATCCACGACCATCCAACCCCCGCTGATACCAAGGTCAAGGTCAAATACTTAGTCTCTTTACAAAACTTAACATCAGAGAAATATTGTTCTAACTTCTATTTCCTTCTCTAAAATGCTTAATATTTCACACATGCATTCCTGTAAGGCTCTACTACCATGCTGTGCCAAATCCACGACCGTCCAACCCCCACTGATCCCAAGGTCAAGGTCAAATACATTAGTCTCTTTACAAACAAACATCAGAGAAATATTGTTTCTACTTCTATTTTCCTTCATCTCAAATTCTTAATATTTCTCACAATGCATTCCTGTAAGGCTCTAATACCATGCTGTGCCAAATCCATGACCGTCCAACCCCCGCTGATCCCAAGGTCAAGGTCAAATACTTAGTCTCTTTACAAATCTAACATCAGAGAAATAAGTTATAACTTCTATTTCCTTCATTGAAAATTCTTATTATTTCACTTGTGCATTCCTCTAAGGTTATACTATCATGCTGTGACAAATCTACAACTTTCCAACCCCCGGCTGAATCCCTAAGGTTCAAGGTCACATACTTAGTCTCATTTACAAAACATTTAACATCAGAAGAAATATGTTATAACTTACTCTTTCTTTTCATTGAAAAATTCTTAATAATTTCATAATGCTGTGACAAATCCCCTCTCTGATCTCGAGTCAACGTCACATTACTTACCGTGTACCTCGAATTAACGCCCCCACTGTAACCTCGAATTAACGCCCCCCTCCTAATAAACGCCCCCCCCCCCCCCCCCCCCACCAAATAAAAAAAAAAAAAAAAAAAAAAAAAAAATGTACCAATGACTGCCAATTTCAAACACAAATAATCCTTAAATCCTTATTTGTGTTTGAAATTGGCGGTCCTTGGTAATTTTTTTATTTATTTTTTTTACTGGCTAATAAACGCCCCCCCCCCCCCATTTTGTAAAATGTAACGCCTCTGGGGGCGTTAATTCGAGGTTATACGGTAGTCTGTTTACAAAACTTAACATCAGACAAATCGGTTATAACTTCTATTTCCTTGCTCGGATCTGCTTCACATTTCACACACTCATTGCTCCAATGGACCTCTACCACCCTGTGACAAATTCACGTTCATGCCGCTCGCGCTAATCCCAGAGTCAAGCTCACTAGCCCACACACTTGGAAATTTTTACATATTTTAGGGGTACCTGGGCCCACGCGGGGGGTATTCCGTAAGCCTCGCTTACTGACCAATCTAGTTTCAACTGGAACCACCATCGCACTCTCCATATGTGCTGACATAGTCTTTTATCTGAAAATGATAGTATGCGAGCTGGAATTCATTCTAGGTCAGGGCTGACGCGGGGGGTATTCCGTAAGCCCCCGCTTACTGACAAATCTAGTTGTCTCTGACAACTAAATGTTTCAAATCTATAGTTTTAATGTTTAACATTTTGGCGCAAAATATAAAAAAATGCTGCAATTCAATGAATGCTAAAGAATTAAAAATTATTTTATTTTGTCAACTTTCTAAGCTCCAGAACATTTCTATGTAGTGGATATACTAAAAGACATACCACCCAATATTTATTTATACACCCCGCAACGAGTACTGGAGTCTGGTTGTCCGTCCGTCTGTGCGTGTGTGCGTCCGTCACTAAACTTAACATCAGAGAAATATGTTATAACTTCTATTTCCTTCATCTAAAATGCTTAATATTTCACACATGCATTCCTGTAAGGCTCTACTACCATGCTGTCCCAAATCCATGACCGTCCAACCCCGCTGATCCCAAGGTCAAGGTCAAATACTTAGTCTCTTTACAAAACTTAACATGAGAGAAATCTGTTATAACTTCTATTTCCTTCATCGAAAATTTCATGCATGCATTCCTCAAAGGGTCTACTATCATGCTGTGACAAATCTATGAACGTCCGACCCCTGCTGATCCCAAGGTCAAGGTCACAGGCCCACATACTTGGAAAAAATCTACATATGATATTTAGGGGTACCTGGGCCCATGCGGGGGGTATTCCGTAAGCCTCGGTTACTGACAAATCTAGTTAAATGTAGATTAATGTACATTTAGTAAGTTTGAAATGTCACACACATTATGTTATCGTTTCCATTTCTTACAGTTGATGCTACTTCTGAAGACAAGCTCACCCAAAGTTCAAAATGTCTGCTTAGTGCTGCTCCGAATAATCGGTACAATGAGCGAAAATTTGCGGATACTGCTCGACACAGAACTTATGAACTTTCTGTATGATTGTGTTTCTCCTGCACAGTCATCTCCTCTGGCTGGGTCAGCTCTCCTGCTTTTGGACGTGGTATGTATATATTACATTTAACACAACTTTCTTCATGCCCATTACTTATATAGTCCAATTCACAAAACCTGCCCAAATTTTACGGCCATATAAACAATTCAAAAACAATATTTTTTTCGATAATATTAAATTTGATGAAAATTTAAGAGTGAGCCTTTTTATTTCGTGAAATTCGGTAAAATATTGATTTTATTACGAAAAATTGATTTCTCTATGGGAATTTAACATGGGGGAAAAAGAGGTAGAGGACTTGTGGGAGGAGTCAAACAATTTATTTTTTTTGAAATTGACTCCGAAACATAGCTAGATAGCTTGGAAATGATCTAACTAAGAAAACAAAAGTTAAATTTTAAAAATAGGTCCAGTATTTCTGAAATTCTAAAAAATTTCCCCATGTTAAATCCCCATAGACATCTTCACGGAGTGAAGATGTCTATGGGGATTTAACATGGGGAAATTTTGTTTTCGCAATAAAATCAATATTTGACAAAATTTCACGAAATGAAAAGAAGTCTCATTCTTAAATTTTCCTTTAATTTAATATTATCGAAAATAATATTGTAATGGAATTGTCTATATAGCCGTAAAATTTGGGCAGCTTTCGTGAAAGAGACTATAATCATTTGTTAATTGTAACCGGACGAAAGTCGGGGGATTCTATGGATTGGTCCACATCCGTCGCAGACATTTAGTCTTTAGAAGTTTAGTGAAACGGGACCCAGTTGTCTGCCTTCTCCCACAGATGTGGAGAGGTTTGAGCACTGGACTTCAATACCTGAGGTTGTGTGTTCAAACCTCGCCTGAGGCATCAAATATACTTTCATAGTATTTCAATCCCACTGATCTTTTGGATGAGACTTGAAACTGAGGTCCCGTCCCTAAATGACCGTAGCTGTTGCTGGGACTCAATCACTTTTTTCTCCCGCAGATTTTCTCATGTGACCAGTTCAAAGAGGCATGGCTTGACATGGCCGTTACAAAGTTCACACCTGCAGCTCTCAAGTTGCTACGAGGAAATATCGGCCTGAATGTGAAGTATGCAGCATGCTGTATGTTCAAGGCATTGGCTCAATACGAGGAGTTCATTGGCTATATGGCGGAAGATGTTTTACCAATTGTGATACTGTTAAGGGAAGCGAGTATTAAATGCAAGGTATGTTATTCTTTGGTATTACATGACCATGGCTATTTTATGCCCACTTTTGCAACAGCATGTTGGCATATTGCTCTGTCACTCCATCAGAATGTACATATACATATTACATATGTGCATCCTTCCTTGGTCATTTACGAAAAACTCATCATGTCAACATTGCTTTCACCCTTTCAACTCTAGGTTACTGGAATGGACTGTGATATGTTAATTGAAGTACCAATTCAATTTTCAGACTAGTCCATATAAAGGGAGTGTTCTTTTTCTTACTTGGCCCTATCCCTATTCCATTCTTTTTCTTACAGAATATGAAAATTACTTGCAAAAAGTGCAGATCCCGATGAGACGGCTCGTTACGAGCCGGCTCATTACGAGCCGGCTCATCTAGATCTGCACTGGTTGTAAACACAGCTAAAGAGGTCTGTAGTGTTGACGGTTCATACTTGGAAGCGTGATACTTGTGAGCATATGCATGTATATAACATTAAAGGCACTGGGTGTCTGATTTGCGCAATAAGAGATGAAATAGCTGACCAAAAAATAATTTTAATTGAGAATTTGCATTGTATTTCTGAACCTAATTGTGTCGTTTGCAATAATTTAGTAATACTGAATGATATTTAGCGTAGCTAGCACTAGTTTTTGTGCAAACAACTCGTACTACTTTAATTAAATTTATGTTTCATCCACAGTCTTCGATGGTAACTTATTTCATTTCACAACTAAAAAATGTTAAGTTTCACAAATTATGCGCACAAATGTGAGTGTGTTCCTCTGTGTCTGCAGCAAGTGTATGTGGAGATGCTGATCTCACTGCTGTCCCACATGGACTGTATACCCCTGGACTTCCTGGACAGTAGTGCCATACCCGTGGCCGCCAACGTCATCATGGAGGGACCCTGGTCAGTACTCGCACATGGATGCTGGTTATTGACCATCTTGGAACATCACGACTAGCTTCCCTTAGGACTTAGTTTGGGGCATCAACGGCAGTAGAATTGGTGGAATTTGTCAGTTTCACGTCACGTTGCATTTTTGTTTCAACTAAGCCCCCCCTAAAAAAAACAGGTGACTGTTAAAACTGACAATTTCCTCCAATTCGAACGTCAAGGATCCTGCAGAAGAACATGTAGTTAAAAAAAAATTCACGCATTAGTTTCCATGCTGCTGATCTATCATTTTATAATTCCAGCACAAAAATATTTACACAATTCCCTAACATTTGATTGGCCCGTAGCAAGTCTCTGTCCAAAATTTATATCCCAGTAAACTCCCACGCCAAACTACTTTCCGTAACCGTGAGGCGCAGTTAAAATAATTCTTAAGAAAACGGAAAATAAACACATTTTCTTGATGAATTGGTTTCAAATGCTGGAATTATAAGGAATGAATGGCCTTTTTGTTGAATTTATTAGGGATATAAACTTGGAAAAGTCGCGGGAATACTGGACGAGGCCTTCAGGCCTTAGTCCAGTATTCCCGCGACTTTTCCAAGTTTATGCCCCGATAAATTCCACAAAAAGGCCATTCATTCTATAGTGACAAATCTACAAATGTACATGTGTGCGTGTATAAAGGTCACTGAGTAACAAATTATGGATGGAGCCCCACATAGGTGTGTTTCATGAGCCATTGCTAGCTGGACAAAAATCCAGTTTCATATTTATTAGAGAAACTGAGCATGTTGAAGAACCAGAGAAGCTACTTAATAACTGACAATTGTTTAGTTCTCTCGGTATACACATTTTTTCACCATTTTCTTGTCTGTGTAAACAAAGGAGTTGTCACTCGGCCAATCGGTCCCGTCAGCTTAATTGCACTCGCTAGTCATTTAGCCAGTATTCTGAAACCCAGACTTTATACCAAGTGTGTGAAAATGGCAATGAAACATTCTTCAATTGCTTGAAATTGGCTAAGAAATATCATAAAATGTGTCTTTAGAAATCATTTTTAGCTCGACTATTCGAAGAATAAGTAGAGCTTATGTTGTCACCCCGGCGTCGGCGTCACGTCACGCCTTGGTTAAGGTTTTTAGTCAACCTTGTATATGGAATACTACTGGCCCTACACCCACCATACTTGCACAACTTCATCTCCTAGTGATGTACATCAATAACCCCTGATCTATACTTTACCTTGACCTACATTTCCTCTTGAATTACTTGATTAATTCCCCTTGGTTAAGCTTTTTAGTCAACCTTGGTTAAGTTTTTTTTTCAAGCTTGTACATTGAATACTATTGTGCATCCAGACACCATACTTCGACAACCCTTTCTCATAGGTATGTACATCAATAACCCCTGATCTATATTTGACCTTGACCTACATTTCCTCTTCAATTACTTACTTAATTCCTTTTGGTTAAGGTTTTTAGTCAACCTTCTATATGGAATACTACTGGCCCTACACCCACCATACTTGGACAACTTCATCTCCTAGTGATGTACATCAACAACCCCTGATCTATACTTTACCTTGACCTACATTTCCTCTTGAATTACTTAATTCCCCTTGGTTAACGTTTTTGAGCAAGTTGTATATGGAATACTACTGGCCCTACACCCACCATACTTGGACAACTTCATCTCCTAGTGATGTACATCAACAACCCCTGATCTATATTTGACCTTGACCTACATTTCCTCTTGAATTACTTAATTCCCCTTGGTTAACGTTTTTAGTCAAGCTTGTAGATGGAATACTCCTGGCCCTACACCAACCATACTTGGACAACTTCAACTCCTAGTGATGTACATCAACAACCCCTGACCTATATTTGACCTTGACCTACATTTAACCTTGAATTACTTACTTAATTCCCCTTGGTTAAGGTTTTTACTCGATCTATTAAGCTTTTTACTCAAGCTTCTACATGGAATACTATTGTGCATACAGACACCATAATTGGACAACCTGTTCTCATAGTGATGTACATCAATAACCCCTGATCTATATTTGACCTTGACCTACATTTCCTCTTGAATTACTTACTTAATTCTCTTTGGTTAAGGTTTTTAGTCAAGCTTGTAGATGGAATACTCATGGCCCTACACCAACCATACTTGGACAACTTCATCTCCTAGTGATGTACATCAACAACCCCTGACCTATATTTGACCTTCACTTACATTTAACCTTAAATTACTTACTTAATTCCCCTGGGTTAAGGTTTTTACTCAACCTTGGTTAAGGTTTTTAGTTAAGCTTGTAGATGGAATACTATTGTGCATACAGACACCATACTGGGATAACTTTTTCTCATAGGGATGTACATCAATAACCCCTGACCTTTATTTTACCCTCACCTACATTTAACCTTCAATTACTTGGTTAATGTTTATAGTCAAGCTTGTATATGGAATATTTCTGGGCCTACATCAACCATACTTGCACAACTTCATCTCCTAGTGATGTACATCAATAATCCCTGACCTATATTTGACCTTGACCTACTTTTATCCTTGGATTACTTAGTTATCTCCCCTTGGTTACGGTTTTTACTCAAGCTTCTATATGGAATACTCCTGGGCCTACAGCAACCATACTTGGAAAACCATGCACCTACGTCCAAGGTCAAGGTCACTGTTGAAGGTCAAAGGTCAAACCTATTGAAATTCCCTTCCGCTCTATATCTTCTACACCGATGCATGGATTATCAAATGGCTTGGCACAACTGTTTCTCATGATGAGAAGGTGTGTCGCGATCAATAACCATGCACCTACGTCCAATGTCAAGGTCACAGTTGAAGGTCAAAGGTCAAACCTATTGAAATTCCCTTCCGCTCTACATCTTCTACACTGATGCATGGATTATCAAATTGCTAACCACGCACCTACGTCCACGGTCACAGTTGAAGGTCAAAGGTCAAACCTATTGAAATTCCCTTCCGCTCTATATCTTCTACACCGATGCATGGATTATCAAATGGCTTGGCACAAATGTTTCTCATGATGAGAAGGTGTGTCGCGATCAATAACCACGCACCTACGTCCAAGGTCAAGGTCACAGTTGAAGGTCAAAGGTCAAACCTATTGAAATTCCCTTCCGCTCTATATCTTCTACACCGATGCATGGATTATCAAATGCCTTTGCACATGCACAAATGTTTCTCAGGATGAGAAGGTGTGTCGCGATCAATAACCACGCACCTACATCCAAGGTCAAGGTCACAGTTGAAGGTCAAAGGTCAAAAATATTGAAATTCCCAAATGGCTTTGCACAAATGTTTCTCACGATGAGAAGGTGTGTCGCGATCAATAACCACGCACCTATAACGTCCAAGGTCAAGGTTCACAGTTGAAGGTCAAAGGTCAAACCTATTGAAATTCCCTTCTGCTCTATATCTCTACTACATGATGCATATGGATTATCAAATTGCTAACCACGCACCTACGTCCAAGGTCACAGTTGAAGGTCAAAGGTCAAACCTATTGAAATTCCCTTCCGCTCTATATCTTCTACACCGATGCATGGATTATCAAATGGCTTGGCACAGATGTTTTCTCATGATGAGAAGGTGTAAGGTGTTGTTGTGTCGCAATCAATAACCACGCACCTACGTCCAAGGTCAAGGTCACAGTTGAAGGTCAAAAGGTCCAACCTATTGAAATTCCCTTCCGCTCTATCTTCCTACACCGATGCATGGATTATCAAATGCCTTGGCACAAATGTTTCTCAGGATGAGAAGGTGTGTCTCGATCAATAACCACGCACCTACATCCAAGGTCAAAGTCATAGTTGAAGGTCAAAGGTCAAACCTATTGAAATTCCCTTCCGCTCTATATCTTCTACACCGATGCATGGATTATCACACTATGCCCAGGGTCAAGGTCACAGACTTGATGCGTTTGAAACCTTAATGCTCGGCTAAATGGCTTATAATCAAAAATGCCTCGTTTTCTTTGGCTGCCAGTGGGGGTATTCGTGTGCCGACAGGCCACATTTCTAGTTTCCCTTGGTTAATGTTTTTAGTCAACCTTGATTAAGGTTTTTATGCAGGCCGCAGCCACCTTCTTTGTCAAGCTATGTGTACATCGACAACCCTCGTAGTCGAGCTATGCTGTTCTCCTACAGCTCTTGTTAGTCAAGCTTGTACATGGAATACTTTGTCACAGACACCATATTGGACAACCTCTATAGCGATGTACATCAACCCCTGACTATATTTGACCTTGACCTAATTTCCTCTTGGAATTAACTTCTTAATTCCCGATTAAGGTTTTTGTCAACCTTGGTTAAGGTTTTTTTTCAAGCTTGTAGGAACTGTTGTGTACAGACACGTACTTGGACAACCTTTTCTCATAGCGATGTACATCAATAACCCCTGATCTATATTTGACCTTGACCTACAATTTCCTCTTGAATTACTTACTTAACTTAATTCCCCTTGATTAAGGTTTTTAGTCAACCTTGGTTAAGGTTTTTAGTCAAGCTTGTACATGGAATACTGTTGTGCATACAGACACGATACTTGGACAACCTTTTCTCATAGGGATGTACATCAATAACCCCTGATCTATATTTGACCTTGACCTACATTTCCTCTTGAATTACTTAGTTAATTCCCCTTGGTTAAGGTTTTTAGTCCAGCTTGTATATGGAATACTCCTGGCCCTACACCCACCATACTTGAACAACTTCATCTCCTAGTGATATACATCAACAACCCCTGACCTATATTTGACCTTGAGCTACATTTAACCTTGAATTACATTGTTAATTCCCCTTGGTTAAGGTTTTTAGTCAACCTTGGTTAAGGTTTTAGTAAAGTTTGTACATGGAATACTAGTGTGCATACATACACCATACTTGGACAACCTTTTCTCATAGGGATGTACATCAATAACCCCTGATCTATATTTGACCTTGACCTACATTTCCTCTTCAATTACTTAGTTAATTCCCCTTGGTTAAGGTTTTTAGTCAAGCTTGTATATGGAATATTCCTGGCCCTACACCCACCATACTTGGACAACTTCATCTCCTAGTGATGTACATCAACAACCACTGACCTATATTTGACCTTCACCTACATTTAACCTTCAATTACTTAGTTAATTCCCATTGGTTAAGATTTTTAGTCAATCTTGGTTAAGGTTTTTAGTCACGCTTGTACATGGAATACTATTGTGTATACAGACACCATACTTGGACAACCTTTTCTCATAGGGATGTGCATCAATAACCCCTGATCTATATTTGACCTTGACCTACATTTCCTCTTGAATTACTTAGTTAATTCCTCTTGGTGAAGGTTTTTAGTCAAGCTTGTATATGGAATACTCCTGGCCCTACACCCACCATACATGGACAACTACATCTCCTAGTGATGTACATCAACAACCCCTGACCTATATTTGACCTTGACCTACATTTAACCTTGAATTACATAGTTAATTCCCCTTGGTTAAGGTTTTTAGTCAACCTTGGTTAAGGTTTTTAGTCAAGCTTGTACATGGAATACTAGTGTGTATACAGACACCATACTTGGACAACCTTTTCTCATAGGGATGTACATCAATAACCCCTGATCTATATTTGACATTGACCTACATTTCCTCTTCGATTACTTAGTTAATTCCCCTTGTTTAAGGTTTTTAGTCTAGCTTGTATATGGAATAGTCCTGGCCCTACACCCACCATACTTGGACAACTTCATCTCCTATTGATGTACATCAACAACCACTGACCTATATTTGACCTTGACCTAGATTTAACTTTGAATTACTTAGTTAATTCCCCTTGGTTAAGGTTTTTAGTCAAGCTTGTACATGGAATACTATTGTGCATACTAACACCATACTTGGACAACCTTTTCTCATAGCGATGTACATCAATAACCCCTGATCTATATTTGACCTTGACCTACATTTCCTCTTGAATTACTTACTTAATTCTCCTTGGTTAAGCTTTTTAGTCAAGCTTGTAGATGCAATACTCCTGGCCCTACACCAACCATACTTGGACAACATCATCTCCTAGTGATGTACATCCATAATCCCTGACCTATATTTGACCTTGACCTACTTTTATCTTTGGATTACTTTCTTATTTCCCCTTGGTTAAGGTTTTTAGTCAAGCTTATATATGGAATATTCCTGGGCCTACAGCAACCATACTGGAAAAAAAACTTCATCTCCTAGTGATGTACATCAATAACCCCTGACCTATATCTGACATTGACCTACATTTAACCTTGAATTACTTACTTAATTTCCCTTCGTTAATGTTTTTAGTTAACCTTGGTTAAGGTTTTTATGCAGGCCGCGGCCACATTGACCTACATTTAACGTTGAATTACTTACTTAATTTCCCTTGGTTAAGGTGTTTAGTCAACCTTGGTTAAGGTTTTTATGCAGGCCGTGGCCACCTTGTTTGTCAAGCTATGTGTACATCGACAACCCTCGTAGTCGAGCTATGCTGTTCTCCTACAGCTCTTGTTAAGATTGTCAAAAATCAGGAGATGAAAATTAAAAAAATTAAATGAAAATGTTAATAAGGAGGTGAAAATTTATGGCAGTAGAAATGGTGAAAAATCGGGAGCTTTTTTTCCTGTCAAGAGATATGACGGGTATGCCAATCAGTATCATCTGCGGGCCGTTTCACTAAACTTTGTATGACTAAAATGTTCGAAAGAGAAAATTTAGGATCGTCTGGAATTTTCAGTTGATGGTTTTATTTTATTGAGTAATGCAGCCTATGCTCAATAAATGTAAATCCAATAATTGTTCACAAGAAAACATTGTTAATGTGAAATCATATGACTTATGAACATTTTAGTTGTACAACGTTTAGTGAAACGGCCCCCTGGTCTGGCAACTTGGAAACCTAAAATAACGTACATGCTAGATATATATTGACAGGTGCTTAAACAACAAAAATCAATTTTGTGAGGGAATTGCGTGTTCACCAACGCCTTGTTTTCTATACCCCAGTTCCTCACAGTGTGCCGCCCTAACCCTGCTGATGGCCTTGACCTCCAGTGGCAGTGGCGTTGCCATGGTGATTGGCACAAACAACCTGATACCCATGCTGCTCTGCTGCATGCAGGAATCACGTTGCAGGTAAACTTACTGTCAGAGTATGTATTATAATCTTGTGCTCAAAATCACTGGGATTATAAATTTTAATAATAAAAATGTTCCGTAAATGACATAGAAAGTTGACAAAATCTTCATAGCAAATGCGTAATTCTATTCCTCATTTGCGATGAAGATTTCGTCATCTCTCGAAGTCATTTACAGAAAATATCACAGTGTCTGAAAATATATTTCATAAAAATCGCACATGTTCTTGGGTACAAAATCACATGGCGTGTCTCGTATATTGGACCCAGGTTGCCCAGTCCAAATCTTGCAAATGTTGTATGTACATGTACATGTATTTATAGGCTGTGCGGTATAAAGTGTTAACTGCTATCCCCCACCCACATTTATCCTTCCAGAAATGTCCGCCTCAGTGCCACACAGGTGATGAGACAGCTCTGTACAATCCGGAAACTTGGACTGTGCAAGGACTTCATGCTGCAGCTGAGCAGTTACTTTGTGCCCAGTCACGAACTGGAGTCGCTGACCAGTCTACGTCACATGATGGGGTCGCCGGGAGGGCATGTGACAGGGCCGACGAAGCCCAAGTTTGATGAGGCTCGACACATGTGGCAGGGAATGGAGCGGTTTATAGACATGACGAAGGACGTTATCTACAGGGAAGGTAGGCATAATGTCTGTGGTGTTTGCTGGTGATCACTATTGGATAGAGTCGGTGAAGTGGAGGATGATGTCGACAGATGACGAAAATTTCATAGCTAATGTGGAATTATATTCTACCCTGTCACTTGTCTGTTTATAATTTATATCATAATGTATGCAAAAAAAAAATCCGTTCCTGATAAATGGAATAGTTTGAAAAGTAACAAGGAATGGTCCATTTAAGTTACTAAGGGGTGAAATGGTTAACAAAGAATTGATTGGTTGCCAATCAAACTTGAATATAAATTTTTGGTGCAGTAAAACCTGTGACTGTATGCTCAATAATAACATTTATACTCCTAGGTAAGGTGGAGGTTGATGAGATTGGCGTGATGATCGCGCTGCAGATGAAGCCTTGTATGGACACGTGCCCCACCCAGCTGTCCCAGATATGCCATGCCCTGCATGTGCTACAGTACATGTGTCTCTGGCCCATGGACAAGTCGCGCCTCGGCCTCACGGCCAACAAGGTGGACCTGACAACGTTCACCGATGACGACACACAGAGGTATAAGCCAGCCTTGTTTGTGACTGTGACTGGAGAAATGGGACAACAATCATATTTTCTTTTATTTATCCTTGTACATATCATGAATATGTCTTGGAATTTCATTAAAATTGAGTCATGAGGACTCAATTGTAATGAAATTCCAAGACACATTTTCAGAGAGAAATAACAAATATACTCCTAATTTGTTTGGCAGATATTTTCACCACTAGCATGCAAAGAGTTAAATTGAGATATTCATTTCATTCATGGCTTAATCAACTGGTCTGAAATTCTGATGATTTTTTTTCTGCTGTCTAGATGTTACGATCTTTATTGCAGGGCACATTTATCGAAAGTGAACCGAGGATTAACACAGTCTATTTGGGACAAAATCGGCACTATGATTACTGAACTGTTGTATGCTTACGCTAAAATATTCTCCACAGCAAATGGAGGAAACAATAACCAAGGGGGACAACTGACATTAAGCAATGTGTTTGACACAGAGGAAGTTGAGCTTGTGCAAAGCATGCTGGAACTGTTGTTGTGTTCAGCCATTTGTACCTGTGTCGCATTTCCTGAAATACTCCCGAAAGTTAATGACAAGTCAAAGAGGACATCGGAATCGGCAAATAAATTAAAATCATCGTCCACATCGCATGTTCAGAACCTGACCAGCAAAACTAGTCAAGTTGAGGCGAGATTAAAGTCGCAGTCAGATGTGGGCAGCAGGTTTAACAGCCAGGATAAGGTGTGGGTGAGTGAGAACCCACATCTAACAAACGTGCGTCAACACCGGGACTCGGATTCGGGCCAACACAAGGCCGAGCTGCGGGAGAAGGAGGCGTGTACAGAGAGACGATTGCTGCGGAAATGTCTCTACGAAGCTGGCGTGTTCTCGTGTGTCTGCCCATTTCTACAAACTGCTGACAAACAGCTAAAGGTATATGTGGCTGTGATTGGAGAAATGGAGCTTATGGGATTTGTGAACGGTGTAGCTCTTGATCAAATAGCACACTACTGTTGCCTGATAGCGATGTATATTACTTGTTAGAAGCATGGCAGGTATCTCATTGATGGAATGGCAAACAGTGCAGATCCTGATCAGACTGTGCGGAACCCATAAGTATTATTTCTCCAGTCACAAGCCACATGTTTGCTATATCGATGGTTAGTATAGGAAGATTGCATATATTTTACCTTTTTCAAATAGCAATTTCGACCTAATAATTCCAGACTATTTTTTTACTTTTATGTATGTCTATGTTACTGGAAAAATGGGGCTTATGGCCTTTGTAACTCGCATAAGCTCAGATTAGCTGGACATTAGCAACAGCTGTAGGTACTGATGTTACACACATTGAGTATATCTGATATTTTTACAAACAATAGTGACTGACAAGTTAACATCGTTGTACCGGATCATATCTGGGAGTACACTTGTCGCAAATCAACATAGGGCTACGTGTATATTTTAGTAGTTTCTGACCTTATTCCAGGCGCTTGTCCTACAGATTATCCTCTGCCTCATTCAGCCCCTGCGGGAGTGGTGGGTGGTGGTTTTATATTTATGTTTTAGTAGTTTATAACCTTGTTTTGGGTGCTTGTATCTTTTCTCACATGGGGCTACATGTATGTTTTAGTAGTTTCTGACCTTATTGATTTTAGGTGCTTGTCCTACAGATTATCCGCTGCCTCATTCAGCCCCTGGAAGAGAAAGTGGCGCAGAAACTGGATTACCCGACCAAGACTTGTGCTTCCAATGTTCAGAAACGGTAATCATTGTAACATTATGGACCTTACAAGTCTGTGATCATAACCTGCATATTATTTATTATAGGAATGAATGGCCTCGTCCAGTATTCCCGCGACTTTTCCAAGTTTATATCCCCGATAAATTCCACAAAAAGGCCATTCATTCCTTATAATTCCAGCATTTGAAATAAATTCATCAAGAAAATGTGTTTATTTTCCGTTTTCTTAAATTCTTTTAACTGCGCCTCACGGTTACGGAAAGAAGTTCGGCGTTGGAGTTTACTGGGATATAAATTTTGGACAGAGACTTGCTACGGACCAATCAAATGTTAGGGAATTGTGTAAATATTTTTGTGCTGGAATTATAAGTCTGTGATCATAACCTGCATATTATTTATTTAGCCTCAATTTTCGTCTTCGTCTGATTCACGCATTTCTATTTCCGGTCAGATCCCATTAATCCTAGTGCCTAAATAGAGCTAAGACGCAACTGCGCCTAATAAAGCCAACTAATGTCACTAAACAATGACTACAAATGTTTTTATTTTCTACATGTCTAAAACAGTATATTATCATCAAGCTGATGGTCTGCGTGTTAAATAGCTACACTTTCAGAACAGGACACAGAACAAATCACTTTGTTTCATTTTGATGGGTTTAGCTGTAATTTATTTATGATGAGACTGTCTGTTCATGATTGCAAAGCTGAAAAACATGTCTTTCTGTGTTCATTTAAAGGACCTTCCAGTGTGTCTGGTTTTGAGAGATTCCACTGTATATAAACGCATATTCATGCTTGTACTTTATACAGAGCTCCAGATAAGGTGCATATTGACGTATCTTACACACTTATCGTAGCATAATATGCATTGATTATCAAAAGTGGGAGTACAAAATACTCACAACAGCAATGTGAAAATATGCATTGATTTTCAAATTGAGTAGTGGAAATGCTGTAATAAAGTTGGAAATTTACTGAGTTAAGCTTTGCAGCTCAAATAAGTTAATTTTTAGCTCGACTATTCGAAGAATTGTATGAGCTTATGTAGTCACGTCGGCGTTGGCGTCACCGTCACCCCTTGGTTAAGGTTTTTAGTCAAGCTTGTACATCAACAACCCCTGACCTATATTTTACCTTCACCTACATTTAACCTTGAATTACTTAATACTTCTTTCCACTTGGTTAAGGTTTGTACTCCAACTTGGTTAGTGTTTATAGTCAAGCTTGTATATGAAATACTCCTGGGCCTACAGCAACCATACTTGGAAAACTTCATCTCCTAGTGATGTACATCAATAATCCCTGACCTATATTTGACCTTGACCTACTTTTATCCTTGGATTACTTAGTTATTTCCCGTTGGTTAAGGTTTTTAGTCAACCTTGGTTAAGGTTTTTAGTCAAGCTTGTATATGGAGTACAATTGTGCATACAGACACCATACTTGGACAACCTTTTATCATAGGGATGTACATCAATAACCCCTTATCTATATTTGACCTTGACCTACATTTCCTCTTGAATTACTTAGTTAATTCCCCTTGGTTAAGGTTTTTAGTCAAGCTTGTAGATGGAATACTCCTGGCCCTACACCAACCATACTTGGACAACTTCATCCCCTAGTGATGTACATCAACAACCCTGACCTATATTTGACCTTGACCTACATTTAACCTTGAATTACTTTGTTAATTCCCCTTGGTTAAGGTTTTTAGTCAACCTTGGTTAATGTTTTTAGTCAAGCTTGTACATGGAATACTATTGTGCATACAGACACCATACTTGGACAACCTTTTCTCATAGGGATGTACATCAATAACCCCTGATCTATATTTGACCTTGACCTACTTTTACCCTTGGAGTACTTAGTTATTTCCCCTTGGTTAAGGTTTTTAGTCAAGTTTGTATATGGAATACTCCTGGGCCAACAGCAACCATACTTGGAAAACTTCATCTCCTAGTGATGTACATCAATAACACCTGACCTATATCTGACATTGACCTACATGCAACCTTGAATTACTTACTTAATTTCCCTTTGTTAAGGTTTTTAGTCAACCTTGGTTTAGGTTTTTATGCAGGCCGCGGCCACCTTGTTTGTCAAGCTATGTGTACATCGACAACCCTCGTAGTCGAGCTATGCTGTTCTCCTATTGCTCTTGTTTATGATTAGTTCCCGATTTAATAAAGAAGAAAATCAATAATATTTTTGTGAAAGTAAAATACGCATTGAATTTGAAAGCTGGGGGTATAATACTCTTTAGATACAAAACTTATCTGGAGCTTTGATTATAAAATTATGAAACTCGTGTACAACCTCCAACATCCCTGACACAGGCCCCAGACAGCGATGACCCGGAAAGACGCGGAGAAGAGAATGAGTGCAGCCCTGTGCCAGATGTCGCCGGACATTGCGGACATGATCAAGTCAGCCCTGGGCTCCCAGCCAGATATAGGCAACTCAGCCCTGAGCTCCCAGCCGGACTCGGACAAGGTCTCTCTGTCTATACCCCAGGCCACCCGCGAACTGGAGACCATACACGAGAGGCTTCAAGGTAACTTGGCCGCTGTATTTTGTATCACCCTGTAGCGGATTTCATCAAACTTGCTATGTGTACTTATCTACCTAATTGCACTTTGAGGGAGTAATAATTTATTTGTACGGAAATTTTATATAAAACAAACACTTGTCTATATTTGATTATTATAATTTACGTTCATTTACGGTACATGTATTTATTTAATTATTGCAACCATTGTTTGATTACAGAGTACTTCATTGCACTAGTTTATGCATACATTGAAAATTACTCCCGCAATGGGAGCTTAACAAGATTACCGTAATAACCCTAAATATTTGGACACAATTTGCTTTGGAAAACCCCTATTAAATAGGGGTTTCCCAAAACAAATTGTATCCAAATACATTATTATTGTGATGAACCAGTACTGCCATACTAAACCTAAATATTGGCATACTCACTCTTGTCGGGAAACATAATTTATTTTATGTGTGTCCCTTAAATAAATGGTGTCCGAGTAGTGCATTTAGCAAGTTTGGTGAAATAGGTATAGAATATATTGTTAAGAGTCATGTGTCCCTTGTATTAGAAGTTAAAGAATCTTTCTTGTTACGAGATAGATGTAGATATGCATGCTTGTACATGAAATATGGGTGATATTTGCCGGAGATCGATGTGGCAGTTTTGACATACCGGTATTTTCCGTAAATAATCGAATCACATTCTGCATAGGCCAACTTTGTATGTAATTTATGACAGATATAGCAAGTTATCACTCAATTTTGGTTCATAATAGCCACGAAATGAAGCTAATCAGATTTTTGTGCGTTGTTATAGTAAGTAAGTAAGTAAGTAAGTAACTAAGTAAGTAAGTAATTAACGTCTTTATTTATAGAAGAAGCTCAGTTGGCCTAGCCAATCTTCCTTGAGATCATCTATCTATCTACAAGTACACGTATATTTAACAAATAATAATGATACAAGTACATGTAAACATGAGTCACAATGTAACAATCGCATTAGTTTGATTTTCTTATATATATGATGAAACCGTACATGAGTATTAAATTAAGAGCTATATTCATGTTGAGTACTTGTATGAACATGTACTATGTATTTGCTCTTAAAATCTTCCACAGACTTGGCAGTTTTACCATACACTGGTAGATCATTCCATATTTTGGCTCCAGAATAGACGATGGTTGACCTGTATAGTTCAATATTAGGTTTTGTTAGATATATATTGTTTTTATCTGCTGACCTTAAGTTTAACCCATGAATTGCTGTTGTTTGTTTAAATGCATTGTTTAGATAATTTGGGCATAAGTTATTCATGCACTTAAACATTTGAATTGCTTTTTGATATGTTATACCCCCATCTTATGAAGTTTTCGCCTTTTCGTCCGTCCGTTTGCCCGTCTGTCCATAACACGTTAAAGGAAATTTGTGGGGTAATGGTGAATTAATGTTTATTTTACCAGAAAATGTCTCTGATGATGTCTCTGATATACCGGTAAATAACTTTTTGTGCATACTGAGTGGGCATATACCTTTAACATAACATTTAAAAATTTATATTAAAAATTTTGTTTCTCAGTCTAGGCAGGGGCCGGGGGTATCCGCTCACTTGCTTTAGTTCCAACATACCATAACAATAAATGCATATATTGCAGGTTTACTTGCATACTTGAACACATGATGACTGTGAATTTATACTGTATACACATTTGTTTCGCTATTAACATTTACAGTTGGGAACTAAAACCATTGGAGACAATTCTCATGTGTTGTCACACGTTTTTATTGAGAAAATTTTAAATTAAGCAATGAAGAGCAGATTATAAATTTTAATTCCACATTTTAACCCTTTCAACACCACATGCCTGTATACTGGTATTGGCAAAAAGTGTAGATCTAGATGAGCCGGCTCGTAACGGGCCGTCTCCTCAGGATCTGCACTTTTTGCAAGCACTTTTCACATTTTATTACAAAAAAAAACACACCACCTTTTCATAAATGACTAGTCTGAAAATCATTTGTGATGATTGGATTGGCTGGAAAATGAACATATCACAGTCCATTCCCGTTGCTTCGAGTTGAAAGGGTTAACCCTTCCTATGCTGTTGATGGAAATTGCCGTCTGCTGTTTTTCATTTTTGCTTTAATTCTTAACAAAAAACTGGTTTTGACAGCACATGAAAATCGTTTCTCATGTGCTGTCAAAACCAGGTTTTTGTCGAGAAATATTGAAAATAAAACATTTCCAGCAGACGACAACATTTAATTCAGCGTAGTAAGGGTTAAGGGATAATATCAACTACATTCCGTTCAACAGAATTCACAGAATCCAACCCAATCGCAGACGAACCACCGGAACGTTCCCCGCCAGAAGAAAAGCACAAGAAGCCTGTGTTTGATAGATTCCGCCCAGTCGCCCAGCAATGCCGCGAATCCTTGTTGGACGAAGTTGGCGACCATCTTCTCAAGGGCATCTTCACTAGGAACCCGGAGGTCAAGAAGCAGTGTGTTCTACTCCTACACGACCTTGTACAACACGGTGACCATGACACACACATGCGGCTCTCCACTCTTGGCTGTATGCCCAAACTGATCGACTTCCTACGCGTTAACGAAGACGACGAATTACTCGAAATCACTGGTCTGATTATCGTTCGAATTCTAATCGGCAGCGATTCCAGGTTAAAGAACCTGTTCAACAGACATGGGGGATCTGGTTTACTCATAGCGATGGCAGGGTACACAAAAGGTCTACTTAAACAGGAGGTCGCGATTACGCTGAAAACAGTTTCTCGCATTAAGACGCCTACCAGAAAGCGGCCAATGTCGGCACCGGTATCGCGGACGGTTACAGGTGCAGCTATGGGGAAGGTGTCTGATGTCTGGGACCACATCCAGGCGCGATGGAACCGTGAAGACCAGGTGGTGGGGGTGCTAAGGCAGTGGATGCATTAACTACATCAACTTTAACCAATTTGGCCAGATTCGCAATTACCTCCCTTTGATATCTGTTCAAATTGGCCCACAGATGGTTGCTGAACAAACAGCAGCATTTATATATCAGTAGTAGTACTCGCCGGATGTCTTTGGCATTTTGTATGTGACAGTTGTATCTGGTTATACCACTTATGTGAGTATTACGATTATTTGTAATCCTATTTTAGGGGAAGGGGCCAAGTGACGTTGGTGTTGTATGCACCTGACACCAGGTCAGGTTATTCTAATTTCAGGGCTGAATATATTTTGATGTAAATATTCCGTTCTGATTTTGGGATTTTCCCTCCAATGCAACATGTTAGACCTTACACGACCTTAGCTGTTGATAGGCCGTTAAACACCAATAAACAACAAACAAACAACAACAAACTCGCCAGGACTGCTATCAAATGATAACATGTTGTAAACATGTGTGGGTCAATCTACATTGATGGCAAATATTGTGATTAATGTCTGTAGTTTTATAGTTGTTAATTTGTATTTAAAGCACTAAGGTTGAATAATTGCCTTAGTAAAGGAATGACTTAAGACGTAGTGAAATGACTTGAGATGGTAATAGGTGTAGATAATATAGTCTATTGCAGAAAATGGGCTTTCGCAGTGTAATAACAGTATATTAAATATCATAATACACTAGTGTTCTTAATATGTAAATGGGAACAGTACAGTTTCAATGTATGATGCTATGCTTATGCAATAAATATAATGTTCCATTTGTGCTAATTTAATATGATATGTACATGTATTTAAGTTGTTGATTTGTTTCATGAGAATCTTGGCATTTATTATGAATTCACTAACCTTTTTTTTTAAAATGCTGTATTAAAACATCGCATAAGACACACCATGTGATTTTGTACCCATTAATAGGGTTACAAAATATTTTTCATAAATACATGTAAAGTCAAGCGTTGACACATTTTCAGAGTACATGCGGAATATTTTGTCAACTTTTGACGCGATTTATGAAAATATTTAAAAAATTTGTAAACCTATTTCTTACGCAGATGTGCGAAGGTACAACATCACATGGCGTGTCTCACATCATGTAAGTAATGTAACAATCACATCTCGTCTCTATGCGGAATTATATCATATGAATAAGATGGCATTATGTTATTAAGTTCCTATATTGAAATACATGTATCAGAGTTGATTTATGACTGGCATTGAATGTCAAGTTGTCTTATTACACAGTTCCATAATTTATGATGATCCATTTACATTTTAAGGGATGGATCATGGCCAAGGGGTTAGAACATCAGGGGGCCATTTCACTCCACTTTGTATGACTAAAATGTTTGTAAGTGCAAAATTATGATAGTCTGTAAATTTAACATTAACACTGTTTTCTTGTAAACACTTATTGTATTTACAGTTATTGAGCATAGGCTGCATGTGCAATAACTGTAAATCCAATACTTGCATGCAGATGCTCAATATGCAGACCTATCAATTAAATCCAATACTCCAATACTTGCATGTGCAGCCTATGCTCAATAAATGTAAATCCAATACTTGCATGTGCAGCCTATGCTCAATAAATGTAAATCCAATACTTGCATGTGCAGCCTATGCTCAATAAATGTAAATCCAATACTTGCATGTGCAGCCTATGCTCAATAAATGTAAATCAATACTTGCATGTGCAGCCTATGCTCAATAAATGTAAATCCAATACTTGCATATGCAGCCTATGCTCAATAAATGTAAATCCAATACTTGCATATGCAGCCTATGCTCGATAACTGTAAATCCATCAATTGAAATTTCAAGACGATCCTAAATTTGCGCTTACGAACATTTTAGTTGTACGATGTTTAGTGAAACGGGCCCCTGACTTCCAATCTGGATGTTGTGGGTTCAAACCTCGCCTTGGGCATAAAAATACTTTCATAGTATTTCCATCCCACTGGTCTGTCGGATGAGACTTTAAACTGTGGTCCTGTCTCTATATGTCCTTAGTTGTTGCTGGGACATTAAACCCATTCACTTTCACTTTTTTTTTGCATTTACATTTTCTTGCATTTCTGAAACGTACTGCAAATTTGTGCAATATTAACCTCATTATTAGAAACATAAACAAGGTTGATACCAAAGGTAATACTATGCAACCATTCTTAAATTGATTGAATGCCAATTTTGCATTTCTTTATTTTAGCAATACATTAAGACGCAAAGCATATTACCGCCCACACACGTGCTCACTTCGTGTCACACCGCCAATTACCGCCAATCACCGCCAATCACCAATCACCACCAATCACATACTAGTATAGCGATTCAAAATAATGCTTAAGGGTGGAGCTTCACGACTGGGCTGGGTAAACAATAAGTAAGTTATAGTTCACATATTGAACTTTTAATAAACTGGCTAGCGCTCGCTCGAAAATTATTAAAAATTCAATATGTGAACTGTAACTATTACGTATGAGTGTTAAAAACTGAATAACCTAACACTGTGTCCAATATATGGAGATTTTTGTTAAACTTGTATTGCACAGTTTACCACCATATCTTTATGTAAATAATATATTGGCGTAATAGGGACTGTTACTAGAGGAATGCGGCTTATGGTCTTCATGACCAGTGTAGAACTATCTGATCAGGGTCTGCACTGTTTGCCATTCCGTAGGTGAAACACCTGTCATAAATATATTCTGACTGGAGGAGTCTGCTAGCAGATCAGGGGCTAGACTGGCCACAAATGTCAAATGCCCAGTTTTTCCAGTCACAGACGATGCTTTGAACAGTATTTATTGTACGATTATTAACCCTTAGACCGCTACTCACAACAATTGTCATCTGCTGTTACTTTATATCTTGCCTTATTTCTCAATAAAAACATGGTTTGGCAACACTTTAGAATCATTTCCAATGGAAATGATTCTGAAGTGCTGTCAATGCATGTTTTTGATGCTAAAAATGGAAAATAGAAAATAAACAACAGATGACAAACAAATTTAGATAGCGGTTTAAGGGTGAAAATGTGACTAGCGCAGACCCACACCAATTTACAGTCAAAATTTAAAATCAGACATTCGATAAGTTGTCAGATCCCAGTAAGTAATGTATTTTATTATATACCTACCCATAAAATACATAGTTATATGATGTAAATAAAAGTCATATGAAATAAAGAACTTCCGGTGAAAATACGACTGCTTCCTCTGTCTATATTCATAAAATCTATGTTCGGGAAAACAGCGCAAATAGGCTGCTAATTTCCATGGAGCGGTATATAATAAATAGAATATTCATATTTTTGCAACGAATATGACATATGTTCATCTCGTGGTGTGAAATGACCATATTTCACTCGTGCCTTACGGCACTCGTGAAATATGGACATTTCACACCACGAGATGAACATTATGTCATATTCGTTGCAAAAAATATGAATATCCTCTATGTAATGTGGCGTTCAATGATGTAATAGTTTCATGTTATTGGTATTCCAGTAGCCTATTTCACCAACATTGCAAAGTATACTTTTCTGGCAAAGTATACTTTGAGGGAGAAATTTTAAATTTTAGGATAAATTTATTAATTGTTATTATACTGAATTTATTACATTATCACAGCCATTGGCTGTGATAATGTAATAAATTCAGTATAATAAGTCTGCAAACTTTTAATCATCAAATATATCAGTCGTTAGTTCTATATGAAATAATGCATTTCAGGAAAAATAAATGATTACTCCCTCAAAGTATACTTTGCTAGATAAGTATACTTTTCAATGTTGATGAAATCGGCTACCAGTACATCTGTGATCATATATTTATTCCAATAATAGTTATTTTTATGCAACTTTTAACATATTTATGGAATCAACCATTCCGTCCAATTTTGCCAAGATTATGAACATATATAGATATTTGATATTTACCACATATCAATGTATAGACGTTGTGGATATTGTGTTAAATGCGAAACCAATCTTCGAAATGAACTGCGGTGTTATATTTTTGCTTGGCCGAGTAGATCTATTTACATCTAACACCACAGCAAAAAAATCGTCCAAGTTTGTTTTAACCCAGTATGAATGTAGGTCAGATATAATTACTGAATTATGAACTTTTTCAGAAAATGTTTCACTTTTCTTTTTATTTCTTCTCGAAAGTATATACATATTGTGTTACCACTCATTTGAACGATCTCGATAGATTACCGATTGTGTCCCATTTAACAATGTACAGTTCAATTGACAATTTTGGTTCAGTATGCGTAGTATACTTGAATTTATGATTGTTATTCATAGACACACAATTTTATTTATTTTATAAAATATATTTATTTATTTATACATATCCAGGAATGTTGTAGTTCTCTAACTTATACGTTGTTTTGACTGGAGTAGTGGGTGGCAGGTTGGAGCATGCGATGGGTAATATATCTATCGGGGTTCATCCTTACTGGAATTCCGAATGGAGACCTGTAGCCCATTTCATCAACATTTAGTAGCAAAGTATACTTTGAGGGAGACATTTTCAATTTTTTGAAAAATTTATTAATTTTTATTATACTGAATTTATTACATTATCACAGCCATTTAATGGCTGTGATAATGTAATACATTCAGTATAATAATTCTGCATACTTTTAATCATGAAATATATGCATTTGTTAGTTCTATGTTAAATAATGCATTTCTGGAAAAATAAATGATTACTCCCTCAAAGTATACTTTGCTAGTAAAGTATACTTTGCAATGTTGATGAAATAGGCTACTGGTTTGGCCCTCACATACGTCTTTGGCAACAGGTCAGGTTATTCTATTTTCAGGGCTGAATATATTTTTTCTCGATGTAAATATTGCATACATCTTTGGCATTTGCTGTATGTGACAGTTTAATCTGGTTATACCCCTTGAGTATTACGATTATTTGTAATCCTATTTTGGGGGAAAGGGCCAAGTGACTTGGTGTGGTATGGACCTGGCACCAGGTCAGGTTATTTTATTTTCAGTGCTGAATATATTTATTTTTCTCGATGTAAATATTCCGTTTTGATTTTTGTGATTTTCCCCCCAATGCAACAGGTTAAAACGGGATCGAACCTGTTTGCCCGACCTTACATGACCTTAGCTGTTGATAGGCCGTAACACCAATAAACAAACAATCAGACATGACATTGACTGGGGAAATGGGGCTTAACCCTTTCAACACCACAGACCTCTATAGAGACAATGTTTGCAAACAGTGCAGATCCAGATGAGCCGGCTCGTAACGAGCCGTCTCATCAGGATCTCCACTGTTTGTTAATAGTTATCAAATTTGAAAAAATTACCCTTTTTGAAGAATGGAATAACCTGAAAATTTGAATGGACCAATGAAATAGCGTGAAACATTGGCATGGAACAGCCCATTAAGTTACTTGGTGTTGAAAGGGTTAAGCATTTCCGACCAGTTTAGATCCAGATCAGCCTGCGCATCCGCACAGTCTGATCAGGGTCTACAGTGCTACACTGTTCACTGTTCAGTCAGTCAACCAAGCTTCTAGAGTGGGTGGTATGTGGGAGCATGCGATGGGTAATTTAGCGATTGGGGTTCATCCTTACTGGAATTCCGACTGGAGACTTGGTTTGGCCCTCACATACGTCTTTGGCATTTTGTATGTGACAGTTGAATCTGGTTATACCCCTTATGTGAGTATTGTGAGTATTGTATTGTGATTATTCGTAATCCTATTCTAAGGAAGGGGCCAAGTGACTTGGTGTGCTATGGACCTGGCACCAGTAGCCTATTTCATCAACATTGCAAAGTATACTTTAGTAGCAAAGTATACTTTGAGGGAGAAATTTTCAATTTTGTGATAAATTTATTAATTTGTATTATACTGAATTTATTACATTATCACAGCCAATTTGGCTGTGATAATGTAATAAATTCAGTATAATAATTCTGCATACTTTTAATCATGAAATATATGCATTTGTTAGTTCTATATGAAATAATGCATTTCAGGAAAAATAAATGACTACTCCCTCAAAGTATACTTTGCTAGTAAAGTATACTTTGCAATGTTGGTGAAATAGGCTACAGGTCAGGTTCTTCTAATTTCAGGGTTGAATATATGTTTTCTCGATGTAAATATTCCGTTCTGATTTTGGAATTCCCCCCCCAAGGTTAAAACGGGATTGAACCCGTTTGCCCGGCCTTACATGACCTTAGCTGTTGATCGGCCGTTAAACACCAATAAACAAACAAACCAAGCTTCTAGCACACCATATTGAACATCATCGCAGATAAATGTCTCGGGTTTTGATTGGTCAGAGACAGGTAATATGAGCCGATGTTGTCCGATGGGGAGGATCAGGGCAAAGATAAAGAAACATAACATTTTGGACTTTGTCTTCGAAACCTAACCACAGTGGCTGGAAAGTAAGAAAACAAATTTAAAGGTAGACTTTAAAAATCAGTCTGTGGGCCGTTTCACTAAACTTCATACGACTAAAATGTTTGTAAGTGGAAATTTATGATCGTCATAAAATTTCTATTGATGGATTTACATTTATTGAGCATATGCAGCCTAAGGTCAATAAATGTAAATCCAATAATCGTTTACAAGAAAACAATGTCAATGTGAAATTTACAGCCTATCATAAGTTTGCACTTATGAACATTTTAGTCGTACAAAGTTTAGTGAAACGGCCCCCTGGAATTTATGAACAAATTTCTACTTGTTTATGTCGGACTGACGTCAGGCAATATTTGTAATATCATGACATCACACCGTTTGGCGCC
Organism: Conchocele bisecta; assembly: GCA_029237695.1. Taxonomy (NCBI): domain Eukaryota; kingdom Metazoa; phylum Mollusca; class Bivalvia; order Lucinida; family Thyasiridae; genus Conchocele; species Conchocele bisecta. Next base: position 140,854,037 of record CM055265.1, read on the forward strand.
ATAATTCTACGACATAGGATTACGAATAATCGTATTACTCATATAAGGGGTATAATCAGATTCAACTCTCACATACAAGAAAGCCAAAGACGTACATGAGGGCCAAACCGGGTTTCCAGTTGGGATTCCGGTACGGATGAATCCCGATCGTTAAATTACCCATCGCATGCTCCCACCTTCCACCCACTGCTAGATTTGTGACGTATGGCGAGGGAATGACCGACTGTGTGGATGGATCTACACTGGCTTCATAGCCTATAAACCCCATTTCTCTAGTCACAGCCACAGGTTGAAGAAACGGAGGTCTATAAATACATTAAATATACCTAAAAGCATTAATAAAGAAAGAAAAATAAGCTAAAAAAATTAGTTACTCCCTCCTATACACAGTAACAGTTTCTATGTATAGGAGGGAGTAAAGAATTTTTGTTAGCTTATTTTTGTTCACTTATTAATGCTTTTAGGTATACATGTATTTAGACCGAGTAAAGAATTATTGTTAGCTTATTTTTGTTCACTTATTAATGCTTTTAGGTATACATGTATTTAATGTATTTCTAGACCTCAGTCCGTTACTTCAACCTGTGTTCACAGCCACATTTGGTTTCAATGCTGGAAGGATATTTTAATTTTAGTGCTGAATTTGCAATGTTCCGTTTTACAGGTTTATTCCAATCAGAACAGAACAGAATTAACAGAACATAATCTTTATTTGCAAAGAATCCCACACCACCTAGTGGTATATGGGCAAGTACATGGCCATTTTTGTTGGGTAACATGGCAAACAATATACATGTACATGTACACAGATAATATATAGAGAATGGTAATGTATGTGTACATGTGTATTCCAATCAATGTATTAATTATATTGTTGTTAAATGCCTGTAAAAGTCCATTGTGTCAATTTATATTCAAGAGCTGATCAATATGTGTGCTTTAAGATTGCCAAATTATATATCCATGTTATATCTTATGATATATACATAGCTACATAGGAATATACAGGTAGGCAGGTGTGGAGGTATGATCTTGCATATGTGTATAACTCAGATCGGGGACCAAATCCCAGGACGGGGGCTAATCGCTGAACGGGGGTCATTTTATTCCTGATCGGGGGCCAATTCCACACATTGTGGATTAAGCCATTTTGATACTAAGCTTGAATGACGTCAAAGTTAATGACATAACATCACGCTCTGGTCGCATGTGTCCAGATTGGGTGGGTGGTTGGTTGGGCGAACGTGAAGGCGTAAATTAACGGTAGTGGTTCCTCCTTATAGGAATCATAATTTGCCTGGTTTGGCCCTCAGGTACGTTTTTACCTTTGACTCTTTTGTTACCTGGGAGTTGAGTTGGGTTATTGCCCATTATATTGTAGTAAGAATATTACTGATCCTACTGCTTTTGGGAGGGGGCCAAGTGATTCTAGTGTGGCGAGGACCTGGAATCAGATCAGGATTATTCTGATTTCAGGGCTGAATATATACTTTTTTTTATTGTAAATATTCAGTTCTGATTTTGGGATTTACCCCCATTTGTACATGTATTTGAACATGTCCATGTACTTGTACAGGTAATATATGGGATTTAGTACTAAACCGATTGACCCGGCCTTGAATGACCTTGGCTGTCGGCTGTTAAACCCCAACAAACAAAAAACAAACAAAACAATGTGTCCAGATTAGAAATGGCGGCAACTAATGAAGACGTCGTGTGTGTCATCGTGGCCAAACGTACATTACCCACCGTGAAGTGTTTAGTAATTAACTGAATTAAACGTATGCCTTTCCTGTTTCCATGACGGTCTTATTATGCCCGATCTGGGTCTGACATGTGTATTGTAGTATTTGTTGTTTATTGTTTGTAGTTATTGTTACCAAACCATAAAACCACTTTTGAAAAAGTCTTTAATTCTTCTTATTTTATTCATGCCAATGTTGATGAAATGTGGTCAATATGCTATAACCCTTCTTTTATTTATCCTCCAGGTATCCGGTTACCTCCCACACTAAGGACTACCATTATGCCAGTACGCCATTATTACTTTGTAATAATGCTCTCTGTCTTGTTTGTAATATTTTGTCAGTGTTTTTTCTCCCACATTTCCCAATTTTTTCCACAGGTTATTAGGAGAACCAGAAATGTTACATGCACTGTATGGGAGTGGAATAAGTAACTTGTCAACCTGTACGGTTGATTATGCACTCGCGGATTAGATCCTCGGGTAGATGAACCATGCTCCTGATATTACTTGAGAAGCTATAAAGTTGTAGGTCAATAAGACTGCATTCAGCTTGTGACCATTATACCAGGGGCCAGTTTCGCTAAACTTTGTACAACTAAAAGGTTCGTAAGTGCAAATTTAGGATCGTCTGGAAATTTCAATTGTTGGATTTACATTTATTGAGCATAGGCTGCTTATGCAGCCTATGCTCAATAAATGTAAATCCAATAATTGTACAAAAAAACGTTAATGTGGAATTTACAGACTGTCATAATTTTGCACTTACGAACATTTTAGTCGTACAAAGTTTAGTGAAACGGCCCCCAGGTTAGTGTCTTTTGATATCCAGTTTATCAAGCGGTGCTAGGCTTACTGAGGATTTCCTACTGTTTCTGGCAACATTTTATGTGACAAAATGAGTGATGTGGTTTTTGCATCATTCACATTTGTGGGGTAGACATATACGCCAACAATTTACAAATTTGTTCATTATCTCCGCTTGCGCTGGCTCCACGTCCACCAAACTTCATCCATACCTTAAAGGTACATACCCATGCAGTAGGCACAACATGTTCTTTATATCAGAGACATCATCTGAGACATTTTCTGGCAAATAAACATTCATTCACCATTACCCCACCTATGGATTGTCACTATTATACATTTTATATCAGAAGTAAATTTCCACACTGATATCAGGGGCGATAACAGTGTTTCCTTAAAATGTTAAGGGACATTACTATTTATTCTCTGTATTTATTTAATGTGCAATGATCATACCTTATAGTCTGTCGTAAATATTAGTTTTTCAGGTGACGCATTTAATTAGTATAAATAATTAAAAAATGTCATGCCTCATTTGCATATGAAAATATCCTGATACCACCGCGCGTCACTATCAGTAAAATGAATATTACTAAATTATTATATCTATATAACGGGCACTCGTAAGTTTTAGAACTGGTGGAATAGTGACACAATTATTCACTTATTTAAATCATATAAAGAACAGTTTGTGCCTACTACGTGGGCATGTACCTTTAAATTACCTAGCTGTTGATAGTCCGTTAAACACCAATGTTTCAAATAAAATCATCCATGCCTTGATGGCTCACCGAATCCTCAATGTCACTGAGGACATAGGTTTAAGTTTAGCATTTGCATTTAGGTTGTGTGTTTTGTCGATACAATTTTAATTTTAATTGAGGAGTGGTGGTAGGTTGCGAGAATGCGATGGGTAATTTAACGATCGGGATTCAACTTTACTGGAATCCAGACCGGAGACCTGTAGCCGATTTCATCAAAATTGCAAAGTATACTTTTCTAGCAAAGTATACTTTGAGGGAGAAATCATCTATTTTTCCCGAAATGCATTATGGCATATAGAACTAACCACTGCATATATTTGATGATGAAAAGTATGCATAATTATTATACTGAATTTATTACATTATCACAGCCAAAATGGCTGTGATAATGTAATAAATTCAGTATAATAAAAATTGATAAATTATCCTAAAATTGAAAATGTCTCCCTCAAAGTGTACTTTGCTAGATAAGTATACTTTGCAATGTTGGTGAAATAGGCTACTGGTTGGCCTTCGGGCTCATCTTTGGTATTCTTGTATGTGAGAGTTGAATCCGAGTTGAACCCATTATTCCTAATCCTGTTACCTTTATGGGAAATGGGAAGGGGCCAAGTGACTTTGGTGTGGTATGGACCTTCACCAAGTGAGGTTATTCTAATTTCAGGGAGGGATCGGTTGTGGTCTAGGGGTTAGAACACACGACTTTCAATCCGGATGTTGTGGGTCCAAACCTCGCATAGAGCATCAAAAATACTTTCATAGTATTTCCATCCCACTGGTCTGTCCGATGAGACTTTAAACTGTGGTCCAGTCTCTATATGTCCTTAGCTGTTGCTGGGACATTAAACCCATTCACTTTTCACTTTCGAATTTCAGGGCTGAATGTACATTAACAGTTTAGCATTTACCTTTCGGTCTTATTTTGTCAATAGACTGTTAATCCCTATTATTTGATTTTGGTTAGAGTGTGTGGTCTATGGATATCACACATATCATGGCCCTCGAAATGTACACAGACGTCTGTGGTGTCATCACACTGACACCATTCGGTACATCACGTGACGCCGTCTAACCAATGAAACATCAGCAACAGTAATGTGTATGCCCCCCTATGCGATAGTAAAGGGCATATTGCGTTGCTCTTGAGGTTCCGTATGTACATCCGTCCGTCCGTGTACATTTACATTGAAAAGTCGAAAAGTTTGTAAAACGTTTCTCCAGTTAGCAGTCCAATATGTCAGGGGGCATATCCATGTTTTACAAACATAATGTATAGTTGAAATACAGATCGATGCTGAATGCCTGATTCAGCTAGGTACTGTGTAAAAGACTGCACTGAACAGGTGCCAACTATGACATGAATTTAGGTCACTAGCCAACCATAAACACCCATGAGTGTATATTGATATGTGACTGTGACTGTGCTTATGGGATTTGTGACTGTATAACTCCTGTCATAGATCGTTATCAGGCTACAGGAGTGTGCTATCTGATCAGGAGTCCTGATCAAATGGCACACTCCTGTAACCTGATAACGACATATAGTGATCGCAGGGTGTTTCATTGATGGAATGGCGAGCAGTGCAGATCCTGATCAGACTGTGCGGATGCACAGGCTGATCTGGATCTGCACTGGTCGCAAAACACATAAGCCCCATTTCTCCAGTCACAGACACATGTGTGCACAACCCCATTCGTGTAATCAGACATTACAGTATATCTGACAATAGGAGTAACATGGAGCCCCATCTTGTCCAAAAGTTATTTTTGCCATACACCATATTGTTTACGCTTTCAATCTTAAATGACCACCACACATCTGGTCCCTTTTCCCTTGACGAATCGAATCGTACTGTTCATACCGTTCTCGTCGAGACCAAATATGGATGCATCCATATAAAAAACATGTGGTCCTTTTCCTAAAGTTACTTAACTTGACTTCCTGGTTTACGCTTAGTTGTTATACAATGAATTTTTAGGATAACCACATCCCTCAATGTTTGTTCGATCTGCGTTTGAAAGATTTTACTGAGGGAGCCGTTACAATACTATTTGGTAGCTCATTCCAGCTGTCCACTACCCTGTTGCCAAACGCACTTCTTCTGAGGATTGCATTTTATATTTTTTGAAGAGTTTTAGTGTGTTACCTCTAGTGGAGTGATGCGTGCGCATTGTGAACAGCTTTCCACTGTCTACTTTGTCGTAGCCATGGATGCTTTCGTGTCTGATCTCAACCGTCTGCATTCAAGAGTCGGTAATCCTGGTGCTACCAGTCTTACATGATATGGCTTTGATGCTAGGTCACTTAACTCTTTGCATGCTGGGAAACTTGTGAGCTATAAATAGTTCAAAACTTTTGGACAAAATTCATCACATTTTCTTATATTTCTCCCCGTAAATATCATGAATATGTCTTGGAATTTCATTAGAATCGAGTCCTGAAGACTCGATTCTAATGAAATTTCAAGACATATTTACAGAGACAAATAAAACATATACTCCTAATTCGTTTGGCGGATATGTTCACGGCTAGCATGCAACGAGTTAACAGTTTCGTAGCTCCTATCTGGACATTTTCAATGGCTATTTTGTCTTTTTTATCCGAGCTATTAGCTCTGATTTAGTAACTATATGAAAAGTCTCAGTCATTGCAGATATGCTAATGAGTTAAGTGGCGGTCGCAGTGTCACTGTTTGCGGGTTTAACTTTAGAAAAACACGCGGTACTACGCCATAAAAAAGTAGCTCAACAACAGTAAAACAGCGAGCTATCTTACCCTTTCAGCGTAATACATGTGTTGTTTGCTTTTTTGCGCTATATGTGTGTTATTGCAAAAGTTTTTGTATACTTTATAAACTATTAACTGTTATGTATTAATATGAGTTCTTGTTATGTATGTTGATATTTTGCGCAATGATATAGTAGGGGGCGGGATTTCCCTGTGACGTTTTTCTTGAATGACCAATCAGATTAAAGCTTACATTCTGAACTTTACATAGGTCAATGGCTCGATAAAATCCGACATTGGACAGCGAAATGATGATGATATAAAGCAGAAACATTGTTTTTTGACAGTTACATACTGTTTTAATCATCTTGAGCCATCGATATTATTAATCAGTGTCCATTTTACGTAAAGAATCAACTAATCTATAATGAATTTAGTAAAACAGTTCGCGCGGAAATCCAAACTTTCCAAATAGGTGCTAGCAATTTTTGATAATTACACGTGTGTGTTAGCGCATACGCTGCCGACAGTCTTGCAACTTGACGTTACACAGCATATACAGTACGATACACTTCACAAAGCGAATGCGAGAAACTGAGTTCGGATCGGAGATGCTGGCTAGAATTGGACAAGAATTTGGTCACAAGAATATCCAAAATGTTCGGGTGTATTCGGCGCATTTTGTCAATGGTAAGTCCTTGATATTATAAATAATCCGATAGTTCTACTTGTCAGCTGGTGAGACAATGTAAGCTGGTGTAATCATTATATTGTGTGTGAACCCCATCCAGAGCTCCAGATAAGCTGCGTATTTGCGTAAATACCCAATTAAAAATGCCAAAAATCCAATTAAAATCAGAAGTAGTGAGTATCAAAAAGCAATGAGAACAATTGTGGTAGCTTTATCATGCTGCAGAAAACAATAAACAGACCCCAATATAGCATATTTTTCCATGAAAACACATCCAAGGAGACAATTCTAATGAAATGCCAAGATATGTTTTCATCTCGAAACAAACTATTCAATAATTGCTGTCTGTTGATGTGTAAACAGTAGTGTGATTTAATTTTACCCAATTAAAATTTTGAAATACCCAATTGCTTCAGAACTGATGGAGTGACAATACTCAATTACTAATTCCTTATCTGGAGCCCTGCGGCCATCCACTGAATTATAATGTTTGACACCCGTGCTGTCACTTAGCATGCTTAAGACGTGCGAGATGGTGTATTTTGATGAACCTCAGACAAATAAAAAATTGCAGTTTGTGTGGAATTTCATGAAAAATGTTTACAGATTTTGCGATATTTTCTGTAAATCATGCCAAACTTTGATGAAATTCTCAGAGCAAATGCAGAATGTCACCATGTTGTCACCATTCAATGTTATTTATGAAAGATATTTTAAATTTTGTAAATATTTTTCATCAAAGTGCGCACATGTTTGTACATGCAAAATCACATGGCGCATGTCATATGTATAAAATTTCTCATAAATTGTCAATATTTCAGTTATATTTCATAAGAGTACACCTTTTCTTTTTTATTTCTCCTCAAAAGTGCATGTAAATGTTGTGACCACTCATCTGGACCGTCTCAGCAAGAATGTTCAGATGGTGTATGCAACATATACTTCCGAGAAGAAATAATAAAAATAAATGTGCAAAGTTACAATATCCGACAAGTACACATGTATGTATTTGTTTTTAATATATATCATGTATATGTTTCAGGAAAGAAGGCAGAGTTGTATGACCATCTTAACTCAAACTGGGCACAATCAGTTAATCCGGGCGGACAAAAGCGAGCATCATCTACATCAAGATATGATCGGCAGCAGGAAAAGAAGAGAATGAAGCCAGCTGAATCCACAACTATTGTTGGACCTGATCACACTGAGACGGGTATGGATATGGGTGACAGCGTTGATGAAGACGGCGTTCAGTCACAGACTGGTGTTGATGGTCCACTCATGGAGGCTATGTCGCTGGAGCTGCAAGAACTGCGTACAGAGAATGGGGAGCTGAAGAAAAAAGTGGCCCATTTGGAAACTAAATTCACTGCAAGTTATGTTAAGGGTAGTGACGAGAAGGTGAAACGTTTAACAGGATTACCATCATTCACAGTTCTATCTATATTGTTTAATTTTCTGGAGCCTCACCTGCCATCCAGTCTGGTCATGCCCAAATTCAAGTTAATGACATTAACATTAGTGAAATTGCGACTAAATTTGTCAAATCTATTTCTTGCGTATGAATTTGACACTACTCGATCAACAATATCTAGACTTTTTACACGGACAATTGACTGTATGTACAAGCGGCTAAAGAAACTCATAAGATGGCCAGAGCGCGAGATATTGAGAAAAAGCATGCCAATGGAATTTAGGAAGTACTTCGGCCACAGGTGTGCAGTGATAATTGATTGTTTTGAGGTATGTATTGAGAAACCAAGTGGTTTGAAAGCCAGAGCAGAAACCTGGTCTTCATACAAACACCACCACACTGAAATTTCTAATTAGAATTACTCCTCAGGGCACTGTGTCCTTCATATCGAAAGCATGGGGTGGTCGTGTGAGTGACAAGTTTGACAGAGAACAGTGACTTCCTGTCCAAGTTATTATCTGGGGATTTAGTGTTGGCGGACAGAGGATTTGATGGCTCGGTAGCTGCAGAAGTGAAGATTCCAGCATTTACGGAAGGTCGTGATCAGCTATCCCCTCTGGACGTGGAATCAACGTGTAAACTTGCCCACTCAAAAATACATGTGGAACGGGTTATTGGTTCAGTTCGACAGAAATATACTATATTGAACAGTTGTCTTCCCCATTAATTGTCTCATGAACAAGGATAAGTTTGGTAAGAGCGTCACTGACAAAATTGTTACCGTTTCGTGTGGACTAGTAAATTTGTGTGACTCAAATGTTGATTTTAACTGAACCAAATTGATCTACACTGGTCCTTGCACTTCTTCGTGTCCTTTTGTAAATACTTAAATCCTCTTTTTCTGATTCACTTATTTCGCGATCAAACATTTAATTTTCTATTGATTGCAAGGAAATAGCGATTCTGCGATTTCGGTCGGCTGCCAGCATGGTACCGGTAAACAGGTTGTCTGTCGGTCGGTATAGTCGACTATACCGACTGACAGCCGACCTGTTTATCTGTACCATGCCGGCAGCCGACCGAAATCGCTGAATTGGTATTCCTGGGCCAGGGGTGTGGAATTTCTTCCATCAAATTTGCTGGCACCTTTTGAAATTAAAATCATATACATATCCCAATACAAAACCATTTTTAGCTCGACTATTCGAAGAATAGTTAGAGCTTATGTAGTCACCCCGGCGTCGGTGTCAGCGTCAGCGTCACCGCCACCGTCACCGTCACGCCTTGGTTAAGGTTTTTAGTCAAGCTTGTATATGGAATACTACTGGCCCTACACCCACCTTACTTGGACAACTTCATCTCCTAGTGATGTACATCAATAACCCCTAATCTATATTTGACCTACATTTCCTCTTGAATTACTTAGTTAATTCCCCTTGGTTAAGGTTTTTAGTCAACCTTGGTTACGGTTTTTAGTCAAGCTTGTACATGGAATACTATTGTGCATACTGACACCATACTTGGACAACATTTTCTCATAGGGATGTACATCAATAACCCCTGATCTATATTTGACCCTGACCTACATTTCCTCTTGAATTACTTAGTTAATTCCCCTTGGTTAAGGTTTTTAGTCAAGCTTGTATATGGAATACTCCTGGCCCTACACCCACCATACTTGGACAACTTCATCTCCTAGTGATGTACATCAACAACCCCTGACCTATATTTGACCTTGACCTACATTTAACCTTGAATTACTTAGTTAATTCCCCTTGGTTAAGGTTTTTAGTCAACCTTGATTAAGGTTTTTAGTCAAGCTTGTACATGGAACACTAGTGTGCATAGAGACACCATACTTGGACAACCTTTTCTCATAGGGATGTACATCAATAACCCCTGATCTATATTTGACCTTCGCCTACATTTCCTCTTGAATTACTTATTTAATTCCCCTTGGTTAAGGTTTTTAGTCAAGCTTGTAGATGGAATAATCCTGGCCCTACACCAACCATACTTGGACAACTTCATCTCCTAATGAGGTACATCAACAACCCCTGACCTATATTTGACCTTGACCTACATTTAACCTTGAATTACTTGAATTAGTTAATTCCCCTTGGTTAAGGTTTTTAGTCAACCTTGGTTAAGGTTTTTAGTCAAGCTTGTAGATGCAATACTATTGTGCATACAGACACCATACTTGGATAACTTTTTCCCATAGGGATGTACATCAATAACCCCTGACCTATATTTTACCTTCTCCTACATTTAACCTTGAATTACTTACTTATTTCCACTTGGTTAAGGTTTGTACTCAAACTTGGTTAATGTTTATAGTCAAGCTTGAAATATGAAATACTCCTGGGCCTGCAGCAATCATACTTGGAAAACTTCATCTCCTAGTGATGTACATCAATAATCCCTGACCTATATTTGACCTTGACCTACTTGTATCCTTGGATTACTTAGTTATTTCCCCTTGGCTAAGGGTTTTAGTCAAGCTTGTATATGGAATACTCCTGGACCTACAGCAACCATACTTGGAAAACTTCATCTCCTAGTGATGTACATCAATAACCCCTGACCTATATCTGACATTGACCTACATTTAACCTTGAATTACTTACTTAATTTCCCTTGGTTAAGGTTTTTATGCAGGCCGCGGCCACCTTGTTTGTCAAGCTATGTGTACATCGACAACCCTCGAGCTATGTTGTTCTCCTACAGCTCTTGTTAATAGAAGCTAAACATGTATACTTTATCATTTATTCCATTATCATGATTACCACATAAAGCATGTAATAATAAAGTATAAACACTCATAGTAAGCATGATATTACTTCCTTGCAATGGTAATATTACCAGTGTAGGCACAGATCAGCCTGCACATTCACATACAGGAGTGTGCTAGCAGATTAATATCCAGATTGATCAAACCCCATAAGGCCTTTTCCTCAAGCCACGGTCACATATACTTTTCTATATTTGTGATGCACCGTTAGAGAAACAGTCCACTTACTTCACTGATGCTGCACTCCGTGCCGACGGAAATAGTTCAAGACAATCCACTTGAAAGATACAATAGGCGCCATTAATTGTAAAAAAATGTTTCAAGACGAGTAGTAATTTTATTGATTTTTTAACACTCATCTAGAAACATTTTACAATGGCGCATATCGTATTTTTCAAGTGGATTGTCTTACATTTTCCACCGGTGCGGAGTGCAGCATCAGTGTAATAATGATAATTAAGATGCGCCATGTGATGTTGTTCCTACAAAAATGGGCGTAATTTCATAAAAAAATTACAAAATTTACGATATTTTTTTGGAATGACACCGAAGGTTGTCGAAATTTTCAGATCAAATGCAGAATTCTATTTCGCATTTGCTTTGAGAATTTCATCAACTTTCAGCATATTTCATGAAATTGCGCACCTGTTTGTAGTTACAAAATCACATGGTGCGTCTTGATTATACAGACAGTATATCTGCATTGGCAATAAATACATTGAAGTTCACATACAGTATTTGTACACCAAATTAATCACCTTTTTACACGCTTGTTTTTCTTAAATTCTGGCATCTTTCTACAGTCTGGGCAATAGGTATATATATAAGATTCCGGCACCTCGTGTTAATTTATGGCAGCCGGTGTTTTTATAAACTTGGATGTATAAGGTCATTGAACTTTATTCATGACGGATGTAACATTTCAGATGGATATATTAAAGAATTTACGTAAACTACACTAATATTCAGTATATTATTATCATATTTTCAAGAAGGCCGCCAAAAATCGGGTATTTATGAGATTTCGGTTGACTTGCTACATATTTGTGTAATGCTAAGCGCCTTCACCTATATTCAAAGGTTAATTCTTTCAACTGGAATAATATTGCAGTTAATGTACTCCATTGTCAGAAAACTCAAAATGGCCGCCAAGTAAATGGCAAATCCATAATATTTACTAAATATAACTGGGAGAATTTGGTTGGGGAAGAAATCAACACTTCTCTCACTTTTCCCTGAGATTCCGTAACTACTAAAATATGGACATATATTGAACCCTGATTTGATCGGCTAATAACATCATGCTCTGAATGACTTTTCATTTGTATTATGAATTAAAAAAAGTATATTTAGATAATTAGATATTAATTTAAATAAATATTTCGGCATCATTTACTCAATAAATTAAAATTGAATGTGTAGCTGAAATGAAAGTGAAAGTAGAACATTTTTGTTATATCCTCCGGGTTACAAATCGCTGAGGATTCCTATTTGAATCGGAAAATGATATGAATTTTAAATTTAGGAGACTGTGTCAGGAGAAAATGGACTGATGACATATGTCACCAGTCTAGTTCCTGAGCTATGACTGTGACAGGAAAAAAGGGACTGATGACATATGTCACCTGTCGTGTTCCATGCATGACTGCTCGCTCTTGTTTGTAATTGTTGTAAAATATATAAAGTTTAAACTGTGTCTACAAAACTATAGATATTATAGGTATACCCACCCCCCCCCCCCCCCCCCCCCGGCATACAAAGTATGTCGAGTGGTATATAGTTTTCGTAATTCCATCCGTCCACGTTAAAGAGTTTGGGTACCCATTATCTCTGTGACGGAAAGTCGGATGGACCTCAAACTTCATATACTTCCTTATCATCAACCATATTTTCATTCCATACCACACTCATGCGGCCATCATTTCCAAGGTCAAGGTCAAATTACTTAGAAATGTGCATCCGTACGATTTGCCTTAAAGTTTTCTGCAACCGTAAGTCAGATTGACTTCAAACTTCATATACTTCCTTATCATCATCCATATTTTCATTACATACATGTACCACACCCATGTGACCTTCATGTCCAAGGTCAAGGTGAAATTACTTTGAACAATCATGTTTGTCAAGATAACTATTGTTTTTGCAGCATTGATAATGTATATTGATTCGACGAATATATTGATTTTAAATGGAGTATATATAATTTTGTGTGTGAAATATTAAAATGGTTGAGCACGTACTGCGAAGGATTTCAGGACTTTCAGTCCTTTGATTGCAGTATGGAGCCAAAATTAATGTAGCGTACTCAAAGTGAGGTCGTACTAAAGCCTTATATAGGGTCAGAAACATCTCCTTTTCCATAACTGTAAATGTTTTAGATATTAAGCCCAAATTCTTGTTTGCTTTGATGACCTTTTCGCTGATGGCAAATTGAATTTGTGACTGTGATTGGAGAATGGGGCTTATTGGTTTTCCGACCAGTGTAGATCCATATCAGCCTGTGCATCCGTACAGTCTGATCAGGATCTGCACTGTTCGCCATTCTATCAATGAAACACCCTTCATCCTTTTAACAAGCAATATATAGTTCGTTATCAGGCTACATGAGTGTGCTATTTAGTCAAAAATCCCACATACCCAGTCACATTGTAGCTTTTCCTTCTTTTCGTCTGCTATTCATGTTTTCCATTTTCCCATCAAAAACATGCATTGACAGTACTTAATAATCATTTCAAATGGAAATGATTCTCAGATGCTGCCAAACCATGTTTTATTGTCTGAGAAGACAAACTATGAAAAAAGAACAGACGAAAATTTTCGTTCCCGCATTATAATTTATGTGTTAAATGCCCACCACCCAACTGGAGTAGTCCTTTTTCCCTTCAGTCATTTTAACTTTTCCTGCTACTTGTGGGAACCACCTCTGATGATGAGCTTTTATGCATCGGGTTGTCCAAATGTAAGGCATTTTCGGAATCGTTCAGGACCACCCTGATGCCTGGCAACCCCATGGCCAGTGGCGCGTTTCTCACGCGGTTTGACCGCCTCAGCCCCCGCGTCTCATGTGTGTAGATCAGCGGGTGGATGATCGGGGTCATGAACGCGAAGAACAAAACCCCGTCCTGTATCATAGCAAGGACGATACTCCGCGGTAGCGCGAATTCAACAACGGAGACGACGATATGCGGACCCCAACATATCAGGAAGGACGCCACGATCGCTGCCGTCATTTTTGTCGCTTTGTTGTCTTGGCGACGCGTCTTCTCGGCGACATCCAAGGCGGCAGCGTTCGTGTTCGTAATGAGGCTGTCCCGGCGTGGTCGGGCGCGCCGGAATACAGTGAACGTCCGAGTTCGGGTCCTCGCTACCTTCAAGACTGCACGGTAGCAGAGTATTATAACCACGACAGTTATAACGAATATAATGACGTCATACACGTCGTATAAGTAGTACGGCTGGAACGTCCATAGTACGTTTCTACACGGTAAAATAAGAACACTTTCTAACTGGCCTTCTTCTAATTTGCCCATCAATAAAGACAAACTTGGCAAAGTAAACCCGATGAAAGCGGCCAGTATAACCAAGAAACGGCATAGAATAACTTTCTCGCGTGTGAACGTAGTCGTGGTGGGCTTGACAACAGCGGTGTATCTGTCGACGCTAATCATGAGAATGGTGAGCGAGCTGGCCGAACTGGCGAACATGACGGCGCCCTCCTTCATGAAGCAGACGACCAGATTGTCTGCCGCGTTCACCACCAACACCGCCACCATGAGCGGCACGACTGTCGTTGCTATGATAAGGTCCAGCACTTTGAGCAGTGTCACAAAATGGTTGCCTTTGACCAGTGTCGCCCTCTGTCTGTCCCAATACCACGTGATGAGTACAACCAGATTACAACCGACACCCGCTACTATTTGAAGTGAGTATAGCACCGACATGATCACGATAAAAGCAAAGGGATATTCCTCCATTTGGCACGCGCTGTACACACGTCACTGTTATTATATAGCGCTGTAGTGATAATACACATTCACGAGTATCCTATGCCAAGCTCTGTGATTCATTCATTCGAATTCTGTAGCGCAGTTGTATTTAATTGACATGCATTCACTGGTGTTCTATATCGCATTATTCGGAATCGTAAGATGTTCATCCCATTCACATTTCACTGTAAGTCCAATTGTGGAAGCTGTGTCATTATCGTTGTGTGTAACCATACCCACCGTGGCAATCTGGAAAGCAGTGAATAAATGAATAAGACAAAGTATGTGGTTTTGTGCCTAAGAAGATGTGCAATTTTTCATGAAAATATTTACAAAAACTGTGATATTTTCGGTAAATTGTCATAGAATTCTGCATTTGATTTGACTATTTCGTCAACATTGGACCTCATTTACGGAAAATATCGCAGAGTTTGTAAAAACATTTTTATGAGATATCACACATCTTCTTGGGTACACAATCACATGACCTGTCTCAGATATGTATACAGTGTTTGGCGTTGTAGTAGAAGAAAGACACACTGGGAGAAGGGTTGCATACATTATGAACATTAAAGGAACTGTGACCCGGAACATATATATAATTTGTTTTTGTTTATTGACTTAAACTAAGTACAGTTCCTCGTCATGATAAATGTAACTATGCATACAATAATATAAATATACACATGATAGGTAATGAATGAACATGAAATGACATGGATTGCACCATTAGTGATTTCAGCAGAGAGTGGAAATAGTAATTTTATAACGTATTAACCATTTCAGCCATACATACTATAGGCCAACATTTGAAAACACTGCAGATCCAGACGAGCCGGCTCGTAATGAGTCGTCTCATCATGATCTGCAATGTTTGTCCCTATTTTAAAGATTTTACAAATTTACAGTACCTTTTCGATTAATGTAATACTTCAATATTTTCAAGAGACAATGTCATATGTTTCTGTGTGAAAGGGTTAAGTATTGCATGAATAAGCGTTTCCGTATTGCAAACGCTTCTGATAAAAAGTTACATAGATTAATTAATTATCTTCTATTTGACGATTGTAGTAATACAACAAGTTTGTACACGCTAGGATTTGTCATGTAGTATCGCTTAATGTATTTCCTTCGAATATTCTCAAATACTGGACATTTGATTTGGTACTCGTCCTCTAAGTCATTTGTATTGCACAATTGACATACACGTTCATGCCTTTCGGATCGATTGGGACCGTATCTGCCAGTTTCTATTTAATTAATGCGTGGAATGACAGCATAAGTTTGCTCAATGTGATTCTTAGCCATTTGTTTCTAACTTTGTCCAAATAGCATGAATACTCAAACTTTGGTTTTACATACTTCTACAATGTTAATGCTCTATTAGTCTGTACATCCGCGTGCCATTTTTGCACGAAACAATCAAGCAACGCTTGCTTGAATTGTGCAATAAATGCATTTTCGGACACACACTGAGGGTCATTCCAAACATACGCGAAGCCGTGGGTATCCAGCAAATATTTAACGTTTGTTGCCCAGTTATTAACACCGTTTGTACAATCTAATAGAGCATTATTATACTTTTAGTATACAGTTTTTTTTCCTGGTCAATTTAAACCAGTATTTGACTATCCGGGCGTATCTATTAATGTACAGTGGATATCGGCATAGTTCACCATAAACTCCTACATTACTAGTTGATAATTTCACACCGAGAATTGTTTTACAAAACTTAAGATGAATTCGTTCTAGTTTTTTCAATTTCGTGTTCCCCCACACTTCACAACCATTTGAAAGGATAGACAACACAAACGCATCGAACAATTGACACATAATCTTTGGGGAGAAGTCATATGGCCGCGTGTGTGCAATTAGTACGTTCATGGCTTTAAGCGTTTTTCCGGATAGCGTCTGTTGGTTTAACGTAAACGAGCCAGATAGTTGAAATCGTCCGTCACCTCCAACAATTGTCCATTGTAGTTCTATCTTTCGCCGGCCCTAACTCTGCCTCGCTTACGGAAAACGACAACTAACGTCTTTGTCGTATTTACTTCCAGTCCCCACTTCGCGCAATATTCATATAACTTATCTAAGCTGTCTTGGAGCTCTAACGGATATTTTGCAAGTAATACCATATCGTCGGCGAATAATAGTAATATGATTGTTATATCGTCTAGAGTTAGTCCGCTATTAATGTTGTCTTGTAAATAAAGTTCTAGGTCTTCTATAAAGATGGCGAATAAGATCGGAGACATTATCTCCCCTTGTCGCAAACCGATTTTGATGTAAAAAAAGTCCGATTATTGTCCACTAAGTTTCACACATGATTTTACCGTTTTATAAATCCCTCGTATAAGGCGTAGCATTTTTCCGTCGACTCCTAATCCGTGTAGTTTGAGCCACAACGCGTTCTGGTATATTGAATCGAATGCCGCAGTTTACGCAAGTCTATGAATGCACACTATAGGCGCTGTTTACAATTAAGTATTTTCTCAATTATGGATGTCAGTACAAATATTGCATCTGTTGTAGATTTTCCCTTCTGGAACCCGAATTGTGCATCTGAAATAGCATTGTTTGATTCACACCATTCACTTACACGACTGTTTAAAACACTGGTGAACAACTTTCCGAGACAGCTTACAAGTGTGATTCTACGATAATTGTTTGTGTCATTTGCGTCGCCTTTGTTTTTGTATAGTGGGACGATAAAGCCTTCGGTCCATGCATAGGGGAAATGTCCAGTGTCGAACACAAGGTTAAATATATATGTTAAATGGGCTGCTACGATATCTCCGGCCTCCTGAAAATACTCATTTAATAAATGGTCTCCCGCTTCAGCTTTCTGTCTGTTCAACTTCCGGATTGCCTTTTCCACTTCCGGTATAGTGATTCGCTGGTTTAGTTCCACAAAACTTACATTTGGGGTTGCTGAAGTTGTGTTCGTTGTTGAATGTATCTGCTTCATCTAATTTTGTATCGTTAATTTCCATCGACATATTCTTAAAATACGTATGGAACTCATTTACCGATATATCCTGTGCAGTTTTACGTTTGTTTTCGAAACATATTTCCAGAAGTCACGTGGTTTTTTATTTTTCATATCTTCAATTTCTTTTGATCTAACTATCTGGTATTTTCTTTCGGATAACGTCTTTATAAGAATTTCTAAATTCGCACAGTATGTGTTTTTCACTAATGTGAATTCCGTCAATGCGCGCTTATATCGTTGCTTCACTGGTGTGCATTGATCGTCAAACCATGCATTACGACGTTGTCCAGTGTACTTTGGGTTAGTGTTCGTGTTGTAAGTCTTACATTTGCTAAACAATGGGTCTGCGACGCTGCGTATTACATTTGTAAATTCTGATATCATGTCATGTACTGTCTTTAAATTTGACGTTTCCGCGTTTCGGTGTGATTCTATATATTAAGAATAGGTAAGGCACCAATAAGGGCACTTCGATAATCGCCCCTTCTATTTTCACACCACTTATAGCTTATGTTGGTTCGTGTAGTGTTTACACACGCTGGCGGCTTACCGTGTATCGTAAATGTTAACGGTGCATGGTGACTAAATTCATTGACATTTTCTACTCTAAAATTACTCACTGAACGAAAGTCATTTTCTTTCAATAAAATGTAATAATTACACTGCACCCCTGCCGATTAAAGTACGTATATGCGCCGATGTTGTGATCTTCCCCGAGGCGTCCATTGGCCAGTCGAAGCGACGTCGCTTTGCACAGATCGATAAGCTTGGTTCCCTACGCGTTGGTAACCATGTCCTGCGAACCTCTAGCCAGAGGCGAATCTGGGAAATAACCATCGGTATCGATGTCACGCACGCACCTGTCTAGCACAATATAGTCTGGCTTACATGACACTCTTGCGTTGCCAACGTTTCAAAATGGTATATATCATCATGTAATACCTGGTATAAATGACGTGTCTAGCTGGCGAGTCTTCAGCCCACAAGTAAACACCGCACATATAAATATCGTTCACATTTCCAAAGTAGTGTGCGTCTACTTTTAACAATACAATAGTGTCGTAATTGTTTCTTAATACTGTTATGCCGTCTTTAATGTTGCTTTTGCAATACACCACAATGCCCCCGCTGTTTCTACGTGCCCGTCTGTGTTTAAATTTACGATAAAAATTGAAGCATGTGTAGCCACTGATTTCTATATCACTGTGTTCATCGGTCCACGACTCAGATAGAATAATTATATAATTTCCCTTTAATATTTCAATAAAGTCCGATTCTTGTTGTTTGGAAGATGATAGACCGTTACAGTTCCAAACTAGAATGTTCAATCCACTCTCGGCGGTTTCCTACGCATCACGCACTGGGTTTCCATATATATATAGCGTGTCATAACGGATCGAAAAGTCCCGACACTGGCCGATTCGGCGTGTCCTTGGGCAAGACACATTCATGATAGCCTAGTCCTATCGGATGGGGACTTAAATAGTCGGTCCCGACATGCAAGGTCATCGAACCAGTGTCGTCGTTAAATCAAAGCATTTACATTTTTATCCATGCTTGTTTCCCCGCCTGTTTGGCGTCCTTTAGTTTAGGAATAAGCTTACCCCGTTTTGTCACAACTTCCGGTGGGAATTGCTCGTGCATGAAGAAGTTCGTACCCTCCAATTTAAGCCTCGATTTACGAATCATCTCACGGTCAGAAATATGTTAAATTTACACACAATTTTACGATTTCCCCCGGGAGCATTTGTCGGCCCCATTCTATGCACCCTATCCAGTTTCATGTTATCGGCCAACTCCTTTGCAACGCCAAGTTTCTCATGCATACATGTTCTAAGTTTCATTTCAGTCTGTTCATGCTTTTCGTTCTGCTCTTCGGGGATATTTCCAACAATCAAGTTATTGCGCATGGACTGTGCTTGCAAGTAAATAACTGAGTCTTTTAATTTTACATTTTCCATTTCCATTGCGGTTAGCTTATCATGTGCCGCGCCTGCCGAGAACTCAACCGTGTCTAACCTATCGTCCAATTTATTAAATTTGCCACTATCTTCTTTGGATTTGTCGGCAACATGAGTCCACAACTTTCGGAGCTCAAAATTATCAACCTTTTTCTCCGGTTTGTCTAATGTTTCCAACTTTTTATCGACAATAGTAAGCTTGCTATCAAGTTTTGTCAGATAAGTTATAATATCTGCATTTGTTGGATTTGCACGGTTCGTATCCATATTTGCGTTTTGTTCAGTGGAATTAGGGGCGGTAACTGCGTCTGGTATGTCTCTATTTGTTGTAGGCAGTACATCACATTTCAATGTCGGAGATTTGGTCAAGACAGCAGTATCAGCGTTGTAAGCGAGTGAAAATACGGACGGATATAATGCATTGTGATTATCTGGAGTCACTGGTCCGTACAATA
Organism: Conchocele bisecta; assembly: GCA_029237695.1. Taxonomy (NCBI): domain Eukaryota; kingdom Metazoa; phylum Mollusca; class Bivalvia; order Lucinida; family Thyasiridae; genus Conchocele; species Conchocele bisecta. The sequence goes on from CM055265.1 coordinate 140,874,373, forward strand.
CAGAGTTCGCATTGCATAAATCAATAGGTCGCTAACAATACATACATATAATTCCAGCACAAAATTATTTACACAATTCCCTAACATTTGATTGGCCCGTAGCAAGTCTCTGTCCAAAATTTATATCCCAGTAAACTCCCACGCCGAACTACTTTCCATAACCGTGAGGCGCAGTTAAAATAATTCTTAAGAAAACGGAAAATAAACACATTTTCTTGATGAATTTATTTCAAATGCTGGAATTATAAGGAATGAATGGCCTTTTTGGTGAATTTATCGGGGATATAAACTTGGAAAAGTCACGGGAATACTGGACGAGGCCTTCTGGCCTTCGTCCAGTATTCCCGCGACTTTTCCAAGTTTATACCCCGATAAATTCCACAAAAAGGCCATTCATTCCTATAGTAGTTTCAACTTTGTACAAAGACACGAAAGAGAAACTGATCAAAAATATTAATAGTGAACTGAGTCATAAGACTTGGTATGACCCAGTAGTGAAGGAGATCTATGAACCCATGTAAAGAAGAAATGAACGCAATACGTCATCATGAAATCATAAAAGCATGACACGCGCACCATGGTGGTCGAGGAGTAGTTCAACACTGTAACATTGTACTAGTAGCCTCCATCAGCAAGGTGTGTGATCACATGGCTACTACAACAACAACAAGTACTGAAACTTCCAGAAGCCCTCCGATTCAAAGTACGTATTCTTTTATTTTGTCCTTATTATGTAACGGATTTCGATGAACTATGGCGCATCAAACGAACGCGTCTTGTTAAACTGCATATGGTGGTCTCGGTACTTTGACCCAAACTTCTGTCGTTTTTGCGAAGAATCGATTTCCGTGTCTACTGACAAAAACGACATAAGTATCTGCCGAACTCCAGGGACCGCCACATGCAGCTCACGAAGACGCGTTTGCTGCACCATATGTCATCAAAATCCGTTGCCTATTAAGGAAAATATCAAATAATACTCACTTTGGAGTGGGCGCGCTTTCCACACTTTCAGCCATTGTTGTTGTTGTTGTTGTAACTACGTGATCATGCACCTGATCGTGTTACGTTTGGGGTGTATAATTCCCATTTGTGTGCTGTATGACAACACCTGGGTTTTCGATTGCGATGTGTTTTTTTCAGTATGTGAATGACATTTAACATATGGTAGTTGTACTGAAAAATGCACCTGCATAATTGACAGTTTGATGATATGAGGTGACGAAAAGTTTACCACTGTAACATAAGCCATATAAATAGCGGCCAATGGGAATTAGTTCGTCCACCTGTTTATCTTGCGACGCATTAGACCCTGGCACCTTCCCAAATTGGTGGAATTGGCAAACGTCAAGGATTGCATCCTTCTACTTCAATCCCAGTGGCTGCTATTATTGATACTCCATAGCCCCACAGATACTATTGGTTGCTGACCACGTATTTAGATGGCGCTGATCATCAGTCGGATGAATTTGACCAATGGTATAAAAGGCTGGTTCGAGCCAATTCCCACCATTAGATATAAGCCAAACAATTAAAAAAACAAAAAAAAACAGTCGTGCACACCGTGAAGTAGGGAATTACAGTAAATGTTAAATTTATTTAGAAACTTTAGATAACTTAATAAATTGTAACTTAATTAAATGAAAAAGTAAGGGTTGTATATTGACTTTGAAACTGTTAATTAACCTTTAGACCGCTGCACAAAGCAATTGCCGTCCGATGTTGCTTTATATCTAGCCTTATTTCTCAATAAAACATGGTTTAACAGCACTTTATAATCATTTCCAATGGAAATGATTCTAAAGTGCTGTCAAAGCATGTCGGAAATGATTATAAAGTGCTGTCAAAGCATGTTTTTGGTGATAAAAATGGAAAATAGAAAATAAACAACAGACGACAAAAAATAATATAGCGGTGTAAGCGTTACATCCCAGCAACATGACAACGCGGCGCATGCTCTCCACGACCAGAGGTATGCGGCCCCAAAAGAAAAACATCAGTACGTAAAATCCGTAAAATAATAAAAACAAATGCAACGAAAATCCCACAAACCGGTGTATATTATATTATGGTGAGGCCATATTCGCAAACACATGGTGAAGAATAGTATTGTATAAACATGTTTATGTCCTCGTTATAAATACAATGTGCGTGCCGTACACTCCGTGGTCATATTTAATTGAACATTATCCGTTGCAAGATCTTGAACATTTAGATCGACCATGTAGCAAACTTACAATACATGTATGTTTGTTATTTGTCGATAACAATAAACAGCTCTGACGCGCAGGGATGTTTCTGACGCGGCGGTATCTGAGAGGCAAAGTACTTGTTTATTGCCTTATATTAGTTCGCACCGAACGGGTCCCGATACTATACTTTCGGTTTAGAGATGTTGTGCTATATAACACGACGTGAAGGAATGAGTGATCGTAGCTAATTTCCCTTTGCAAATATTTTAGAGATCCTGTCCTATGCACAGGTGGAAGACTCGGACCTATGACACCAAAAAAATGCCTATTAAAAAAAATCCCATTACCCCACCCACTTGGTCTCGTACAGTACTATACGTTAATTCAAGGTGAGTATAAATAGCGCTATTATAGAAAGAGCCCTCTTTTTTCCGGCTCGCACAAACACAATAAACATCGATTAAATGTATGAAATATGTCTCTGGCAATCGATAAAGGTATTAGGTGTGTGAATATACTCACTTCAAATCGCTGTTTCAAGTATTTATTGAGTTATTCGCGTTTTGATTACCCCATCCAAAGCGAAAGTTGCGTGTACGAAAGAATCTCACACGAATCGGAGGCCGTCCGGCTGGATTATCGGTCATATTTGGCCGATAGCTGATCGCCAGCTCAAACTAAAGTCGTGCACCATGATCATATACATTAGAGACTCCAACCATACAAAGTTCGTCCAATTGTGATCGTTCGCCGATCTAAAAAACATTTTTTTCTATAATTTCGTTCATTATCTGGAACTGGGTCAATGCACTATCTTCCATAATACAACCACCGAAGCGTCTATGTAAGAACATCTCTGATTGGTTAAACCTAAAAATAGACGCGAGGACTTTCCCTTTTCAGGGTTTCCGGAAGACATAATCTGATAGTACGCGAATCATGAAAGAAAGTCAATAAAATTAGAAAAAAGTGTTTTTTAGATCGGCGAACGATCACAATTGGACGAACTTTGTATGGTTGGAGTCTCTAATGTATATGATCATGGTGCACGACTTTAGTTTGAGCTGGCGATCAGCTATCGGCCAAATATGACCGATAAACCAGCCGGACGGCCTCCGATTCTGTGTGAGATTCTTTCGTACACGCAACTTTCGCTTTGGATGGGGTAATCAAAACGCGAATAACTCAATAAATACTTGAAACAGCGATTTGAAGTGAGTATATTCACACACCTAATACCTTTATCGATTGCCAGAGACATATTTCATACATTTAATCGATGTTTATTGTGTTTGTGCGAGCCGGAAAAAAAGAGGGCTCTTTCTATAATAGCGCTATTTATACTCACCTTGAATTAACGTATAATACTGTACGAGACCAAGTGGGTGGGGTAATGGGATATTTTTTAATAGGCATTTTTTTGGTGTCATAGGTCCGAGTCTTCCACCTGTGGTCCTATGCTGTATTTCAGAGTTTATTTCTTACTGAACAGCACAAAACATGAGTTTTGCGAACAGAGTAGACCCAGATCAGATGTGCAGTCTGATCTGAGTTTACACTGTTTGCAATAATAGTAATAAGTGCGAACATATGAATCCGGATAAGATTGTGCATATATATATATATATACAGTATGTAGGATGATCTGGATCAACAATAGTCGAAATCACTATATTTGTTCATTTTCATAAGAAATCATGTAACATTCGCCCTTTTCAAAAGCAATAAGGCCCTAAAATTCACAATTTAGACCGGATTTCTATAACAACGGGAGATAACAAGCTACGGTCCCTCATTGCTGTCTCACAAGTGTGATAAAACATCAACAATGAGGTCCACGTCCATTGATTGTTGTTTCACGTCGTTAAATACGACAGGTTCGCGCACAAGTGCGCCACAAATATCGGCATTCCAATAAATGATGTTCTGGAATCGTTGCCAAGTCGTTTATAGTTACACATGTAAATTAACGATACCAAGCACGTGATGATATGTGCTGCAATCAGACACAAGCTGGCTATTTCGTTTCTGACCAGTGTGTGAACGCATTACCAAAATTGCACTCGTGTAAATTAATAAAGGTCCACAGTGTTCGGGCAGATTTTTCTCTGATCTGTAGCCGATTTCATAAAAATGGCAAAGTATACTTATCTAGCAAAGTATACTTTGATGGAGTAATCATTTATTTTTCTCGCAATGAATTATGTGATATAGAACTAGCGACTGCATATATTTGATAATTAAAAATATTCCGAATTATTATACTGAATTTATTACATTATCACAGCCAAAATGGCTGTGATAATGTAATAAATTCAGTATAATAAAAATTAATAAATTTATCTTTAAATTGAAAATTTCTCCCTCAAAGTATACTTTGCTATAGTCTGTTTCACGAAAGCTGTCCAAATTTTACGGCTATATAGACAATTCAAAAACTATATTTTTTTTGATAATATTAAATTAAAGGAAAATTTAAGAATGAGCCTTCTTTTTATTTCGTGAAATTCGGTCAAATATTGATTTTATTACGAAAAATTGATTTGTCTATGGGAATTTAACATGGGGGAAAAGAGGTAGAGGACTTGTGGGAGGAGTCAAAAAACATTTTTTTTTTGTAAATTGACTGCGAAACCTGGCTAGATAGCTTCGAAATGATCTAACTAAGAAAACGAAAGTTAAATTTTAAAAATCGGTCCAGTATTTCTGAAATTCTAAAAAATTTCCCCATGTTAAATCCCCATAGACATCTTCACGGAGTGAAGATGTCTATGGGGATTTAACATGGGGAAATTTTGTTTTCGCAATAAAATCAATATTTGACCAAATTTCACAAAATAAAAAGAAGGCTCATTCTTAAATTTTCCTTTAATTTAATACTATCGAAAAAAATATTGTTTTTGAATTGTTTATATGGCCGTAAAATTTGGGCAGCTTTCGTCAAACAGACTATAGATAAGTATACTTTGCAATGTTGGTGAAATAGGCTACTTACCGGACTACGTGGGGGCATATACTGGTCTGTGTTTTCAATTGGTAGCAATTGTCGCTTACTTCAGGTTTGTCAGATCGTTGAACGAGTATGCTGTCTTGCCAAATGCATTTTAAATCAAATTATAACGATGGTTCAATACTTGGACATTTGAATCACCCGAACATTTGTCACACCCTCGACCATCATTAACATGACCTTGGCCTTTTCCACATTCGAAATGTCGCTGAAACACTTTTTGTTAAGTCGAAAAGTTTGTTTGTTATTTCAAAAGACTATTTTATCATCCGCCGAAAAGAATATTGTCCGCTATTCCGTCAGTTCCTCCATGTATCACACTTTCCTGTACGTAGCCCTCCCCCACCACACCCTACATTTCCCAATTGATTTTGACAAAACTTGATCAGAAGAATTGTCATATGACGTGCCATAGCCTATATTATCAAGATGCTGCGGTTTGATCAAATGTGACAGGCGTATGGCATTTCATTATTTCTACATTTAGAATAAAATATATTTGTCATGTCCGCTCGTCTTATAAGTTTCTCCAAAACCATTGATCTACTGTCTGTTTCACGAAACCTGCCCGAATTGTACGACCATATAAACAATTAAAAAACAATTGTTTTTGATAATATTAAATTTTAAATAAGCCCTATTTTTATTTCGTGAAATTTGGTCAAATACTGATGTTATTTCGAAAACATTATTTCTCTATGGGAATTTAACAGGGGGGGGGGGGGGGGATTGACTCCGAAACCTGGCTAGATAGCTTGGAAATGATCTAACTAAGAAAACAAAAGTTAAATTTTGAAAAGCGATCCACTCTTTCTGAAATTAGAAAATAAATCCCCATGCTAAATAAAGCCCATAGATCTACTTAAATTTTGATAAAATTTAACATTATCGGAAAAAATATTGTTTTTGCATTGTTTATTAGCCGTAATATTTTGGCAACTTTCGTGAAAAGAGCCAGTAGTGCCATGAAACATGCGGCATTTTGTGTGCGCTTGTACCCGGTATAAAGAGAGTTATGGTCCATGGCCTACTTAAAATATCGCAAAATTCCAGAAATTGTGTGTCCATAATGAATATATTGAAGTGTTCGGCCTAATGTCGTGGAACCTTACAAACATGAAAGATAAATACAGAATGACGGAGGTTGCATTAAGGTTCACACAACACGCGTGTCCAGAACTAATTTCAGTTTTACCAGGGTAAATGTAAATGGCCAATGCCAGTGGAAATTTCAGATCACACATGACCACATGTACACCATACGCGTTAAAAAACAAAATAAGTGCGACCTTGACCTTTGAGCCATTGGTTATGCACAAGACACGTCGCCTCGATGTTGTGAACAAATGTTTACGAGACTGCATTTAGTCATTATGTGAATAACTAAAATTAGCAACGCTACATTTTTGTGAATTTTCAAACGCCAATGCCTCTGACAGATGCATTGGCGTTTGAAAATTCATACAAATGTAGCGTTGTTAATAGAGGCTCTGTTAAAGCCAGTGTACTGTATCCTGATTTAACGTTAATTACGAAATACGGAATAGCGCCAGGGTATGAAGTGACATTTCCACTGTTGATCTTAACATAATGGTGACATTGACCTTGGGCGGAGGGACCCCGAAGACAATCACAACCTTCGTCTCAATACATGCCATTTATGTACCAAGTTTAGTCACAATGACTCGTTCCTAACTAAAGTTAACGTTATTGAACGAATGTTTTTCTATTTTTCTATTTTTAGTAACAGTAACCTTGACATGAGCAACCCCAAACGTAATCCCAGCCTTCATCTCAATACGAACTACTTACGTAGTACCCAGTTTATCAATATCAATATCGACAGCAGCAGTCAATAATTTCAAAAACGTCTCGAATGTCCAACCATTCTATTTCTTATAGTCGTATATCCTGTTTCGGACATTCAGACATCGGTTTGCTTTCTTTCAATATAATCGCTATCATGACATGATATATGATTAGAAGTTAAACAGACTATATGTGAGCTTTATTCGGGATCAAGGCACATGTCTGACTCATATAGTTAACGTGGTTGTATGCGATGCGCGCTGCCGCATATAGATCATCGTGTGCTTTAATTTATGCTTTGGAAATCACCGCATAACGCTCACAAGTGTGTTAAATGCGGCGCGCGCATATGCGGCGTTACACTGTTTCAACTTGATGATATTATATGCTGTGCCTTTGCAATAAAGAGAATCGAACTTTTGTGTTTATTTATTAAACTTGTTGACCGATTTCATAAAAAACCTGGCATAGCCTCGGCTTTTATGAAATCAGCAAGCTCGTTTAATAAATATCATATTAAACCATCACGCATGTAAGATCCTCAACATATTGTATTTTATTTCACTAAATAATATTCCCGTGGTATATATTCGCTGGATGATGTCCACAATATAAGACGTACGCTGTGAATATGACCTCGCCTTAATATAATATTACAGTCTGCTGTTTGTTATGCCCACTTTGTGAAGAAGTAAAAAGGTAAACTGTTTTCGTCACGGGTGTACGTCCATCTGTCTGTCCATTCGATCGTATGTCCGACCTTCATGTTATGGTAGAAGTAAAACTGTTAACCCTTTGAATCCGAAAGCCCGCTATAGCGGTTTATGCAAACAGTGCAGATCCAGATGAGCCGGCTCGTAACGAGCCGTCTCACCAGGACCTGTACTTTTTGAAAATAAATTTCATATTTTTGAGAACAATAAATACTCCCTTTTCGTTAATGAACTAGTCTGAAACCGATTTTGTGACGGTTGGATTGGTTGTAATATTAACATATCAAAATCCATTCCAGTTACTTAGGGGTGAAAATGTTAAACCGTAATGCGGAGATGCGGAGATGCGGAGATGCGGAGACAATTTTGATTTTTTATTTTACCCCGGGTCATGGGTTATCTCACCTTTCGGACTAAAATTGGAAAAGAAGTGGGGATATTGCGATCACACGCAATCGACTTTCCTCTAGTGTTTTTCAATGCGCACGAGAGCACTGGTTGAAGTAACGGATCAATGTCTATAGACTCATTAAATATATATCAGAGTATCAGTAAGTGGAAACAAAAATAAGTCGTGGAATGTTTCTTTTTCCCAATTTGTTCCCACTAAATAATAATTCGTTCCCTCAATTTAACAATTCGTTCTCTCGAATTAACAATTCGTTCCCACGATATAACAATTCTGTTCCCACGATATAACAATTGTTATATTGTGGGAACAAATTGTTATTTTGTGGGAACGAATTGTTAAATTGAGGGAACGAATTGCTAATTCGTGGGAACGAATTATTAAATTGAGAGAACGAATTGTTATTTCGTGGGAACGAATGAATAAAAACGAATTCTATGTCCCTGTGGGGCTCCGTAGAATGCTCAAATCGGACCTGAATGTATACTATAACGCGTTTTATGCCAAAGGCAATACATGGCGTAAACGATTCTGTAATTTTCAGAAAATGCTAACAGTAAATGAAGACACACGCACAATTCGTAACGCCTCATTTGAATCTGCCCATAGACGACTTGAAACACATGTATAATAGGCCGACATTGTTGTTTTCAGGAGCAAGTACAATATACGTGTACTTTGCGCTGAACCTACTTTTTGCATTCAGTTGAAATGTCCTAAAATTAAACAACAGCAATTAAGTTTTGAAATGTATTATTAATGCGTAAATAAAATATGTCCGAATATATGTTCCCAATGGAGAAGGAAACAGTCGGGTGAAAATTACGAATTTTCGGGGTTTACATTTTCTAAATCTCTAAATTTTCAAAAATATACACATTGTGTATGTTATAATTGCTTTAGTATATTATAATTAAACTCCAAACGTATACATGTCGAAACTCATTAAGGGGGTTTAATGACGTTATGTCATGGCGTCAAATTTCTGTCAAACAAATAATACAAAACCCCGTTAGCAGGCAAGCTGGCAAGCTGCAATATCTGTAGCCTATTTCATCAACATTGCAAAGTATACTTATCTAGCAAAGTATACTTTGAGGGAGAAATTTTCAATTTAAGGATAAACTTATTAATTTTTATTATACTGAATTTATTACATTATCACAGCCATTTTGGCTGTGATAATGTAATAAATTCAGTATAATAATTCTGCATACTTTTAATCATCAAATACGTGCAGTCGGTAGTTCTATATGAAATAATGCATTTCGAGAAAAATAAATGATTACTCCCTCAAAGTATACTTTGCTAGATAAGTATACTTTGCAATTTTGATGAAATTGGCTACTGCTGATACAATGTTTTGTAATGATGATACCTTAGTCACTGTTGATATAGTGTATGAACATACATATGCAGCCTATTTCACCAACATTGTAAAGTATCCTTTTCTAGCAAAGTATACTTTGAGGGAGTAATCATTTATTTTTCCCGAAATGCATTATTTCATATATAACAAACTACTGCATATACTTGATGATTCAAAGTATGCAGAATTATTATACTGAATGTATTACATTATCACAACCAAAATGGCTGTGATAATGCAATAAATTCAGTATAATAAAAATTAATAAATTTATCCTAAAATTTAAAATTTCTCCCTCAAAGTAGACTTCGCTAGAAAAGTATACTTTGCAATGTTGGTGAAATAGGCTACAGAACTGACGTTGACTGCATGATAAGTCATACCAACTTGCCAACAAGTTTTATATCTTCATAACTAACGAAGATATTGACTTAACATTTTCTCATGATACACAATTAAGATGGGATTTAAAGAATATGGACAAATCTCAAATTATGGATTTTTTTGCGAAATACCACTTGTTACGCTTCCTGCATTAAACCACCACCCAACTGGTCCCTTATCTCTTGGCGAGTCACATATTATGGTAGACTGAAAACTAGAAAATCCGTAAATATTGTAGTAAACAATAATCCAAAAACACATGTTTATTACCTCTCCATATGACGCACTATGGCAATATCGCTCACCAATGTGTCCACAGCTGCGTTACAAGTTGGCGATTGTCACACAGTAAATATTGGCATTCCAATAAAGTCTGCTTGCTTCCTTGACGGCATTCGCAGGTAAAGATTGATATGTTAGCGCGATCCACAAGAAATGGTCTGTAACCTATTTCACCAAAGCATACGTATCTTGCTAAGTACACTTCGAGGGAGAAATTTTCAATTCAATCCCTTGAGATATCATATTATGTCACGCAAATATCTAAAGGGGCAGCCATTGTCGTGTAACGCCTAAACGGCGAGTACGACCAAGAAAATAGTTCCCTGTGCCAACTTATCATATGGCGTTTTGGTATGTCTTGTTTTGTATCTAACACTCTACATATACTATTCTCTACAGTTTTGGGCTCAGTTTGTCAGTTAAATTCTGAAAAATACGAATCAAGTCGTTATGAATACAGCAGCTAATATGAAATAGGCACTACCAATGACGGGCGAAGTTAGTGTATGAAACTAAATTTACCAATTGATAGCTTTACCATGTTTACCATGATGTTAGTATGCTATGAACGGTACCATAGTATAGTGTAGTATTGCAGAGCTACTTCCTGCAACTACCATGGTGTTACAGCTTCTCTATTATAATTAAATAGTGTCATTGGCGCACTTCTCTTATTTGAACGAGTGATACAATTTAGATATTTCCTTTACATATATAGTACATTAATAGCCTAGGGAGTTTCAAACAGTAATTTATTCTAGAGAAAACGTATGGATGCGAATGGGTTTGCACCATCACCGTACATTTGTCACTGGATGATGATTGAGAAAATATGCAACTTTCAGTCTCTAGTTCCGCAAGTGATCTTTTTTTTGTGGAGATAACATATTTCAGTACCTTCAGTACTTTGATTTCTATTATACTGAATGTATTACATTATCAAAGCCATTTTGGCTGTGATAATGTAATACATTCAGTATAATAATTCTGCATACTTTTCATCATCAAATATATGCAGTCGTTAGTTCTATATGGAATAATACATTTCGGGAAAAATAAATGCTTTCTTCCTCAAAGTATACTTAGCTAGATAAGTATGCATGGCAATTTTGGTGAAATTGGCTAGGCTACAGGAACGTTAATAAGACTTATTGTGACACTCGTTACTGCGTTTTTTACGTATAAAATGTAACATTGGCATGTTCGCGTTTTTTTTTCATTGTCCGAAATGGTGCGTAATTTGGCAGTTATGTTCGATATCATAACATATGTGCATCGCATACGTTTCGATGCTGTCATACAATTGTGTGTGATTTCCTGTTCGTTTATTTTCTGCGAAAGTCGAAGAAAAACTCGTGTAAAGTAAACTTGACCGTTGAAGAACGAACAGACCGAAATACTGGGTTCAACGAAGGATAATTCCAGCACAAAAATATTTACACAATTCCCTAACATTTGATTGGCCCGTAGCAGTCTCTGTCCAAAATTTATATCCCAGTAAACTCCCACGCCGAACTACTTTCCGTAACCGTGAGGCGCAGTTAAAATAATTCTTAAGAAAACGGAAAATAAACACATTTTCTTGATGAATTTATTTCAAATGCTGGAATTATAAGGAATTAATGGCCTTTTTGTTGAATTTATTGGGGATATAAACTTGGAAAAGTCGCGGGAATACGGGACGAGGCCTTCCGGCCTTCGTCCAGTATTCCCGCGACTTTTCCAAGTTTATACCCCGATAAATTCCACAAAAAGGCCATTCATTCCTATAATATCAGAAGAAGGTAGGTCACGAAAATGATAACTGGTAATGCTGTATATCATTTGAAGTGTTCATGAAGTGGGTCCTGTTTTTACTATTGTAATAAATACAACAATTATATTGCCCCACCCATCTTAAATTACTTGTAATCTTGTATAGTTTACGTTGTATATATTAGCACACAGTTAAATGGTGAGAATTTTTGTAAAATATAAATAACGTTAATATTAATTGCCGACATGATATGACGTCCATCTTAAAACAACAGCTTACGTGTCATGCAAATCGCCACAATTTAAAAATGGCCACCAGAATAACACAGATATCATAAGTTTCAGTAGTTTTCCTTTAATATCTGCGATGCATTCAATAGTGAAATATCACTTTTTGTATGTCATTCGAAGTGTGGAAAGCAACTGAAATGAAGGATAAGAAGAGCACAGCATTGCAGTTGATAGTGTCCTTTTTATTACAATAAAGAATGACAATTTTAACATTACCACAGTCATTGTAAATCGCATTAGATTTTTCATGTATCTGCAGCCGACTAAAATGGTGATAATATATGTAAGATATGAAAAAATTATAGCATGAAACTCATCTTAATTATTACAAATGAAGGTTTTGCAGACATACAATTACTTCAATTCAGTCCATTAGCTAGTATACGCCAAAACCAGTTATATAGTGATTTACTTTAGAATCATGTGTATTTGGTATATACATGCACATGAATAGTAATATAATGTGACATATATAACCATGGCGTTTCTAGCAAAGTATACTTTGAGGGAGTAATCATTTATTTTTCCCGAAATGCATTATTTCATATAGAACTAACCACTGCATATATTGGATGATTAAAAGTATGCAGAATTATTATACTGAATTTACTACATTTTATCCCGTCAACGCAGTGCCTATGTGCCGTGAAACAAGGTGCCGTGAAACATATTTGATATCCTGTCAATACGACCTAATCACAATTCATACGCGTAATTCGTGTTGGTTACTACTTTCCCCAGTATACTTCTTGAGTTGACTGAAAATTCTGATGGAAATGGAACCGTTTACAGTGTGAGGGTTAAATTTGGCAAATAAAAACGATATCGCCAGAAAATAAAATTAATTGCAAGTCATTTTCTGAATGTCAAATCAATTTCCATTACGACCCTCAATTTCCAAATGCGTTTGCTCTCTACCCATTCCGTGCGTCATTCTCTATATCACAGCCAAAATGGCTGTGATAATGTAATAAATTCAGTATAATAAAAATTAATAAATTTATCTTTAAATTGAAAATTTCTCCCTCAAAGTATACTTTGCTAGATAAGTACACATTGCAATGTTGGCTACTGTTACTGAAGACGTTTGCTCTTGTGACCAAGCGGCTCCTCCTTATCAATACATAGCCCTTTCTACTGCGGCCTTTACGACGCGTGCAACTTGTTATGGTAAACAAATCCAAGGTGCATGATCACGTGGTTACAACAACAACGTCGCCCACTCCAAAGTAAGTATTATTATTAGCCGATCTATTTACTTTACAGATCGGCTATATATTGGTTATCCATCGGTTTGTGAAAAAGTTTGTAACCACCCTTTTCTCCTATATTCTGTAATCCACAAACGCGAAATTTGTTGTATCACTTCCAAATTACATCAACCGGTTAATCTTTCATTTTTGGCCATTATCTCTGTTGAAAACTTTAAATATAGCGAAATAACACAATTTGGCTATAAATAAACGTTTTCACTACAAGAGTTCGGTAACTTAAAGTTAGGCGGTTTGCAATTTGGCTATAAATAAACGTTTTAACTACAATAGTTCAGTAAAAATGGTCCTTAACTTGGAAATTGGTGTAAGTTGTTTGTGTAATGCTAAGCGCCTTCACCTATATTCAAAGGTTAATTCTTTCAACTGGAATAATATTGTTTACATTTGACTACCATAAGTATTGCTATGATCAGATATTAATCATAGCTAAATATAACTGGGAGAATTTGGTTGGGGAGGATTCCGTAACTACTAAAATGTGGACATATATTGAACCCGGATTTGATCGGCTAATAACATCATGCTCTGCATGACTTTTCATTTGATATTTTCCTTAATATGCAACTGATTTTTATGAAATATGGCGCAGCAAACGCGTCTTCATGAGCTGTATTTGGTGGTCCATGGAGTTTGGCACAGACCTATGTCGTTTTTGCGAAGAATCGATTTCCTTGTCGGTAGACACGGAAATCGATTCTTCGCAAAAACGACAGAAGTTTGGGCGAACATACAGAGACCACCAAATGCAGCTTAACAAGGCGCGTTTGTTGCGCCATATTTCATTAAAATCCGTTACGTAATAAGGACACTATAAAATAATACGTACTTTGAATCAGACGGATTCTGGAAATTTCAGTACTTGTTGTTGTTGTTGTTAGTGGTACCACGTGATCATACACCTTGAAATCATCTGTGTCAACATTGTCGATTTCTTGGAAAACTGTGTACGTTTGTACCATGTCAGCCTTGCTGTTAGGAAACTCAACAGATGGCATCAAACGCTCTTTCATATTTTGTCCGTAGGTTAGTTCTTTCAAAGATGTCACTAGTAATTTAAAAGTTGCAATATTTGGCACATTTTCAATTATCGCAATTTTATCTTTCTTGGGACCAAATAGTTCTCTGAATTATTGCTGGTTGCTAAACATAATGAGGGAAACTGTACAAATCCCTGTTATTTCATTATTCACCTGCTCTCGCTTTCTCGGAGAGTGCCATCACGACCGGAATTGTGACGTTCATTTATTCCTGTTCAGATAGTTCGATACAGTATATCATCCATGGGATCGACATCATTATAGAAACGTGTTGTCAATTAATGCGAGTATCTCATGCACACATCAACAACCATACCTAATTCGCTCTTGGTAAACTATATGGACTACTGGCCGAGAAATCTGACCTTATGACATGATGCTTGTCCACACTTCGCGCGCAGTTGCACCTGTGTCTATTCCGTTTGCTTACGGCAGTAAACATGCTCCGCTAACTGAATGGCGAACAGCGTAAACCCTGATCAAACTGCGCGGGCGCACACACTGTATAATCCCATATTCTCAACTATCATGTACCCAATTATGAAAACGTCTTTTCAAGTGCATACGGTTCCAGTGACAAACGGCGAGCGATGTAGGACCTGACAGACTTTGTGTTTTTAGGACCAACTATCTACCTGATCATCGTTTGATTCAAAGATAATTGCTTCGTAAATGTGATATATGTATAACACATATGTGAACACTGCCTCGTTACTGTATCCTATACGGCACATGGAGTGGCCAAGTCGGCCATATTTGTGTGTTCGAGCCATCAGACAGTTTCACCTGTTCTGCCGTTTGACAAAGAACTCAAAATGTGAAATAGAACACATGATATAATGTAGCTAATCACATGTAGAAAAGCCAGGCGAACAGATTACAATTATATTACACCAAACTGTAAAATATGTCAGTTTTCTGGACATGTTTGTGTCTGTGAACCACCATTATAAATAACCCCATACACAGAAAATCACCTTTACCAGGCAAACCACACAACACATACCATATAATATTATACCCACTAATGTACTCTCTTATTAGCTATCAAATCTCGTCTTCTGTATAGTTTGCTGGCATAATATTTATAGCTTGTCGTTGTCATAGCTGTCTATTATGTATTGCGCCAACTTGTATTTGGTTTACTGTCATATTATTTGCTGTATGTGTCAAACGCACGAAGTGGTAAAACTGAATGATGGCTTGTACATAAAAAGATTGCGGAGATGGCAACTCAATGTTCCATATAGTATACAGTAATAAGACAATATTAACATATGTGATATTCATATATCACATCGTTCTTATGAAGCAATTAGCATTGAAGTCAACGGTATCTATATATCATCTAATGCCTTAATGATTGGGCTATATAATGATTACACATGCTGCTTTTGTCGTGTAACGTCACATGTCATTCCGAACCATTCTCTATAAGAATTGCGGGTAATATACAATTCTGGCATTTGTAAGAAGCAGCCGGCAATGGTAAATGATCTATCGACTAACATTAACATTCTTATTGTTATATCTACCCAGCATAGATCCTGGTATTTCTGCACATTCCGACTGCCATATCAAGTTCTAATTAGTTCATCGATGTCATAGATGGTGCTTTTCTGACGGAACATCCATTTCTGACAGCCCCTTGTGAATGGAGTGCCAATTGATCTGGGGATACGCTGGTCTCCCGCGCCTAATCGGGCGAGCCTAATCAGCGATATTACCAAGGACACATAGTAATGGCATCGTGGTGACAACAGATTGATTGTACAGCTTAACAGGAGCACACGAGATCTTGGAAAGCCGGTCTTTTGTTATACATGCAATGGCAAATAGAGAAAACATTTATGATGTAGAGTCACAACATATACTTTCATTGAGAAATAATAAAAATAAGAATGAAAAGTCATGCAGAGCATGATGTTATTAGCCGATCAAATCAGGGTTCAATATATGTCCACATTTTAGTAGTTACGGAATCTCAGGGAAAAGTGAGAAGTGTTGATTTCCTCCCCAACCAAATTCTGAATAAAAAAAATTGAATTCTATTTGAAAAATTGGGGCCCCGAAAAAAATATTAATAGGAAATAAAATTTGATGTAGAAATTTTTTTTATCAATTTTTTAAAAAAAATTAAGAAAAAAAAATAAACATTTGGAAAAAAAAATTGAAAAAAAAAATAAACATCATCCTATGTTTATCGATATGTTTAGTTAACACGGAGCTACGGTCATGATATTAGTTAGGCATGCAGAAACATATTTTTAGCAAAGGGATATCCCATTTACCAGTCCAGTCGAATACAAATCTTACTTAACAAAGTGACCATTAATTAACGTACTCAACAAAATGTACCAGTCGAATTGACGTCATGCGTATTCAGGCACATGCCCAGATTGGCCTTGATAACGTTGTCACTTGTTTATCCCTTGTTTATCGATTTAAATGGTTTAAATCGACTCGAAGCTTACGTTCAACGGCCGCACAAACTCGATTGAACTGCACGCCTTCCAATGATTTAAATACGCAGCGCGTTTAAATAGTCAATTACGTTTTTTTAATGTGCGCACTGGTCATTTAAAAAAGGGCCCATCCGTGATTTTTTGCGCGATGTCGGGCGCAAGACAATCAATAATTTGCGGCATTGACAATAATTAAGGGGGATTGCCGCAATCGCGCGTGCTGGATTCATCCCTGCCATACCTGCATGATACGTAAACAAATCAAAGTTCGCTATGAAGGGCAATTCTTCGTTATGATTGGTGGAAAATTTTGTGAATATTAACTAGCGTCAAATGACGCGCATACGCGATCCAATGGGATAAACCCGAGATGCTGGGGTTGCTAGTCGGAGGAGATTTTGAGCAGAGGTCGATTATAAATTAGCCGAATAAACACATTTTACGCGATTATACGTGGCTGAAACTTGTTCTGTTTAATAAATAAAAGCTTTAAATTAGCCCAATAATCGGCGTATGTTGACGTATATGACCATTAGAGCCAACTATGGACTTCAACAACAACAACTTCCGGGATGAATCTCTTCCGGCGTTCAGCTCATTACGTATTCAAAATTGTGTTATTTGGCTATATTTAAAGTTTTAAACGGAGATAATTGCCAAAAATGCAAACTTTATCGGTTGATGCAATTTGGAGGTGATACAGCAAAATTCGCGTTCGTAGATTACCGAATAGCGGAGAAAAGGGTTGCTACAAACTTTTTCAGAATTCGATGGATTACCAATATATTAGCCGATCTATAAATAGATCGGCTAATAATAAAATATTTAAAAAAGTTCATGCCCATAAATATGTATTCCGCATGTAACGGGTTAAAGGCCCTATGTCTCAGCTGATGTCTCACATATTCGATATGTTGGTTTTCGCTTTATGTACTGCAAATGACATACATCAGCCAAATGCAGCGTTATACTTGATCAAATTACAAGTTTCTTTTTTGTCTTATTCTGCTATAATCTATCATAGTCGATGATAGACAGGATGTAATTTTATTTTAATTTCACGAATTACGCAAAACGCTAGTTATTTTTTATTATTAAGTATAAATTAGATCACGGTTCGTCCGCATGTACGAGGAGATAATCCGCGAGCTATAGCGGATTATCGCTCGTACATGCGGACAAACGTGATCTAACTTATTTATCACATCCTCATGCACATACCTTGCACACGACCTGTGTTAATATAGAAACAACACAAGGTGAATACATAATACGTCCCGTTTTTTTCAAACGGGCGTCTACAAATATGAAGGTACAATTGTATAAGCAAAATATGAACCTGTATTTTAACTTCTTAGAACATGGTAGCGTTATATACATGGATTATGAAGCCATACTACAAATGATTTAAATACGTATCACATAGTATCTGTTTTTCTTTTGTCCGGCGAGTATTTCTGATGGCTCTTCGTGCAGTGTCAAGCTCATGTGTACATTGACTTCGATTTGTCTTTCCCGATCTAAAAGCTGGTTCTACCCAGGTGTGCCATATAGCGGTTTGATCCACGGATATTAAGGCCTAAGAGCCAATTGGGAGCGTTAAATCGAGCAACAAACAAACACACTTACATTGTTTCACAATTCCAGCACAAAAATATTTACACAATTCCCTAACATTTGATTGGTCCGTTGCAAGTCTCCGTCCAAAATATATATCCCAGTAAACTCCATGCCGAACTACTTTCCGTAACCGTCAGGCGCAGTTAAAATAATTCTTAAGAAAACGGAAAATAAACACATTTTCTTGATGAATTTATTTCAAATGCTGGAATTATAAGGAATGAATGGTCTTTTTGTTGAATTTATCGGGGATATAAACTTGGAAAAGTCGCGGGAATACTGGACGAGGCCTTCCGGCCTTCGTCCAGTATTCCCGCGACTTTTCCAAGTTTATACCCCGATAAATTCCACAAAAAGGCCATTCATTCCTATAATATATTGACATCTGTAGCCTATTTCACCAACATTGCAAAGTATTCTTTTCTAGCAAAATAATATACTTTCAGGGAGTAATCATTTATTTTTCCAGAAATGCATTATTTCATATACATGTAGAACTAAACACTGCATATATTTGATGATTAAAAGTATGCAGAATTATTATACTGAATTTATTACATTATCACAGCCAAAATGGCTGTGATAATGTAATATATTCAGTATACTAAAAAATAATAAATTTATCCTTATTTTGAAAATTTCTCCCTCAAAGTATACTTTATTAGATTTGTCATGTCGATTTGATTTGTCTGTGGTGTGCTCATAAAAAGAGACGTTATTTTCTTTGATTTCTTTTCTATTCTTGATTGAAGTCTAATTATCTTTTCTTTTTTTCAAACGTCTAAAGATCAATGGTAACTCTATGGGGGAAAAAAAGGCTTAATGAAAAATACGCTGTTGTTTCTTTAAGGACTGACTATATAGAATGTGACCTTTTGTTTCAAATGTAGTAGAATTATACATGTGACTGAATATCTATATAAAGTATGTCTGACCCTGTTCTTCTTAGAGTATATTATACAGAGTATTGAGTTGCCATCTCCGCCATTTTAGTTTGTACATTATATCGGACAGTTTCACCACTTGGAGCATTTGACACGTACAGCCAATAATATGGCAGCACATCTAATACAATTTGGTGCATTACGTCCCAGATAGAAAGGACGACAACGTCATATAAATATTATTTCAGCAGACTACACAAAACGCTAGATATCTGATATTTTCTACCATCACTCACAAAATATGCAATGGACGAATATTCAATGTGTAAAAAATCAAACTGATGCACTGTCACATGTAAAAGCCGTATTTACTCGCATAGCAGGCAAGTAGACAGTAGTGACAATACACTCAGATAACTGCTTACAAGTCACTGGAAGCAATACAGTATGTATGATAATACAGGTATATATCTACAGCAATGTGTATTGTTCTTACTGTTACACAGTCTTTACTGAATTCTCAAACATTTTAACAAAGGGTCAACAAACCCTTCAGATATCAGACCTTGTATCATTGCATTCAGGTTGCCTTTTAAATACGTAAATAACGTGCATATGTATGTCACGTTCCTAATTCAGATTAGCCATGTGTGCTTAGTACCTAAGAAGATGTGCAACTTGTTCATGAAATATTTACAGATTCTGTGATATTTTCTTCCGGCAACATTTTCATAGCAAATGCTCAGAACATTTTGTCAACTTTCAACGTAATTTACGGAAAATATCGTAAAATTGTGTACATAGAATTAATTGCAAGTATATCTTGTTTGTTTGACGAAACCTGCCCTTTTACGGCTATATGTACAATGCAAAAACAATATGTTTTTCGATAATATTCAATTTCATCAAACTTTGAAGAATGAGCCTTATTTTTATTTCGTGAAATTTGGTCCAATATAAATTTATTTGCCTATAGGAACACGGGTGCAAAGGAGGAGAAGCTGGGGTGTAGTAAAGAAATGGAAATTGACTCCGAAACCTGGCTAGATACCTTAGAAATGATGTCTATGTGTATTTAACATGGGGAAATTGTTGTTTTTTTTCGCAATAAAATCAATATTTGACCAACAGACACGAGTGTGTAGTCCTGGGCCCGGTTGTTCAAAACACCAGTTAGCTTAACGGACTGTTAAATCCTTAACGGACTGTTAAATCCTTAACTGAATGGTTAAAATCTCTGTTAAAACAGAGATTTTAACCATTCAGTTAAGGATTTAACAGTCCGTTAAGCTAACGGATGTTTTGAACAACCGGGCCCTGGTATTCAAACGTGCACAATGAAATACATGTATACTATTTATTACATTTATGTGTGTGATAACTATGAATATTTAGTCTGTTTTTTTTTTAAATAAATAAATCATTCTTAAGACGACGAGACGACATCGGGTAGATCTACCCATTGTGCCAATTGTCATGCTTTTATCGTTTTCAAAAACTACTGCACATGTGTGATGGACGCAAATATATATCTGAAGAAAAAACAAATAAATATATGAAGAAGAAAAGGCTGGGGTGTTTCTGTACTAACTCTGGTTGCTAGTAACATGTGCACTTCTACAACCATGGCAGCCTATTTTATTTCTAACAATACTCCAGGAGTAACTGATCCTAAATCATGAACGTCGTAAGGAATATTTTGTAAATACCCGGGGCGCCAAGTAGGTCCGAGATGATCGGTGTGCTATTTTTGGTTTGACTATGTGGATGTCTTCATCAAAACCATATAATGACAATAAGCAGGTATACCCCTCTCAAATAGTTGCTCAATACCAGGAATATGGAATCCAAGATGGCCACCATTCCATGTTTTTTTCAGAATCGCAGTACATTTCACATTGTATTTTTTAAGGTTTAAACAGGGTCAACTACATCGTTTTATACTAGTGAATTCAACCCTATGTAATATATAATATATAATTGCGATTTCATTCATAGTTGTCACGTGAAACCGAAGTGATTGGCAATTGCAGATACATGTAGCCATTGTGGATGTCTGCATTAAAGCAATCCAAAAAATTCTAGCTTCGTAGCACATCATTTTAAATATAGAATAGTTTGTAATAGTTCGAGAATAATATATATCCAGTCACTGACTCATTAGCATATAATAGTGATGCGCATAAGTACAACGTGACTGAAATATTAATATGTACTTCTATGTGGAAACGTGACAAGTATAGTTTTTAAAACTGGTAGAACAGGTACATGATTGTAATTTGTTTTACCCGTATTAACAACAGTTCACCCGATTCACATGCTTGTAGCTTGAAGTGAAGGTTTGCAAAAATGTATAACGAACATAGCATACTCTACAGTATACGTATTTAATATTTGAATTGGAATTAGTGTACCGATATCCGCTGTAATAGCGATCTCCTCAATCAACCTGTACTCAGACAACCAGTTTTGCACGTTCAGGACAGTGCCTGTTCAATAAGTTGTTACAAATGATTACACGTTGAATAAACTGGCTGTGAAGTGTAGTTCGTTCTGAGTTTTCTATTGATCATCCACATGTGGGTAGTGCATATGTCCAGTTGTGCCAAGTAGGCACGTTTGTCAGTAATAGTGGAAAGAGCAAGGGCACACCTTTTGACATGTTTTGCAAACACATTATCTGTTCGCTCAACTACTTTACGACGGGAAGCCGGTTGCTGAGGACAACATATGTATGCACCAGTCTAGCGCTGTCAATAACTTCATCATATACGTGCAACATACAGTATTATATACTACAATATATAGAGACGTTTCGCCTCGAGGTCAGCATCGTTGCTTATTTCGTCCGAGCAATGCAATTGCATAGGCATCGACGGACTGCAAGTGCTTGTTCCATTTTGTATATTGTTGCGTATTATCTGTGGGTATACTTGTACGAATACATGCACATGTGGGTCTAGCGGTGCCACATAGAATACTGCCATATGTCGTTCAATAATGGTTTTCAAATTATGGTCCATAAGAAGAATTCACATAAGCGTAAATGTTTGTTTTCTAATCATGTTTCAAACTGTGTGTATTACATGTATGTATAGCACTTATCATATGGACATAAATATTGTTTGAACTGAATTATGGTCAGACTCAATCATCTCCATCGGTAGAATACACATTGTTTTTTGTGATGAGAGGTAGAAATAATAATTATGATATCAGTTGAAGTTTTAATGTAACACAATGTAACGCAAGGTAGTTGTTTCGTATACATATTTGGTATATGTATACGTGCACGTGGCCGAAATAGTCATGTGTCTCATCATGTTACAAATGAATACTATGTCTAGTAAATCCGAAAGTACAATGCACATGCTTTCCATTAATTGTGTTCAACACTTATCATTGAATCTCTTGACTTTGCCTTGTAATTTTACATCCCCTGTGCATATCGTGTCACAACGTTTTTTTTTCAATGAATACGCGTTTCGTTAATATGCTTCAACGACAATACTTTGCAGTTTTAAAGTGCGTATGCTGGGCTAGTATATAGACACATGCACAACGATTGGTCATCTGTTCATTAGTCAGCGTTTCAGTAGTGTATGCCTGTTCCATGGCACTGGTGGAATCCCATGTATTGTGTACTTATTCGTTAACTGACAGCATACATATTGTCACTCTTCCCTTGGTGGTTAAGTTTGTAGTCAATATATTATTTAAAACCACTCTGAGAAAGTGTGTGGTCCAAAATATATGACCATATCATTTATAAAGCCGTGTACCACATATATGATGGATTATGCATAGCCGTGTGTCTGTTAAGTCTTTTTCACATGTGTGTTCGTGGAAGCATCCGTCAATTGTAACCGCTTTGCAGACGTGCCGAAATAGTTGAAGACTTCAAATACCAGGTTGCGATGCTCAGGTTACTATTTTACTAAGTGTCAAACAATAGCGTCTCATTTCGTTACATGGGCAAGAAAGCAATGCTTATACATACGTTCTTTTTTACTTCATTTAGCATCTATTAATCATGAATTGCTGGTTTACATTTATTAATTGTGCTCCAAATTCATGCTAAATATAAATTATATACATAAAGACAATGTACACGCAAAACTAAATCGTATACCATTACTCGCATTCACGAGGAACGTCGAAATGATAGCAGCCATATTGTGTTTGCCTTACTTTCTCATTTAACTAAATACATGTTAATGTGCTGTAAATGATCGATAGCTTGTACCTTGTTGCTTTATGTTATTTTCCTACATGTATATACCGGTATGAAGTACAAAACCATGATCTCTCTAAGAACTTTTAAGTAATACTGTTATTTGGTGGCAGTTTTGAATTTAGTACGATGATATGCAATTCAGTTAATTAAATTTAGTTATTTTCTACAGTCATATTTTTTTTTTGTCAAAGAAATAACATCTACATATAATACTGGCAGTTTAATGTACTCAAATGCGTTCAGAAAAGACTGAACATATTGAGTAGCATTATATTTGGCGGCCATTTTGAATTTATTTGTGCAACCTAACGTTATACACTTTAGGAACCTGACAACATTTCTTATTGCAATGCTCTGTAAATGAAAGGGTGACACATATATAGGAAAATAAAGGATACACGATTTACTTATTATGTTATGTCGGTAACAACATGGCGGCCATTCTGAAAACACGATAGTAAGCAATTCAGCTCTACAAAGTATATATATTTTTACAGTCAATAGTTCATCAAAATATACACAATAGCGTCACTCTAATGCACTTAAATACGTTATTGGAGACTGGAAATATTGAACAACATATTGTATTGAGGGTAATATTTACTACAATGATATTTAATTAAACAGTGTCCACCCACGTGCCCATCCCAATATTCATGAGCTTTTCTAACAACAGCCGATGGACTATCACAGTAACACCACCATTCTGCAGAAAGGAATGAGCTCTTGTTGGTGGGGTCCGAATAGATAAACATCAGTCTGCACATCAGCACAGGCTAAATGAGGTCTTGTTTGTTGTTCGTTCAGTCACTTTAACTGATTTAAACTATGTTGTAATGGAATAACGAACAGGTAGTGTCATTGTCTGTGTTCGGTATAGGAGGAAACCGGAGTACACTCGATAATAGTATGTTTCGTACATAGAAACATGTATCCATCATATCTACGTACTAAATGAATAATAAGCACACAGTTTAATGGCAAATACTATCCAATTATTGGTTTTGGGTCAAAATAAAACAAAACAGGGTGGCCATCTTGTATTTGAGTTCCAGGCCATTGAGCAAAGCGTTGAGAGGGTTATACCTGTTAAATCAGTTGCGTATGTGCCATAGAACTACACTGGTAAACCACAAATAGCACGCTGATCACAAATCACCCTCATTTAGCACGTTGGCGCCCCGGGTAAAACTTATAGCTAAATACCCCCCAATGTTTACCATGGTAATGGATTATTTGAAACATACTCGGGTGACAAACGCACACGCTTTAAAATAGACTGAATGTAACCCAACGTCATGTAATGTCTGAAACTGCTTACATTGTATAGTTTGTCTGAAAGTGAACAGTCACGAAACTTTAGCTTTAAAGGCACATGCTCACTCAGTAGGCACAGAATGTTATTTATATCAGGTACATCATTTGAGCCATTTTCTGGCAGAATAAACATTCATTCACCATTACCCCATGTAATGATTGGTATTGTTATACATTTTATATCAGATGTACATTTCCACACTGATATCAGGAGCGATAACCGTGTGTTCTTAAAATGTTAACAGACATTATTATTTATTCTCTGTATTTATTGTTTGATGTGCTATGATCATACTTTACAATCTGTCGAAAATATATTTTTTTCAGGTGATGCATTTAATTACTATAAATAATTAAAAAAAAATATCATGCCTCATATGCATATGAAAATAGCCCGATACCACCGCGGGTCACTATTAGCATGGTTAGTAACATACATATTACCCGTAATATTTAGAGCTGGTGGAATAGTGACACAATTACATACTTATTTAATTCCTATAAATAACATGTTGTGCCTACTGAGCGGGCATGTACCTTTAATCAGACTTTCAAACACGGTGGTGAGTATAGGCATCCACACACCAAACATGTTAGTATGCACCTCACAATGAAGAAATTAAATGGTTTTGAGCTTTTAACAAATATGCCGGGAGCGATCAGAATATATTGTAAGTGGGTATATATACAGCAAACAACAACTGGTGCCCGTTTCACTAAACTTCTTACGACTAAAATGTTCGTAACTGCAAATTTAAGATCGTCTGTAAATTTCAATTTATTGATTTACGTTTATTGAACATAGGCTGCATATGCAGCCTATGCTCAATAAATGTAAATCCAATAATTGTTTACAAGAAAACAGTGTTAATGTGCAATTTAAAGACTATAATAATTTTGCACTTACGAACATTTTAGTCGTACGAAGTTTAGTGAAACGGGCCCCTGATCAGTAATCGAAATAATGTACAGTGGAACCTCTCTAAACCGTACACCAAAGACCTGTGATCTTATTTTTTGATGATTGTCTTGGTCATTTATCTCAGGTGATAATATCTGTTCGTGATCGCATAGCACACAAATATGGCTCAGAATGATTAAATGCCTGATTTACAGTGAAACCTCTCTAAGCCGGACACCCTAGGGACCTCCCAGGGTGTCCGGTTTAGAGAGGTTTCACAGTACTAACTTCCATAGCGCCGCCGTTCAATGACATATTAGCACTTCCATAACAGAGATGGCCGTATAGGCATTGTTGTCTCCACTAACACCACCTTAGGGAGTCTGTCTCTGACGTCACTTTGTATGGCACTTGTTTGTTTTGTCCACATTATGCTCTTATACACGTAGCTTTTACGTAGTGTACACATTTATATAAACACACATGTTTTCTGATTAATTGTACAACTTTTTGTAGAAAAAAAATCATATTTCCATTGACGTAAATGTCCACGTCATGGAAAATATGACGTCAATTCAGTGATGTCAATTATAAATGTTGTATCTGGGAACAATTCGTCCCCACGAAATAACAATTCGTGTCCACGGAACGAATTGTTAATTTATGGGAACGAATTGTTATATCGTGGGAACAAATTGTTAATTCGAGGGAACGAATTGTTATATCGTGGGAATTGTTAATTCCAGCGAATTGTTAATTCGAGGGAACGAATTGTTAAATTGAGGGAACGAATTGTTATTTCGTGGAAACGAATTAATTTTCAAAAAAAATCCATGTCCCCTGCGGGGCTCCGTACTATCACAATCAATTGTCAATGTAATGTAATGTAATGTAATGTAATGTAATGTAATGATGTTTCAAAACAGTATAGTCTGTGGCCACTAGTAATGGTAGAACTGAGTCTATGAGAATTTTGAAAAGTTGACCCACTTTTGGCATGATGGCATAGCTCGATAGTTTCAGATAGCTTACGCATTAGCAGACAGACAGACAGACATGGTGGCGACTGTATGTACGCCGATTATTTTTCTTCGGAGTACATAACACAAATAGAAATTGTAAACATTCATAATGCCGCTGACGAAAACCTCAGTTATTATCATAAATCATACTTAATGTGCCACATGATCATGCGCTAGACTGACCGAACATTCTATTCTATTATATACGGCTTATATTTAAGGGTGTGAATTGGCTCGAAAACCTTCAATCTCAACCCTTTTTATCATGGTCACAATGTTATTACCGGAGACCGTGTTATATTACGGTCCATTTACTCAAGCTTGCATTATACCGATGCGATCATTCAATGATAGACATCATCCGTGCAGATTTGTCTCCAGTAAATGATATATATCCGATTCACCACGGGCTTGCTCAATTAGAAAGATCATGCAACTGATGTAGAATATTCGTTGTGCGCATCTGAAATGTTCCCAAAGTCAATGGCGAATAGTGTAGCCCCTGATCAGACTGCGCAGATGCGCAGGCTGATCAGGGGCTATACTGGTCGCTATATCGATACTACCCTTTCAGTAATGGCCTTTCAATACCCTTTCAATTGTCATGGTTATTACGTAGCAGTTACTTAGCAACTATACAATTTAATCACTTTGCGCCGAGAAATTCAGTGCATTATGAAAGGTATAACTTGAATCCTCTTCATTATCATGATTATGAGGTTTTCAATTGCAATTTGATCCCAATACACTTTCATACAAATAAAATTCCAACTATTGTTTTCATTTGAATTATTGTAACCACTCGTTTGAACTGTCTTTCGGGTCAGAAAGTTCGCAATTTGTCATCAAATAATCATCAGATAAATACACCATGAAAGACAAAGAAAAAAACTGCAAAAGGAAACAAAATAGAAATAGTATACAAAAACGAGACGGGTAAACCAACATGTAGGTATTTAAAGCCACATAAATTGGGGTTTGGGCAGTCTAAACTGGGGTTTGAGCTCAAACCGTGGTTTAAGCTATCAGAAATCCTAGTTTGAGAGTCTAAACGGTGATTTCTGCCGCCAAGTGCACAATAATTGCTCAAACCAGGGTTTAAGAAAACTACCGTTTGGGATCACGATTGGCAGTTTTTTTCTTAAACTGTGGTTTGGATTAGACTCTCAAACTGGGGTTTAGTGAATTAATGTGCATTTGGCGAGCTTACACTAGGGTTTTGAGGAGCCTAAACTAGGGTTTAAGCTCCAAACCATGGTTTAAGGAATTATTGTGCATTTGGCTTGTCATATACAAGGATAATCACAGTCAACAATAAACAAGCACCGATGCACAGCTCTAAAACCAGCGGTCTACTACGGAGCCCCGCAGGGGACGTATATTTTTATTTTTTTATTAATTCGTTCCCACGAAATAACTATTCGTTCCCTCAATTTGACAATTCGTTCCCACGAAAACGAATTGTTAATTCGTGGGAACTAATTGTTATATCGTGGGAATGGATTGTTAATTCGAGGGAACGAATTGTTAAATTGAGGGAACGAATTGTCATTTCGTGGGAACGAATTGTTAATTCGAGGGAACGAATTGTTATATCGTGGGAACGAATTGTTAATTCGAGGGAACGAATTGTTAAATTAAGGGAACGAATTGTTATTTCGTGGGAACGAATTAATAACAAAAAAATCCATGTCCCTTGCGGGGCTCCGTAGTATACAGTCCGTCAATAACAATAATTGTCATACCGCAGATAAGTTTCTCGGCTTTTGATTGGCTAGCTTGCCTGATCATATATATTATATGACCTGCCAAGGCCGTCGGACATAGAGGAATTGCGATTCCCCTCAGGCGCCTCGCGTCCAATGAAGACACATTTTGCAAGCGTCTAGCGATTGCGAATTGTATTCCTCACTAAACACAATAAAACCCCGAATTGATCAATAAAAGTAACAAATTGTACACTCAAAACCAGTCTTTATTGTTTATTTTTCCATAAATATTCTTCAAAATATGAGCGAAAAATTAGCCAAACTGTCCCGTTGAGTGTTTTCAAATCTCAACACACTTGGCTTCGTGACACGGCTATATTTAGGTCACAAACTATGGGTTCCACGCACGAAACGCGGCGTAGCAATGACAGCGAATGTTTGGGAACCAGTCGCATTCTTCTAGAGGCGTAAAAGGGAGAGCAGATCGATAGAGCAGTGGAATATAAATTAAATTACGCGACATAAAAAAAACTGTCATAAAGTCGTTTTCGATGGATTTCTTACTCCATATTTAGTTTGTTTTCGTTTAATAAAAAAACAAAATGTTCATTTACGCCTTTATATTAAGACTGACGGTAGAAAATCGAATCTCGGATTA
Source organism: Conchocele bisecta (assembly GCA_029237695.1). Classification (NCBI taxonomy): domain Eukaryota; kingdom Metazoa; phylum Mollusca; class Bivalvia; order Lucinida; family Thyasiridae; genus Conchocele; species Conchocele bisecta. The sequence goes on from CM055265.1 coordinate 140,903,711, forward strand.
TTTTTCTTCCTGAAAAAACGCAAAGATCAAAAGAAGAGCCAAATAAAGGATTTGCGGTATGACAAGTACGTTATTGTGATTCTACACAGGCTATATGGTGTAATATTGCCCGTCTGAAGTATCGCCTCGGTGAACATATCTCCAGACGGGCAATAGTACACCATATAGCCTGTGTAGAATCACAATAACTTATAATATAGGGTTAACTGTATTGTAATTTTAAAATTTGCGGCGTATGTCAGAAAATGATAGTTCGGCGTCGCCATTAAACACATAATGGATCTGCGGTATTATCTGCGGTATGAAAATTACAATGCGGTTAACCTATTGCTAATGCACTGGCGTAGGAATACATATTGAAATAATTTGCGACCGTTCATCAACAATGATATACCTGTAATGTATGACCATCAGCCAATCAGATTGCATGCTATTTATAGAGTGCATTAGAACAGATAAGAAATGGGTGGCATATAAAATATGAATGCATCATAGAACACAAACACCAATGAAGCCCCTCACAATCTCTTTAGGAGACGAAGACAGGAATATATTGAAAGCAACCGTGATAACATGGGTTCCGCTTGGGCAAAACCAGTTTACCTGACGGATGTATTGCTAGGACGTCGTGTACGTTCTTGGTGATACTTTTGATAACGTCAAAACGACGTCAATCCCGGCTAAAATCGACGTATAAACGTCAGCGTCGTATTTTGCAGTGTCTGACGTTTCTAGCACAAACATACAATTATGTAAATAATACAAAGTTTGTCTGTATCATAACCATTAGTAAATATAATGCGAGCACCATGTGGGTGTAATAATACATGATACTATAAATAATACATTTGAATGCAGCAGGTATATGCACATGCTCATGGTCAGGGATTGTGCTAGATATTTAAAAGTTGGTATTTTTCTGTTATGTTCATATGCAACCGCTACAAAAGGCACACAAATAGAAAGAAGACAACATTCACATTTCGTAATTGCAATATCACTATCGTACAACATATCCTTTATACTACACAATCTACAGAAACTTTAAAAATGTACAATAGCGACGTAATTTGCTGCGTGTGACGTTTTCACTAGACATTTTAAAGTTCCTATTTTTTTATTTTGATTATGTGCGACCGCCACAAAAGTACTCTACTAGAAAGAAGACAAAATGCACATTTTGTAATTACAATATTAATTATTTTATAACAAATGCATATATTCCATACCCGACAAGCTTCGTTTACTCTTAAAAGCATGTAAAATAATGACGTAATTCGCAAGATTTGAAATTTCCACTAGACATTTTTAAGAATGTATTATTTTATTAAGTTTATGGGCAACCACCATGAAATTTACATTAATAGAAAGAAGATAAAATGCACATTTCGTCATTACAGTAGTATTATCGTACAAGAAAGTTAGACAGAATTTCTTATCACATAAACTACGGCAACGTTTTATAAAACGCACAATAACGACGTAATTTGTAAGGTGTGACATTTCCACTAGACATTTTAAAATGCGTAGTTTTTCATGATGTTTATGTGCGATCGCCAGTCAATGTACACGACTAGAAAGAAGTTACAAAACACATTTTGTGGTTACAATATAAGTATCGTGCTATATAAATTCAGCAAATATTTTGCATCACACAAACTGCCGTAACTTTAAAAACTGTGCATTCGCGACGTAATCCTTAAAGTGTGACATTTTCACTAGACATTTTGAAATGCGCAGTTTTTCATTCATTTTCTACACGGATCCTACACATTGTATTTCACAAGAAAGACTACAAAATACACATTGTACAAGTTTAATATTATTTAGTTATTTGAATGTGTGACATGAATTTTCTTCGATTGACTTTTATAATGTTTAAAATAAAATGCGCATTTACGGTGACAAAATGTGACACCTATTGTAGCATAGCATCAAATATAAATATATCGATAACGTGTTCAGATTTCCCACTGAATTTTATAACTCAAACTATTTATACCCTAATGAAAAGTGTGCATCTAAGCAATATGCATAATATATACCCGAAGTAGTTGTTTAGTCGCCTCGCTTTGCGAATGAAAGTATGTTCCTGCTAACGTTTTTGATTTGTGACATAATTCTCCAAATTACAAATTCGTCTCTTATTTATTGATTTGGCGACGAAATGACAAACCATTTATAATTTGATAACTTAATACAACATTAATAGTTATGTATGATAAGGCTGGCCTTGAATTCTTAAGATATTTTAAGTTTCAATATATCTTCACTTCAGATGTGGGGTATTTATTTTCTATTGTTCACGTATCTACACCGGTTTACTTCACCGCTAAAACGACGTCATTCCAAAATAACTCACTTGACATAATACTTCACGGACACACGCATTTCACATCTTAACCCTAATCACTAGTACAACTAGATGGCCGCGGCCTGCATGTCGCGCCTTGTGGCGAGGCATGGACACTAAAAAAAAGATATAGTATAACGAAAAAATTTAACCAAAAAACTTAACCAAAAAACTTAACCAAAAACTTTAACCAACGAACTTAACCAAAAACTTCAAAGTAATTTGACCTTGACATTGGGCACAGGGGCCGCACGGGAGGGGGGTAGAATGAAAATATAGATGATGATAAACACCCATATGAAGTTTCAAGCTAATGGGCAAAGCAGTTGCAGAGATATAATATAACGAAAAACTTTAACCAAAAACTTTAACCAAAAAACTTAACCAAAAACTTCAAAGTAATTTGACCTTGACATTGGGTACAGGGGCCGCACGGAAGGGGTGTAGAATGAAAATATAGATGATGATAAACACCCATGTGAAGTTTCAAGGTAATGGACAAAGCAGTTGCAGAGATATAGTATAACGAAAAACTTTAACCAAACAAACTTAACCAAAAACTTTAACCAAAAAACTTAACCAAAAACTTCAAAGTAATTTGACATTGGGCACAGGGGCCGCATGGGAGGGGGGTAGAATGAAAATATAGATGATGATAAACACCCATGTGAAGTTTCAAGGTAATGGGCAAAGCAGTTGCAGAGATATAGTATAACGAAAAACTTTAACCAAAAAACTTAACCAAAAAACTTAACCATAAACTTTAACCAAAGAACTTAACCAAAAACTTTAACCAAAAAACTTAACCAAACAACTTAACCAAAAAACTTAACCAAAAACTTTAACCAAAAACAATCCTTAACCAAACAACTTAACCAAAAACTTTAACCGGACACACGTACGTACGTACGTACGTACGTACGTACTACGCCAAACGGCCGACTATATCGCGCTTTCCGCACGCGGGCGCGACAAAAAACTTAACCAAAAAACAACCTTAACCAAAAACTTTAACCAAAAAACTTAACCAAAAACTTCAAAGTAATTTGACCTTGACATTGGAATGAAAATATAGATGATGATAAACACCCATGTGAAGTTTCAAGGTTATGGGCAAAGCAGTTGCAGAGATATAGTATAACGAAAAACTTTAACCAAAAAACTTAACCAAAAAACTTAACCAAAAACTTTAACCAAAAAACTTAACCAAAAACTTCAAAGTAATTTGACCTTGACATTGGGCACAGGGGCCGCACGGGATGGGGTAGAATGAAAATATAGATGATGATAAACACCCATGTGAAGTTTCAAGGTAATGGGCAAAGCAGCTGCAGAGATATAGTATAACGAAAAACTTTAACCAAAAACTTTAACCAAAAAACTTAACCAAAAAACTTAACCAAAAACTTTAACCAAAGAATTTAACCAAAAACTTTAACCAAAAAACTTAACCAAACAACTTAACCAAAAAACTTAACCAAAAACTTTAACCAAAGAACTTAACCAAAAACTTTAACCAAAAAACTTAACCTTACAGCTTAACCAAAAACTTTAACCGGACACACGTACGTACGTACGTACGTACGCCAAACGGCCGACTATATCGCGCTTTCCGCAAGCGGGCGCGACAAAAATGAATGAGTTCCGACGATGAGAAAGGGAAAATAATAACATGAACGTTCACCCGAGTGTTGATTGTTGTTACGCGTCTACACGCAAATTTGGACGTAAATGACGTTCGCTAGTCGGTACCATTTGAAACGTGTGCATGGAGCACACTATTGTTTGTGATAATTCAAATGAATATCCAATTAGCTTTCTTTTGATGTATGACATGTGCACATTTACATTACATGTGTCCCGTTATGCCATGTTTATACATATAATAGTACGGTCGAACACGTCATTATCACCAACAACGTACACGTCTAGACAGACCTAAATTTGTCAGTAACCGAGGGCTTATATGGTATAACGCACCACCTAGAATTTGGTTAGGTGTGTATTTGTACGTTTTTCTGAGGGAAGTAACTACAATATATGTGAACATTCTATCTTTAAAATCTCTATGATTGAGAACATTGGCCTATATCAACAACGACGGTCATTTAAGGCCAGACCAACGGGTTCGATCCCGCATTTAACCTGTTGCATGGGGGAGGGGTAGGACCACAAAATCAGAACATATTATTTACATCGAAAAAAATATATATTCAGCCCTGAAATTAGAATAACCGGACCTGGTGCCAAGTCCATACCACACAAGTCACGTGGTCCCCTACCCTAAAAGCGTATAAGGGGTATAACCATATTCAACTCTCACATACTAGAATGCCAAAGACGTGCCCGAGGGCCAAACCAGGTCTCCAGTCGGGATTCCGTTAAGGATGAATCATGATCGTTAAATTACCCATAGCATGCTCGCAACCAACGCAAAAACTTTAAAACAAATATTACGGTTGAACAGATGGACTAACGGACAGACATACAATATATATATATATACCCGTCAACATACTTAGTAAGGGGGGGGGGGCGTATTAATATGTGGTTGTGGCTGAAAAAATGTGGTCTATCTGTAATGCAACCAGCGTATATTCAGATCTGATCAGGATCCGCACTGCTCGTTATTCCCTCAATGACCCCCACCCGTCATGCTTCTAACAAGACATGTCAATTGTTATCAGGCTACAGGAGTGTGCTATATGATCATTGGGCATTTTAGCTCACCCGAGACAAAAGCTGAAGTGAGCTATTGTTACCGCTGTTCGTCCATCGACGTCCGTCCAGAATTTCGAAACGTCTTCTTCTCCCGAACCGCTGGGCCAATGTTGGTCAAACTTTACATGGATGATCTATGGGTGGGGACAGGTCAGATTTGTAAAATTGGAGATCGTCGCATAATCTAAGATGGCCATCGTGGAAAAGTAGGTCAAACTCTGTAAACATCTTCTCACGAACCGCCGGGCCAATTTCAACGAAACTTGGCGTGAATGAGCGATAGTCAATGCTGTTTCAGATTTGTTAAAATGGCTGCCCCGGACGGCGGTGCCGGGGGGGGGGGGGGGGGGGGGAGGGGGGTGGGGGGGGGGGGGCGGGGTCAAGTAGGGGTCGAATTTAATATTTGACCGCCGTTGAATACGGTCAGGTCATATATCAAATAGATATATCAACAAGACAAGACAAGACGGTCACTCTGGAGTATTTCTTTTGTCGAAATGGCAAGATTATCATCCAAGATGGCCACCGAAAGGTAAAAATGTCATCCTTTAATTATATTTCTAACGTCTTCTCGCGAACCGCTTGGCGAATGTTGATCAAACTTCACAGGGATGATCTATTGGTGGGGGCATATGTCAGATTTGTAAATTTGGAGGTTGTCGCATAATCAAAGTTGTCCGCCGTTGAAAAGTAGGTCAAATTCTTAAAAAATCTCACGGACCACCAGACAGATTTCAACGAAACTTGGCAGGAATGATTGATAGTCAATGCTGTTTCAGATTTGCTAAAATGATGGCCCCGGGGTCAAACAGGGGCGGGGCTGGGGTGGTCAAGTAGGGGTCAAATTTCAGATTTGACCGAATATTTTCATACATCAATTTCATACATCAAATTGGCAGTAATGATCGATAGTCGATTCTCTTTCCGAATTGTGAAAATAGTAACCCCAGACTCTAACATGTATCGATGTATTTTCTTTCTTTTGCTCATTTATGTTTCTCAAAATTTGCTGATGACGTATCGTTACATCCCTACCATGGACTGTACATATTTTGATACAACCTGAACAATTATTCAAATAACTTTTTATGAACTTGCAACAAATTTTCATGGAACTTGGTATATTTAATTGACAGTCCATACCATTTGTTATTCACTTTATAACAGCGATATCAATTTCAGGTGAGCGATACAGGCTTATTTGTGCCTCTTGTTTTTATTTCACAGGTCCGAGTCTTCCAATATACCCCCACCCCAACTAATTGTAGAGGGTATGAAAATATTGCTATAAAACTTAGATCTATAGAAATATCACAGCACAATAATAAGCATTTAACATTTTATTACACAATAATATTATCTACAAGTGAAGTGGAAACAATTTCTAATATCAAGGTGTATGATCACGTGGTACTAACAACAACAACAAGTACCGATTCAAAGTACGTATTCTTTTATAGTTTCATTATTACCATGATTACCTAACGGATTTTGATGAAATATGGCGCATCAAACGCGTCTTGTTAAGCTGCATTTGGTGGTCTCTGTATTTTCGCCCAAACTTATGTCGTTTTTGCGAAGAATCGATTCTTCACAAAAACGACATATGTCTGTGCCAAACTACCTAGACCACCAAATGCAGCTCATGAAGACGCGTTTGCTGCGCCATATTTCATCAAAATCCGTTGCATATTAAGGAAAATATCAAATAATACTTA